>SMGT01001543.1:69706-94880 GCA_004794575.1 Lanistes nyassanus | reverse complement strand
TTGTAACCAACCACTCGATGCCATAAAGTCATCTCAGCCATATTATCAGAATGACTGATTCTCCTGCTATGCACCCCACGTGCCACATCTACTGCAGCTAAGTCTTTTCTTTTTCATTTTTTCGTCATTTTTGTGTCATCCTGATGAAAGGGTAGTACCCCGAAACATGTAGATTGTCTTCGTCTTTGTCCTGTTCTCGCTTGGTACAGTTCCCTTGTTTTAAATTTAATTTGGACTTTCCTCCAAGTGGCAGTCACTTGTTTTTCTTTTATATTTTAGATGCTACTTGTCAAGTTTTGGGGTCTGGTGGGTCAAGGAGATTGCACCATAGATTCCAGGTGTGACCCATCCTCGACTCTCCAGCCTTAATTAAGGTCCATTATTCCTCGTTCAAGCTGCCATCTAGCCGCTCACGTCATCACCATCCCAGGTTAGGTCCCTGTTCACCCTTCTGCTCAGGGGTGCTAGCTCTAGAAGCAAGGGGCAAGGTGTTGCTTACCCTGAGGCACAGCTGGGATGGGACCTCAGCAGGTGTCAGGCTAGCCAGGTGTGGGTTAGTGTTCAGGGGAGGATTATGTATCTGGAGGAAGCTGCTGATGTGTAGTATCGACCATCAGGGGCTTTGATGTAGCCGAGCGGTGTAAACAACCAGGAAGGGGAGGGGGTAGCTATGTCCACTCTAGGTGTCCACTTAGGGGCGTGTTCTAGTAGTCGACACGGGGTGTGGCTTCTGCGGTCTCTGGCCTGATTGGTTGATACATGTAACCGCATTGTTGACCACATGCGTGTGAATGAAAGAATCTATGGATGAAAGCTGAGAATAAAAGGACTGGTTTAGACCGTCAAATCATCTTCCGCCCAAACATCCTGTGAGAGAACCTCTTCTGCCCAAGTATCCTGTGAGAGGACATCTTCAGCCAAATCTACAGTGAGGGCATTGTTAGCCTGAACTCCTGTGAAGAAGAGCTGCTGTGGTGAGACGTATGTGTCTTGTGGTACAAGTCTGCTGAAGGCTGAAGGATTCAGCTGCAGAATTGAGGTGTCTCGTTCTGCTAGACATGTGGAAGTCTAGTAGCGACAGCACGTGGCTTGAGTAGACCAATTGCATAGCGCAAGGGACTCTGCGAGGGTGTGTGATACCTCCAGACTGGCGTGAGACTCTAGCACGTGCTCCTCTGCTGTGGGAAACCTCTACGCTGACCGGGTGGGAGAGGACTGCAGAACGTAAAGGAGGGAGACCGAAGACCGCGGACAAGACAACCGTCTGAAGCAGGGGGCGAAGGTCCAGCCTTACAAGGAGGCTGTAACCGAGCTCTTGGGGTGAGCTCAAGGGGCTGTGTGTCAGCCTTTGGAAAACGTCATATCCTCTGTGGCGTGTGTGATCGTCGGCATCGAAGTCTGCTGTTATGGGGAGGTGTTCAAGAGGTCTTCAGGGTATCTACTGGTGAACATATCCAAGGAAGGAGTGCTCCAACGTACAGACTGTCGTGCGGACTATAAGAAGCATTCGGGAATGAGTGTTGTGTTCTGTGAGTGTTGTGCATCACGTGGTCATTCTTTTCTCGTAAGCAAAGGCGAGATTGAGGTAAGTGGTTTGTCATTGTGTTTAACGGTGAGGCGGGTGATATTATAGTAGACCTAGCTCAAACAGAAGGAAATTGCGGGACCCCTAGAGTTGAAACGACTTGTAACACATATTGTCTTGATTGTAAATACGTGCTGTTTATATCAACAATACATTCTTCTTTTTTTGTGTTCACTGTATTACGGTCTTTTGTTGTTCTTTATGGGAGACTGTAGGTGGTGGGGGCTCAGCCATATGATTAAGAAATCATATTAATTAGTGTTGGTAATACAGTGATAGTTCCACCTACGCATATGTCACACTCCTGACGGTGGTCATGTGAGCGAGAATAGGAGACGACCCGTCAAGAGCAAAAAGAAATCTCCCTCGTTGTGACACTACTGTACCTTTGATGTGCCCAGCTTGCTAGAGCAAACCAACCAATCGGGATCATGCACACATATTGCTGGCCTACATTCACCCCAACATGACAGAAAGAACAGCCAGTCAGGATCCTGCACACATACTGCAGGATAGGAGAGTAGCCATGGGGACCGCGCACCCACTCCGCTTGACGGCGTTCACACAATTTGCCTGGGAATTTGAAACCAACAGTCCAAAAGTCGCAACTTGCTGTCAAAATGAAGGTTGTAAGTCAGAACTAAGGAAGTTTCATTAGCAGCATAAGCCATTAAATAGAAAATGTTCTGTTAAAACAAATTCAGTTGGAATGGAGGAGTCATAATAGCGAGTGTCGTAATAGAAGGCCTCTACTGTACTGACTGTGTCATTCATTGCTTTTTTCCTGTGTTCAACACTGCATTACAATAGCTATTTATCACCTGTTTCTGTTCTGCCAGCTACCATCAACAAAGGCCTGCATCAATGGATTCAGTGCAATCAAAAATGTCTTTACATTCACACTGACAGTGAGTTGCACCCATTTAAATTTGTAATAAACTAAAGCCTCATAATATCATTCCCCAGTTGATAATACAACTTTGGATGGAGCAATTTCTCTGATCAATCTTTTAAACTTGTGTTTCTCAGCCACTACAATGCAAAATCCTAAGACATAGCAGAATTAGTTGCACAGACAACTAATTTTAGTAAGGCTGTCTGTGAAAAGGTGGATATGGACATTACATTGTAAAAGTTTCTTTTGGTCTCTGGAACTGTGTAAGAGTATTTTTTACAAATATTTCACCTGATGATGTAATACAGAATTTTTCTTTAGTTTTAGCCCTCAAATTGTCCAGCTCCTGTCAACTTCAGATTGACACGTCATCTTTATGCTTACAGCATAGAGTACAACCTTTTTAACAGAGGTTATGGGGATAGAGACAGCAGACAGCCCAGGCCACTTGTCACTGAAAACTTCCTGTGGCTGATTGTCACACAAGACATGAAGAGATAACAACTGATGACAGAAGTAAACAGCTCTCTTCACAAGATGCTGGGTGCTTGAGAAAAATAACAGAAGGCAAACTGGGGAGCTGGTAATAAACCAGAATACAAACTGGAAAGTTGGTAATAAACCAGAAGACAAACTGGAAACTTGGCACTAAATCAGAAGACAAACTGGGAATTAAGTAATCAACCAAAAGCACACACACACCTGCACACATACAAACTAGGATGATGTTAATAAGACATTGGTAATTAATCAAAAGACAAACTAAAATCTTTGTTGCTAGCCAACGTGGCAGACAGCATACAATGTTTTCCACTCACTTTGCCTGGGTCATCCTTAGAACGTGGAACTTTGAGGAAACATTTGCTCAGGGACAAGTTGTGACGAATGGAATTCTGAGGAAAAAATAAAACACGTAAATTGTACTTATCTAAATAAATCCCCAATATTTATAAAGCAAATGCTGATAAGAATGGAACCTGAACCAAGCTAAACTGTTTTGCAAATATACTCAAAACCAAAAGAAATGCAAATTGATATTTGGGCAAGCAGTAGTCAAATTTCAGGTACAATGAGAAATGAGGTTGACACGAGGTTGCATGGTCTGTTGAGTGTAGCCCTTGATAATGACATGCATGGTGTAAAAAACATATCCCTTCTGACACACTAAAGTCAGACAGTTGTTTTCACTCGTGCAGCATGAACAAAAGCAGCAAGACTAGAACTTTCTTTGTGAACAGAGGACACCACCCACTAGCAATAAAAGCTGATGCTCGTACGCTGCTAGACAACCTGTCAGCAGCAGAAGAATGCCAAGACTGAACGGTACGGATTGGGAAAGAGCCATTGGATGACTGCAGGCTGGAAACCACCAAAGCAACGTCACACATGCACTGGGTGTGGCAGTTTCCACAATCTATCATTTGTGGGCTCGCTTTCAAGCCACTGGCAGCACTCTGGATGGAGTCAAAAACTGACAACCTTGTGTCACAACTGCACGACAGGACAGGCAGATCTATTGCAACTAGCTGCACCAACCATTCCTCCCTGATGCAGAGACGGCCTGAGCCACTGTCGGGAGCCATGGAGCTACCATCAGCCAGCAGACTGTCATCAATTGTCTGAGCAACAGCTGTACTGCCACGGTCCTGCACGGCGGTCAATACTGATTGCACGGCATCGGCAGCAGAGAATACAGTGAGCCCAGCAGCACCTGAACTGGACATGGCAGCAATGGGTGAGACATCCTCTTCTCTGACGAAAGTCACTTTTGCATCAGCCACGCTGAGGGCTGCATCAGAGTGTGGAGGAGGTGGAACGAGAGGTGCGCCAACAACAACATCCTGCAGCACGACCGTTGGGGAGGCCCCAGCATCACGATTTGGGGTGAAGTTGGCCTTAATTGACTCATAGGCCCCTTCGTCTTCCTGAACATCGGCCCTGGATGAGAAAATGGCGTGACACCACAAGGCTGTGTAGACCAGGTGCTGAGGCCCCACGTCGTGCCATACTTCCAGCACCACGGCAACCTCATCTCTCAGCATGACAACGGCTATGGTGGTAGAACCATCTGGTGCTCTCCATGGCCACCAGGTGCCAGGCCGTTGTCGATGGGGGACACACCCGCTACTGACTTGGACTCTGAATTTGGATGTCTAGGACATTCTGAATGCTTTCTCAGCATGACAGATGAACTCACATTGTGCAAAGACTTACTGTACCAATTTTCTCAAACATTGATCGATTCAAACCCATTTGAATGAAAGGACAAAATTCAAATAAAATCACCAACTCGGTCTATTTGCATTTCTTTTGGTTTTCAGTATATGCAGTTGATGTTTCCAGACACTAACCCCTTCATCCGCACAGAACACAACACAAACAGGCAAAAAACTAGAAAATGGCACTTATCTGTCCAGAACTCAACTATCACATGGAGAAAACAGGCTACTAGGGACACTGGGATGAAGCAGGGGACTGAACAAAAGGGGAGAGAATAACAGAAAGGATAGACTAAAAGAATATGGGAATAAAATGAGTATAAATTTTATTTAAAAAATGGTTTGCACGAAGATAATCAGAAATCTAATAAAGTGGTAGAAATACAACTGGTGATGATTAAAAAAGTAAAATCAGGTGGAAAACAGTTATATGGATGAAAGGACCTTAAGAATATTGGAATGCGGGAGGGATCAGTGTTACAGAGCAGCACTTGTACACAGGTAAGTGCCATTTTCTACTTTTTGGCTGGCTTGTGTTTTGTGTTCTGTCTTGATGCTGGAGTATCCCCCCAAAAGTTGACTGTATGTTTGTCATATAGCTTGGGCCAATTTCCCGTGTCACTCCAAGCTGCAGTCATGTGCTTTTGTGTGTGTGTGTGTGTGTGTTAATGAATATGCTATCAAGCATCTCTTCCTCCCCACCTCCCCAACTGCACTGTGAACACCTGATGAAAAATATCTGCCCCCAGAGTGCAGCACCACATGCTGAAGGCTATGTGTACACTCTTATTGCACAATAAGACTGTTGTTTTATTGATAAAAGAAAGTCTTCCAACAGTCTGGTAACAAGCAACAAAACACGGCAGATAAGAACACTAATACAAGCAGTCCTGCATTTTGAAACTCGGACTTCATGCCCTTCATTTCTGTACTCAAATGGTTCAGTGATCTTTCTGTCTCCTTCAGTTTTGTTTCTAAAGATGCAAACTGATTCTGCAAATCAAATAGCTTGGTGAACTTTTTGCTTTCGAGTTTAAATTTGTTTTTAACAAATTTGCAGCCTGGCTACATGAAGTAATCATGTATGTCTTCAGTGCTTTAGTGGTGTATATACCATATGTTTTTGGATATTGATTATTTGCATGATGGAGTGCAAAGTGTTCACTGGCCTAGGTTATTCTCAGGACTCAATTTCTGCGCATGTCCTAAATGACTACCGGCTTCCGGTTGCTTTTTTTTTTGTGTGCCACTCAATATGGCTTTGAAAGTTGGCAATAGCTTCACTTCCAAGAGAGATTTTGAGACTGTTTTTCAAACAGGTGCTGGCTATGTTTACAGGCCTGTAACTCGAGTTCCCAGGCTAGGGTTATGACAATCCCATCCATCACACTCTTCAGGGTCACTTCCTGTAGTTACAGTGACGGTATTAAAGCATGATGATCAATAGCTGAATTGTATAGAAATGGAGTTTCACTGAAAAGTTGCAGATTCGAAGCCCATATTAGCTTATGGTTTTTTTGGGGGGTGGGTGGGTGGCAGGGTTAGCATTAGGGATTCATTACTTAGCTCTTCTCAAAGTAGAACAGACTGTATTATACAGAATAATACAAACTGATATGAATATTTCTACCAATCTTATAAAGAACTGTTAATTTAGAAGTTCAAAAGAATAGTCTTTAAAAAAAACAGACATGAAACAAAAACAAAAAAGAAAAAGAAATGAATTAGTAATTGGGCTGTAAGCCTACAATACTTTGCAAAATGTAATTTTAGGAGCACATTTGCAAATCACATATAAGACTTCACAAAGTGGTGACAACAACGGGACAGCAGATAACGTCACCCAAACCACATACCCTGGATGACCTCGGCCACTCCACTCCTTCACTTTTTTGGGGGGGGGGTAGGGAAGGAGATGTAGGGGAGATGGTTCATGTGGTGGTTGAGGAAGCTGGAGTGGACTGGTGGTAATGGAGGAAGAATCTCATCAAACTGCCTTTTGCTATGGTGGTGCTTTGGTGCTGCATGGCAGTTTGCTGTTGTCATTGAGAGTAACTGTGTCTACTGTCTGCTCCTGCTGCTGCCTTAATTCTAAGTTTATTTAGAAACCTCTCTATCTCCTAACTTATAACACTACTAGAAGCATCCCAAAACTCAAAAGACCTAGATTTTAAGCACTTCACAGTCACAAAATATAAATTCAAAGGTGCGTCTGCACTTTAAAGTCAACTTCGAAATCTTGGTTTAAGGTTGTTTACAGGGACTTATTAAATCCTTAGATACACAAAACCCTACAACCTCCATACAACCAACATATATGCATTATATTTTGTTTGGTATATATAGTGAAGAAACCGGAAAGGCAGTAGAAATGGAAGCAAACTGTCGAAATAATCGTATAATGTACCTCTGGACAAGACTGGACAAAACAGCATTAGTACAGATATACAGATTCAAATCTTCACCTTCCAGCCATTCCCTGCATCACGATAGTACGGGAAATTATCACATATCCACTGATATATCTCACTGAGAGTCAACTTTTTTTGAGGTGAACTGTTGATGGCGAATGTAATCAAGTTGGCATAACTGTACGGCGGTTTCCCGTCCTTAACTGGTGCTTGTGTCTGCTCCCACGTTGCTGTAGGGTCATGAGGGGAATTCGGTGCCTTCCTCAAAGCTAACTGTCCATTTGCGGTTTTTGATAAGCAATCTGCTGTTGCATTTGTTCCAACCAAACTGGTTCCAGACATTGCTCCACCCACTTTCAAACGATGTAACCAGTCCATTGCGGTAAGACTGCTCTCTAGCTCCGCCATTTTGCTTCGTGATCTTGTTTTCTATTTCGCCATTCCTGCAATTGCTTCCACTAGACGATATAGGTAAATATAAGGATGCAATTATAATATATCATTATTATGAATTTTATGTAAAATGCTAATGTATGCTAATGTAAAAAACATTTTGTGTTGGAACATATTTGTTACAATTAAAAAATGTAATGAACTTTTTTTTCACATCGGCGTTGTAGCTTCCCGTAAAGGTTGCAAAAAGTCGCCATTGTAGACGCGTCGCATAGCAGCCAACTATGACCTCTGACCTATTTTACAGTGTCCTCTAGTACCCGCTAAATCCAAAAGCCATGTGCTTCGTTTTTCGTAACAGCTGCTGACTAAAATTAAGCACAGAATACCTTCCAGCAAATTTAGTGAAAATTTCAAATATTTTCCACTATCATAGCCCAATGTAAAGGTACAGTACGTCCTGCATATTTCTGATGGAATTCCTGTGATTGCGCAATGTTTCTACATCGTGCAGAGACGCGGGAATGAGAGACATTGCCAAGATTTTCTCCCCTGCCGCCGCGTGAGCATACCCTCGGAGAAAGTCATTCTAAAAATAGATTCGGTGGGCTAGAAGTTGTTTCGGGGAACAAGTTGTAGGATTTCAACATGTATACACAGTGTAATTTAAGGTCCTTGCTGTATTATACTACGGGACGGTCTGCACGGAACGCCTGCTATCCCGCTTGTAAAAAATCGTTTGCGTGATATATGAATTATAAAACTGTTTGGCATGTGTGCTTGTAGATTACTGCTTTGCCTTCATTGTCGTTTTCAGGCATTTTACATATAGATTTTTCAGTATTAAATTATCGAAAGATAACTCCAACAAAGGTACTGGCAGCGCTCAAACATAGCCGTATGCAGACGTATGTGCCCAAGGGAGCTTACCGTACGGTAGCATACGGTTGTGTTTAGCGCTGCCAGTAATTTGTTGGGGTTGTCATTTGATGATTTATAGCGCTCTGTCCTCGTTTGTTCTTTGTTGATGGGAAACAATGTTGTGTATTTTACAGAATTTTTTATTCTGTGATTTAATGTTTGGGGAATTAAATGAAATTGTGAAGATATGACACCTGTTTTGTACACACCCATACAAGAATGATAATTTATTCTGAGACAGACTGGGATCGAGAAAGTAGAAGTCAGAGGTAAAAAAAAAAAGAAAAGAAAAAGCTACGACTAGGGGACAGACCGATCGACCGACCATCAGTGTCGTTTTGTATATTGATTGGGAATTTGTAGTTGCGTAAACATAATGATTTATCTTCCTGATCCCACCTTGTCTTGAACATTCCCGGAATGATTCCGAGCGCTGTTTTTACCTTAATGATTTAATGTCTGTAAAGTATTTCGACTGTCTGCTGTTATAGTCCATCAGTAGCACGTACTACAGGTTTTGCTTCCCATGTGCAGCGCTGAAACAAAGTCTACAGATTTGGGGTCACTCACTGCAATTCCTGACACAAAATCTCACAAACTTTGGCCTATTTTGTAAAAAGTTTATGCCCCGTTGCAAGGAGGCAACGAAACACACTTTGCTAATAATACTAGGGTCAGGTTGTCGCGCCACAAGCCTGCGTATGTTAACATTCTTCCTGCTCTGCAAAGTAGCGCATGCGCACTCCGGAATTAGGAAAAATGGCTAATTTTTAGTTTAATCCTCTCTATATATATCTCTGGTTTAATCCAACCCTAACCTTCGCGCGCATGCGCAATTTGTGTCAGTTTGTTTGCCGGTGTCGCAAGATATTTGGCCCGCCAAAAAACCTCGTCTAAGTCCGGTTAGATCAAGGTATACGCAACATTGCATGGTTACTGTGGTCCGAGGATTTAAATCGCCCATTATTAGTTAAATTAAAATTGGTTTTGGTCTCAGAGTTAGCGGTTTGTCACTCTCTACGCGCTAATTCACAACCTGTATTCCGGACCACGTTTTTTTACCGAACCAAATTTTTTGCGACACCGCTCTACGGACAAGCGCATCTGTTTATTATGGCGATGCCTGTCCCCGAAGCAGTCGCCATTGTGACATGAAAGGAAAACGATTGACGATTGCTGCGTGCTGGTCACGAATATGGGCGATTCTGTAGTCAGAGCGAAGTGGTTGTTGTGGGAGATTCTGACCACAACATTTCTGTGTTCGGCCTGTTTCGGTAAGTTGCTTTAAAGATAAAGCTAAGCTTCTGTTATTAATATTATTTATGGTCGAGTGTGAATCCCATTTCCGATTTCGGCATTTGTGTTGACATGTCAAGATCTGAAGATTCACCATTCATGCTTCCTTCTATTGTAGTAAGATATCTAGTCTATTTGATGGTCAGGAAATGGCTTGACCGACTGACGGTTTTAGGGGAAAATGTATTTAGGATGGAGACTATTCAGTGCAAATCTATTGCTATTTTTATAGAAAGGCATACTCAACTGATGCTGTGATAGTCCAAATAGTGAATACCCTACCACTGTACCAGTTCTGTGCTGCTTTTTCAGCTTCAACAAAGACCCTTCAGTGAACTTAATAATAGTGTGTGTGTGTGTGTTAAAAAAAAAAGGAAATGTCTTCTACAAGCCATTGCCGATTGCAGTAAGCCATTGAAGAAAAAGCAAAACTATTCGAAGCGGACGTGTAGTTTATAGGTGTTGTGAAAATCGTTATCCGCTATCGGGGTTCCTCATGGTAATGTGAACAGCCGTCAGGTACAGATGAAGTATGCGTGTGTGGATTAGGCAATAAAATCTAGAAATGCTGGGAATTAAAACATGCTTTTAAACGTTTACTAATACAGCTAACTTAAGCAATATTAAATGTCAGATTAGCACCAAATAAAATAACTGATGAAATGAAAACTAGTATTCCAATTTTTCCATGTGTATTTGAAGACCGGGAACAAAAGATTTTGTCAATGTACATGTATTGATCAGAAAAAATTAGTAACTAAGAAAGTAAATAAAGACCCAATGAGTGCATGGGCTCCCAGTATCTCTGGATAGCTATTTTCGTAACACTAGAAATATTCTGACTAAACAGTGCCGTGGTGAGGATACCAAACTGTGGGTACGACGTAGCATTTCACTCAGACTGTCCTACACCCAGCTTAATTTTTTTAGAACAAGGGTAGGGAGATGAGGCCTTGCAGCACAGTGAGGAGGTGCTGTGGTGTCCGCGTTACCTATCACCTGTATGGAGAGTGGTGCATTTGAAGCTGAGCCTGTGACAACTCAGCAGTGATATTTGCTTCGTGTCCTGTCTCAATTTCTGATCTTGTTATGATGCCAGCATTGTGTTTTGGCTGTTATTGCTAAGTTATGTCATGGATATTATATCACAGTTAAAATTGTTAAGAGTGTATATGTGATAATCTTGTCTATAATTTGCACATTATGTCCTACATGTAATGTCTACATGATGTTATGGATATCATGCCATTTACTCAATTGAGTCTTACAATCAGAACAGAAATTATACAGTGCTTAATGTAGATTTTAAAAAATTACAAAAATAACCATAAGTGATACTGATAGAAAAATAAATTAAACAATATTTTAAACACATGCTAAATAAACCTGGAGCAAATAAAAATGTGATAGATTTGTTAAGGGGAAGAAACTGTGTTTAATGTACACCTTAGGCATTGCCATTTGTAAAATTGTTTTCTTTTGACCATGCTGTCTTAGAGAAATATATGGGTTTTTGTATGCAGCCTTAGGTTTCAAAAGGGCAGACACATACTGGTCAATATATAAAGTGTGTTTTGTGCTAAGCGGATCTTGGCCCATTGCTGCTGGATTTTAACTTTGACTAAACAGAAAAGACTAAGGTAATAAAGATTTTATTCAGCATATATGTGAATTTAAACATCTTTTTCTTTCTTGTCTTTAGCGCCTATGATTATTTGCTGGCATTTTTTTTAACCATGGACCAAATAAAATATGCCAGCACATAGGGCCAAAACTCATATGACTTCTTTTAAGAAGGCATTTTTGAATGGCTTTTACTCTATGCACTAAGGACAGTGACTTTTGTTTTCTAGAATTCGCTTGTGGAATGATTATGACGTCGCTGGCAGTTGTGAGACTGATAAGAATATGAAAATAGTGGGGATAAAGAACACAAGCAGAAGTCGTAAAATCTTTGTCACATACTTAGGAATAAAATCCTGTAAAACTGAGTCTTAAGCCATGAAAAGCATATTTCAGCAAACAAAGAAACAGGCACAGGTCCTAAAATTCAGCAAAAAGCAGGTCGTAAACTGGTAAGAGTAAGGGAGGGGGTCGTAAATGGGATGATGTTTATACAGTAGAATGTGTCGGTCAGGACCTGAGGTGTGGGAAAGAGCGGTAGTCATAAAAGGGAGGTTTATCAAACAGAGGCTCTACTGTATAGCCACATCACTAATAATATATTATCTACTTTTTATATATATATATATTTGATTAAAGCCAGCAACATGGCAGTTGGGAAATATCAATCAAGATTCAGTGTTTTGGGAAAGGTAGTATATACATTGTGATTTTCTGAGAAATTAGTGCGAGAACAGATACAAACCCCTTTCTCGCTGTCACCATACCTCAAGTGGCCTAGGGATGGGGAAGAAGTGGGGCTTATCTGCACTGCCCTCTGGCACAGCCAGACCGACCACTGCAACTTCTGTTATACTGTCACCGGACTTTGATGTGAGGATTTCTGGGACATTTCCAACTTCACAAGAATTAGTGATATTGTAAATATTTCTTTGTTGTATATAGTGTGTGACTGACATAGGTACCTGTACGAATGTTGACACCAGTGTGCGAGTGCAAAAGTTCGTGATATTAACGTATGTCGATGTGTCAATGTCAGTGGAATAGCATAAACAATCTTACACCCGTTTTCGGTTATTTATAAATAACTGTTGTTTTGTTAAGCAGTCTCTTGGATTGTTGAGAAAGGTGCAAGCTTTGATCTGGGGGCTCCAAGCTAAAACGAAACTGGGAAATTTGAATACACAACGAAGCAAGTCAATTATTCTTGACTTAAATAATGTGATAGCGATTTGCTGGTGTAAAAGTCTGATTGGCTGCAGACAGTTTATGTAGCTGGGCTTGTGTGGCAAGCCAAAGTTAATCAGAATCAGAGTATCAACACATCCCATGTCATATATATAATATATATATATCAGATCATGATATCATGACAGGATCATGGCAGCTGGAAATATAACTCCAGAACTATAGTTTGAATTCTGTTTTGTGGATTTTTGCTATTGCCACAAATGGAAGCAGGCCTTTTTCATAGAGTCAGCAAAAACATGATTAATTTAAAAAGTGTGAGATGTGTTTCAAGATTTATTCTGGAGGTTTACCTAAAGCCTTTGAGTCAGCCTTTGAGCAAGACTCCATAGCAAACAGGTGAGGAACTGGGAAGGTTGTCCAGGTGGATATCCTGGAAACCATGTTGCTCAGCAAGTCCCATGTCTGATGCCCAGTGCTATGTGATGCTAGTACCGCGGTCCTGGTTGTAACAAAGATATCGTTGGCAGCATTTTCAGATGTTAGGTCCACTGGGGGAAATAAGTGGGGCTTTTTTCATTTAAAGATTATCAGCTGGGTCTGAACAGGTCATTCGTGCTCCAGACATTCCAAACAACAGCTTGGTCATTGCTGTTAAATGCTGGACACGAAGGTGCCAAATGAAGTTAGAAAGCATGCCACTTCCTTGAAGCTTTCTCTAGCAACCATGAAAAGGTCTTGGGTTGAAAGTGCATGGCATTGGTTTGGGATGTGAATGTGATCTTGTTTGTGTTACTTTTGTGATCTAAATCATAAATGGTATGCCACTTGTTAAGAGTATTTGTTAATGTTCCTGTAGGTAATCTCCAGTACCGATGTCCAAGCAGCGTAAAGATCACTGGATATGTGCACACTTTTCGTGAGCATTGCTTTGAGTTTATTCTACGGGAAACTACATGGAATGGTGCATCTGCTGACTGCAAATCAAGGGGAGGCCACCTTGTAGTACTCCATGACAAGGAGACCCAGAGCTTTGTCATGTCCACTCTAAGAGCTTTCCGCTGGCCCAGAAAAGGCATCTGGATTGGTGCCACAGACCAGGCCAGCGAGATGCAGTGGTACTGGGTTACTGGTGAGTGATGTCCTGGGAGAAAGAAAATAAGGTGTACTTGAACTGGTCTGATGATTTTGTTGAAGCCAAACAGCATAGTTTAAAAAAATTCTAGTAAAGCTACTGTCAGGCTTGGTGAAAGTAAGAATACTAAGATGCTTTTGCTTAGGGGTTACCAGCTACAGTAAATTGAGTTGTCATGGTTATTGGGAACTCACTTGGCATGAGTTCTGCCTTACCCTAATAAAATTTTTGCTTGTGTGATCTGTTTCTGGCTTGGTAAAATGTGCTCTTCGATGACCTGTTTCTGCCAGTTTAGACTACTGAAATGTCTGGTTCTTGGACCTGTTTGTACCATAATCTAACATGTTGTAAACAGGGCAAAAGGTGAATGCAGGATTCTCCAACTGGGCGCCGAGTCAACCAAGCTGCCATCTTTTGTGCTTTGAAGACTGTGCTCTGCTGCGTTTGGATGATGGGGGGAAATGGCACGACTATCACTGCAGCTGGATTGAAAACTATTCCTATATTTGTCAGTATAGTAAGTATTGAAAACTATTCCTATATTTGTCAGTATAGTAAGTATTGAAAACTATTCCTATATTTGTATGGTAAGTACTGAGAACTATTCCTATACTTGTCAGTATGGTAAGTATTGAGAACTATTCCTATACTTGTCAGTATGGTAAGTATTGAGAATTATTCCTACACTTGTCAATATGGTAAATATTGAAAACTATTCCTATACTTGTCAGCATGGTAAGCCTATACAGCATATACAGTACAATATGCTACAGTTATATAAAACTCCATCACCAGATTTGAGGCCAGACAGCTCTACAGTACAGTACACCTCAACCATGACTGGTTCCATCACCACTGCCACTACTGTTCGCCCACTCACACCATCGACTGCCGTTCGTCATGAATCGATTGTCAAGTCAACACCTCTCATCTTATCACTAGAGGAAGCCAGGACCATTACATCTACCTCCATGGCTGCAGTCAATAATTCCATTTACCAGCTAGTCCTGGATAAGGCTGGTGTACAAGTTCAGCCTATGGGTAAGTTTCTTGTCACAATACTGTACAATGACCCAAAGACCCAAAGTGCTATATTCTCAATTAGCGATCCCTAAACATACCCTCCAAAAACAAAAGCATACCCACCAATACAATCCTGAAAGGCCTCTCCGCGCATGACCATACTACATGCCCCATACTACATGCGCTGACCAGGTCACCCTGACTTTCTCAAGCGCTGTGATATGGGTCGTTCGTGTTTTCACCTGGTGGTCCACACTTCCCCCTGCCTAAACTCAGCGTGGCTTTTGCCTTGTCAGTCCCTGCGTCTTCCATCTCTGCACTGTCTTACAAATCTGTTTTTGCACGTGGACGGGTGTGTTGACGGCATCTGTTCACAATGCCGTGCAAACACCAGGTAACATTAGTGTTGGCTACATGGGAATCTTCCCTGCATGCCATGACAGACGTCCTTCGGACTTAGTCCACCAACTTGCGCATGGAGCTGCCCACATCATCCTGGTTTGGGCTTCCCCCTACAGGTGACGGATGTGTTTACTTATGCTGTTCTGAGGCGTCGGTTTGAGGCTTTGCAATCCTTCCAGGAGTTCTGCAAGCACTCTTCCGGTGGGCCATGGTCAGTGGCTCTTAGAGGCCATTGCCTGGCACTGCCCTTGCCCAGAGGAGGCCTTGGTGCTCAGGCCCCTCACCCCCACCCACCCAGGGTCAAGGTGCCCGTGGTCTTCAGCAGCAACCCAGTCATGCAGTGCGTCGGTGCCGCATGTGTTGCGGGTAGGGTTCAGTCTGCTGTGGGAGCCTGGTCCCCTCCCTTTAGCGCATTGCCCTTCCCCGTTCCGTCTGCCTTCCAACAGAAGCGAACGGGTGGCTCTGGACTTGCCAGTGGCCGCCCTAGTGCAGTCGGCTGTGGTGGAGCAGGTTCACCACCCCTCCTACCTCGGTTTTCCTGCTGTCTGTTCCAGTCCCGAAAGCGACTGGTGGGTCTCAACTTATGTTGGACCTTTACCCCCTCCCTGAACTTGCTCAAAGTGGCAGCGCTTAACTGGACGATGGCTGTCTCCCAGTCTCGGCAGTTTCTGTGCACTTCTGCACCAGTAGGGGCTCCGCTAGACAGGGCGTTCCTTGCAGCAGAAGCTGGCCTGGGACACTTGCAACTGACCATGTCTCAGGCATGGGATTCTCTCTGAATCTCAGCACATCACACCTCATGCCGCAGTCAATTTTCACGTTCCTCAGCCTGAGATTCGACACAGTTGTCTTGACGGTCCTTTTTTGCTTCCAGACCCATCAACCGTCTCCAGCAGCTAGTTAGGGCCCTGTTCGTGGACCAATGGACCAACCTGGCATCAGGTTTCCCATCATGCTCCCCTTCTCGAGTTGGAGTGCCCACTTTCTGCACCATGTCACCTCTCGCACTTGGTCATAAGTGGAGGCAAGCTTCCCTTCACCCATTGGGCTTTGTGTGCAGTTCCCATCACTTGGGGATTTTCCCCGCAATTTGCTTCCCACAGCACACATGCACACTGCACCTCGCCATCCACTTTCAGTCTCAGCTGGGTGGGTGTGCAGGGCAGCGGCCTTTGCTACCCTCTGCAGCTTAGGGTCTCGTTGTTTGACAACGCATCCCTCCTTCAGTGCTCAGTTGTATCACACTGTCCCAGGTTCATGTTTCCCCGTTGGGTTCTGACCTGGGACCTTTTCTTCTTGTGGCTCTCCAGTCTCCTCCCTATGAGTTCTGCGTCCAGTTCCCTCGCTGTCCTGACTTGGAAATGGTTTTTCTGGTTATGATTGGCGCCTGGCCATCGCGCCAGCGTGGCTCACACTTTCTGGGGTGGAGACGTCCACCATGTGCGCGATGGCTCTTGGTCTCTGTTTTCCTGGCCAGCTTTCTGGTCACAAATCTGAGCGCTGGTGACCAGTCCCTGACAGTCACTTTCCTGCATGGTTTGGGCATGGGCTGATTCGCTCGCGTCTTAAATGCATGCGCTCCAAGAAGTTCTGCGGGTGGCCTTCTGGTGCTTAGGCAATCCTGCTCTGTCCAAGAGATCTTTCTTGCTGCCAGGAGGACAGATTTTTTGGGGTGGCAGCTGCTGTTATCACCCAGCAGCTTTTAACCATGCTAAGTTTTTTTCTTTTTTTGGAGAGTTCACCCACCTCCTTTTTGTGCTATTCAGCACTTTGGGTCATGGTACAGTATTGTGACAAGAAAATGCAAATTTCTTTTTCAAAATTTGTGTTTCTTTAACAGTACTTACCATGACCCATTACAAACCCACCCTCCTCCCCGCTGTTGGGTTTTTGTGGCTTGAGAAAGTCAGCTCGACCTAGTGAGCTGTGCGCATGGGTGGCGTGTGGTGTGCGCATGCGCAGAGGGGTCTTACCAGGGTAAAACCTTGGTGGATTATTTTTGTTTGGAGGTGCATTTAGGGATAGCTAATTGAGAATGTAGCCCTTTGGGTCATGGTAATTATTGTTAAAAAAACACAAATTTAGAAAAAGAAATTTGCATTTTTTGTGATTGTTGTTAGACTTGAGTGTGTTTTATTGCCAGTTGTTTTGCCTACTTCACACTCGCACAGCAGCTTAACCATAAACCATCAATGCCCCCAAAGTTTGTTTTCTTGTCACAGTACTGTACCATGACCCAGAGCACTAAATTCATAAGTTAGCTGTCGCTTAACTGCCACGTCCCCACCCCCGTGCATGTCAGATGACCTGGTGGGAGCACGAGCTTGTGTTCTTTCACTCTCCTGTCAGTCAGACAAAACTCAACACTGGGTAACATAAATAGGACCCACCACTATTTAGCATCACCCAGGAGCACTGGACGTAACTTAGTACCTTTACTGTTTCACTTCAAGATCAAACAACTAGAAAAATTCACTCTCAAACTAGTTCACAATAAATCTTCACGGTTTCACAGTTACCTCAAGAACAATCAGAAAATTCAGACTCCTACTTCATTTCAAAACTCAAACGTCAAACACTAATTCTCCCTGCTCCCCATGACTACAATTTCCACATCCTGGTATTCACACCAGCAGAACAGTGAAAATACACCGATCACTTAACTAGGCAAATGACTGATCACAAACCTCCCCCCACCCCCACAAATTCCACTCAAGAGTCAGCCATATAGAAAGTCTGGACAAAGTTGCCTGCTATCTTTTCAATGATCAAATTTTTACTTAGGACCAAAAAAAATCTCATGAAGATGCCACCCTTATCTCTCTAGCCTAACCCTCACCAATGCTAGCGAAGATTTGTACTTTAGTTCAAATGCTAAACGTTAACTTTGATGTACTGCCAATTAACACCAGCTTTTCCCTTTTCAAGTCCACTTCTCATGAGCTGCACGCCCAAGATCACAAACTGAATGTTCTGACGTTCCAAATTATACAAGTTTGAATAGTCAACTCTCTCTTCTTGACATTGTGTCTGTGACATACACTTGACATACACCGTTGTCTCCATGAAATACACATAGTTCTTACAAGCTACCAGTTCTGGCGGTACAAAGTTTTACAAGTTCGAAACAGTCAGTTCTCTCCCTCGATGTTATGTCTCCATGACTTACACTCCACATGCACCGTGGTATCCACGAAATACACAAAGTCCCCAAAACTACCAGTTCCAATGTTACAGTCATACAAGTTCGAATCAGTCAAGTCTCTTTTCTCATTATCTCGTCTCCGTGACGTATACTCGATATGCACCATCGTCCCCACGAAATACACAACAAATACAAAGTTCTCGCCTACCTGGCTTGCCCTAATGTTTAAGAAGGTAGACAGCACGCCTCATTCTGCATCAACTTCGACAATAAGGTGGGACCACATCACAGCTGTCCCACTTTTGTTTTTCCTTTCACCAAAATTCACACAAGAATTCACGAAGAATTAAGGAAAATCCTGCTGGTACTTCCGCACTTGCACTGCAGAAGCAATCAAATATAAAGCACAAGAACGATTCACACACCAAAATTCATGTTCATGTTCGTCTCTTTCCAACGGACAAGCACATCTGCATGGCGGCACGGGCAAGGTGTGCTGAGTCGCAGTACCACTGTCTTTGCCTGGGGACCGCTTACCACAAGTCTGTCTCCTCCTCCCTCTCTAGCTTTCGAGCTTTTCTCTGGATGTCCTCAAAATAAACAGAGTCTCGCTCCGCCACGCACTTGGCAATCTCCCGGCGCACATACTTGTTCCACAGGCCTTTTGCAAACTGTGCCGCCAGGTGAGTGTTGGTGATAGCATCGCGCTGCAGGGTGTTGGGTCGTGCTTGCAGGGCGAGTAGAGCTTGAGCATAATCGTCAACCACCTCTCCCCGTGCTTGCCGCTTGTTGTAAAATGTGGCGATGATGTCAACAACATCCTTGTGATCGCCATACGCGTCTGTCAGCACGGCCAAGATCTTGTCCGGGGTGTCAATCTGGTCCCGTGGCAAGCGAATGATCCTTCGCCTAGCGGGTCCCTCCAGAGCGCCGATGATGTAGGCGCACGCACTGTTGGTGGTCACTGGGCTAAACGACAATGCCAACTCTGCCTCCCGCACAAATTCCTCCACTGACTGTCCTGGCTCTGCGGAAAATCTCGGCAGCCTCAGCAGGTAATGTGGAAGCATTCTGGCGGTCTCGGGCATGGTGCTGTCGATCTCCTTCGCCATGGCTGTGGCTGTCGGTGTCCAGAGGGAGAGATGGAAGAAAGAGCCATCCCACCGCTGCCACCAAATGTAACAGGGTCGAGCGGTAGCGGGTCCTGTTACTTCCTTAAATGTGGAAATGGCTCTATCATCCCTCCACTCTGGACACAGCAACACAAGACGTCCTCACAGCTACATGTAAACTTTTATTCCTCTCCCACCTCACTGTGAGAGTACAGCAACTAAAGACTACATCCTTCCTCGAGTGGCTAGCTCGAAGCGCTCCATCTGAATGAATTCTGACTGAACTGGTCGCGTCTACTCTTAATCTCGCTCTTGTTACCCACGCTCCCCGCACATTGTGGCTGACCTTTCGCCCTCGCCTTCCGCTGACCCACGGCCCTGACCACCCCTCTCTCTAAGTGGCCCTACCCTTCCCTAGCCACCTTGGGTCAGGGACTGGGAAGACGCAGATACCCCTTTGTTTCGCTCTTGACGACCAGTAAGGCACATGACGTAACTTCCCACCCCATGCCGGCTATGAAGAGTTCAGGGGTCGACAGGGTGGGCGCCCAGGGGTTACTTTACGTAATCACCACCCAGCTACACATATATCAGGATTTTAATCGGTAATTTAACACATAAAAAATATATATTTAAAAAATCCTGCTGATACACAATACCTTCAATTCAGCGATTGAAGCAGCAGGTAGCATCAAACACACTGTGAGTACGTTCCATCACGTTCCCCCACATCACTGAGTTTCTTACATCTTTTCTCTTCAGTTCTGAGTTCACAGCTAAACTTTGTTCCTTAACTCCTCTCTCAATTTCCTAATGCGTGAGCAAGCTCACCCCTCTGCCTGTGCAGTTCTGCCACCTGTCCATCGACTAGTATGGGAGACCGATCTTATCAAAATTCATCTCCACTTGTCACGTGGATCATGACACAAATTGCACACCACAAACAAACTTTTGTAAAAAAGTTGGACTGACTGTGAGTGAGTTACATTGTCATATTCAGCAAACTGATTTCAGGTGAATTTACTTAAAACCCAGCTCTACGGATGGCATCCAATCAAGTTCATTTTTATGTTAATTTGCTTCATTCCTGAAGAATGTTATTGTGGTTGTCCTGATCACAAATATCCCCCCCCCCCAATTTTAAAATAAAATTGATTCTGACAGTCTCCTATGTCTCAGGTTGAAATTGCAAGTGTCAAATCTCTTTACTGACCCTCTTTTACAGCAAATTAATACAAGATAAATAATTTTTATGGAAATATTAAACAGTTTAAACACATAGAACAGTCTAAAATATGTTTGCCTAGGTTATAGTTATTTCAACAATTTTTTTCATCAAATCGTGGGATATCATATGCACTAAGCTTCTACTTGTGTTGCAAGGGTTGCAATGTCCCCTGTTGCCACACTTGCCCCCACCTGAACACCAACACAACACATCACACGCCCAACACCACTTTTGACATCAAGCGCCACTTCACTTGCACTAACAGCAGTATCATCTACGCCGTCACATGCAGCCTCTGTCCCACTTTATTCTACATTGGGGAGATAGAACGCACTCTCAACACCCGCTTCACAGAACATCTAGCTGACACTAAACACTGCAGAAACACACCAGTTGCACCAGTTAACCCTTCTTACTCACTGTCCCTTAGTCATTTTCCTGCTGTCCAGCCCATGCGCCACATCTACTGAAGCTAAGTCTTTTCTTCTGGTTTCGTTGTTGTCGTTTTTTCGTCGTTTTTGTGTTGTCCTGATGAAGGGGTAGTGCCCCGAAACATGTAGATTGTCTTTGTCGTTGTCATGTCTTAGCTTGGTCCAGTTCCCATGTTTTAAATTTAAGAAAGGTTTTTCCTCCAAGCGGCAGTCACCTGTTTTTTTTGCAAGGGTTGCCAAAAGGTAAAAAAAAAACTGTTCTGTCTTTCTCCCTGCCTGTCTGTCTGCATAGCTATCTGTTTAGCATGTTATCAGACTAAAGGATGCTGTTGCAGGTGATGCTCACATGACCAATGCTGTCGCTGATCACCAGGACCCTGATATCCACACAGGTAAGCTCACCTGTACACATGAGAACAGCAACTCTTACACTGGCTCATAGAAACATGGACACCTGCACAAAAATAATTTTTTGTCTAGTAGTTCCATTGTTTAGCACTTTAATATCATTTCTAGTGGTATTACGTTTTGCTGTCACGTTTACTTGACGTATTAGGCTTATATTCACCGAACATCATGTCTGTTACATCTGCTGTCAGGTTCATTTGTGGGGCTGGCAGTGGGCATCCTGTTTGGCCTGTGTGTGGGGCTGTGCCTTGCAATTTTCTTCTTCACTTATAGGTGGGTACTCTGTTACTATCCCTACAGTTAAGGTAAGTACTCCATCTCTGGACCAGGATTTGGGGGAAGGGTTTAGGTACTATACCAACAGAGTAAGTACACTGTCACTACACATAACAACTTAGGCAAGTACCTTTGCACTGTGCCTGTGGTTTAGGTAATGGCACTAGCACAGTATCAGCAGTTTAGGTGAGTACCCTAGAACTACCCAGTAACTGCCCTACCACAGTACTGGCAGTTTAGGTAAGCACCCTAACTCAACATCAGCATTTTATGTAAGCATCTTAGAACTAAACCCACAGTTTAGGGAAATATCCTAATAGTGCACCAACATCGGAACATAATGCTTTTCTAACTTTGGATTTCATACTTGACAGTAATGCATGGATACAAATGAACAGAAAACATGCAGGGAGGAACCTGTCTAGGCATACAGACTATCCCCATAGTACGTTTTCATTCCTGCCACACCTTGTCACCTGTTAATACACCCATGCTTGCAGACTGGGTGGGAACAGACTTCTGCTACTTGCAGTGAAAACGATGAGAAAACAGAATGTCTGAGCCACTTAAAGGGACAAAAACAGCAGACCAGAAAAGTATTCACTATGTAATTATCTGTGTTTTGTCCGTCTCTTTCTTGTCCTAATGAAGGCGTAATGCACTGAAATGTTGACTTTGTTTTTGTCCTTTTACTTGGTTCTTGTAGACGTGCATAGAAACTGCCACATGTAGACGGTATACAAACTGTGAAGTGTAGACAGGCGTACAAACCGCCACGTATAGACAGGCGTACAAACTGCTACGTATAGACAGGCGTACAAACTGCCACGTATAGACAGGCGTACAAACTGCTATATATAGACAGGCGTACAAACTGCCACATATAGACAGGCGTACAAACTGCTACGTATAGACAGGCGTACAAACTGCTACATATAGACAGGCGTAAAAACTGCTATAGACAGGCATACAAACTGCTACGTATAGACAGGCGTGCAAACTGCTATATATAGACAGGCGTACAAACTGCTATATATAGACAGGCATACAAACTGCTATATATAGACAGGCAAACAAACTGATCACCGTGTGCCTTCTTATGTCCATAACACTTTATGGGCAGCAATGGTCTTTAATCTGCATTCATTTTCTGGGTTTCCCAGATGGATACACCGAATTAGATTGTGATTTATACCTTTAGGGTTGATGGCCTGTTAGATGGACGTGAATGTGGCCACAGTGATATGTTGATGCATGTTTTTGACTTCAATCTCTGAGAGCAGTGAAGAGCTTTGATGGAGTGGGGTAGCAGGTGAAAAAAATGTTGGAAGGTTACATAGCTGGTTGTCATTTCAGGAGAAGCAGACCAAGGGAAGAGCTGGCAACTGTGGTGTTTGCCAACCCTTATTATGGGGAGTGTGGCATGCCCCTCAGTGCTGTTGCTGCTGCTGCCGAAGCTGATGAGGATGGAGAAGACTGCTGCTTCATGCCAGCAGCAAGTGTTGCAGGCACTAAGCAGGGTTCTAAGCAAGGGCCCCAAACTCTGTGTGGCTTGTTGAAGTGCCCGGTCAGCCCAGCAGGCAAAAATAATGGCTTAGTGGTGTTGAAAACGGAGCGCTGTGTACCTGGAGGGTATGATGCCGCTTGTAACAGTGATTCGACTGGTCATAGAGAAGAGCGCATGCAGGGGAGAGAAACAAACAGGCTTATCGACAACCATTATGACCATACTACAGGAGAAAATTTCTACGAGTCTCTGGAAAGTGTGCGGCAGACAATTGAACAAAACGTTCACAACGAGCATTTGGACGGGGATCCACGCTATATCCCATTTGTTTGTGGTCCTCGTGTTGCCCGTTAGATACTATGCTTTTATACGCTGTAAACTCTAGGTGCAAGAGGAAAACTGCCCTCATTTGCGAACGCGTTAAAAGCTTCAGCATGGCTTTGTGAGGCCATGTCAGACACATTAGGTTCCGTTTGCTGCACTGCCCATGACATTGCTGCCAGGTTCTGTTAGATGCATATGAACAAACTTGGCACTGATGAAAGATTTCTGTCTTGCTGACTGTTGTGGACAATTGGTCTAGAGCATACTTGTCACCAACGTCTGGTGTCACCTGCTGCTTGTTACCCCCACTGGTCTGCTGCAGCTTGTTGCCTCACCTGTCAGCTCCAGCTTGTTGCCCCACTTGTCGCCTGCAGCCTATTGCTAATCCTGTCACCTACAGCTTGTTACCTCACCTGTCACCTGCAGCCTGTTGCCTCTTCTGTCACCTGCAGCTTGCTGCCCCACTGTCACCTGCACTTTAGGCCTAGTCCTCTTATTGCACCACCCTCACTCTTGTCACGGAGAAAGCTGTTGAAAGTGTTTCGAAGCAAGTTGGTTTCACAAATTAGCATCATCATCATCCACATGTGCTTGTCATTGTTGACACGAAATGCTGCACAAAACACGTTGCCGTGTACAGTTGTTTGCATAATAAAGTTCTGTTCAATATTCAGTTTTGACACCCAACACAACACAACACACACACACACACACACACACACACACACACACTTCCATAGGAAAAATCAGAGACCCTATGGTATCATGATTAACTCTGCATGTTGCTGCTCTTTATTTATTGACTATTGTTCTATATAATCCAGTTCTAAAATGCAAGACTGTAATTGTTATCCAAAATGGCACTATTTTCACAGTCTAGATTTCTTTCTAATAAACACCAATAGGAGGCATGTGCCTAAGTTGATTCAAAGATTTTGGTTAATCTAGTTGGCAGCAGATAATGTGATTGTCTCATCCTGCGTAAGCCAGTAGTATGCATTGTAACTGAGGTGAAGATGGTGGTAGTCTACCGTATGTGAGTCAAGCATGTAGCATGTCTTTTTTTTAAACCCATTGAAGTGACAGAAGCAAAGCATGCATGAAATAGTCTAGAGAGACAGAACGAAGTTTGTTGGCTGTACAGCCATGATTGTATCACCTTGACAGCAGTGTATTCTGCATTGTGCTAAGTTTCTAGAATGGCTAATCTGAGATGTTTTTGACATCATCAAATGCTGCATTGGCTGGTTATCTTTTGAAAAAATGTTGTAAACATGCTTACACTTATTTTTCCAAGTAAGCCATCAACGTGCTTATTTCATTAGAAATCAAATTAGGGGTGAGAGGGTTGACAATTTCATTTTACGGTTGTGAGGTCCTTGGGTCAATGGAACAAGTGAACCAGCTTGCAATCTTCTGTAGGGCATGATCCTTGGTTGTGTGAAAATATAAAAGAAAAGTGACTGCCGCTTGGAGGATAAGCCCAAATTAAATGTAAAACAAGGGAACTGTACCAAGCTAGAAGGGGACAAAGACGAAGACAATCTACATGCTTCGGGGCACTACCCCTTCATCAGGACGACACAAAAACGATGAAAAAACGAAAAGGAAAAAGGCTTATCTGCAGTAGAAGTGGCGCGTAGGCTGCATAG
>SMGT01001543.1:51453-67394 GCA_004794575.1 Lanistes nyassanus | reverse complement strand
TTTTGCTGGCTGCTGAGAAAAAGCAGCCGACACCATCGTCAGCGGAGGTACTGTGATTACAGGCTCACAGGAGGAGGGGACCACTGTTGGCTCTCGCAGATAAAGGCATCCAGTTTACAGACTGTTCACGGACCCAGCCATAGCAGGAAACAACAGTCTTGCTCCATAATGAAATGAAACTGAGCTAGTAGTACACAGTGACAACTTTTCTAGCGTGGACAGAACTTATATAGACTGCAGCATGCAAATATTTTGAGTTGCTGAAAGAATGAACATAGAGGCAGTCTCAAAGAACCGTGTGTGAATTTGAGAGAGGGAGAGTCTGAGACAGGATTATGACTTAATCAGGACAATGTGTAAATTGTAAGAGTCGCATATCTGGGGTTGGGGATTGGAACCAAATAATAATTTATTAGTGAAAATAACCAAGCAAAAATAGATGAGAAAGTCAATGTTTTGGGGCAGGATGCTAGACAGTAGTGGAAATAGGAGAAGGCCGGTGCCAGCTGACTGATGTGTACAAGGGGATCGGTCAGTGCACGGGAGGCCACAGGCACAGTGGTTAGTGAATAGCAATAAAAGGAATAGTGGTAAGGTCAGCAGTGATAAGGGGAATAGTGATAAGGGGTAGAAAAGTCCAGACAGATCTGCAGACCAGCTTCCACAGCCAACGCTTATATTGCCAGAGTTCTTGTGAGCTGTTTTCAGTTAGTTTTAACTTCAAATATTCATGGTTGCTATTGACTGTCTTCCTCAATCTTATAATTACATAAAACTGTTGAGTTCATATTGAAAAAGTAGACTATTGTCACTGAATGTTTAGTATAGATTTACATTACTCATTAGACTGATAGTAATACATGCACCTTTAAAACCTATTGTTCACATAAATGGTGCATGGTCTGTGCTGTGTAAAATGCATGCTTGTCAAACTACTGAGACCTCTCTTGCCATTTTGCTCACCATAAGTTTGAGCAGAAAACCATAAGAAAAGCATGAAATGCAATTGTCCAGCCATCCAACGCAGATGGTCCCATAGGTGCTCAATTGGATTGAGGTCTGGGCTCATGGAGGCCCAAGGCATCACCTGAATCTTGTTCTGCTGCAGGAAGGTCGTGTTGAGCCTTGCCGTGTGTAGGTGGGCATCGTCATGCTGAGAGGTGGGGTTGCATGCTGCTGGAAGTTTGGCACGACGTGGGGCCTCAGCACCTGGTCCACACAGCCTTGTGCTGTCACGCAGTTTCCTCGTCCAGGGCCGATGTTCTGGAAGACAAAGGGGCCCGCAAGTCGACTGAGGCCAAGTTTACCCCAAATCATAAAGCTGGGGCCTCCCCAACAGTCGTGCTGCAGGATGTTGTTGGCGCACCTCTTGTTCCACCTCCTCCACACTCTGATGCGCCTGTCGGCGTGGCTGATACAAAAGCAGGTTTCATTAGAGAAGAGGATGTCCCGCCATTGCCGCCATGTCCAGTTCAGGTGCTCCTGGGCTCACTGCATTCTCTGCTGCCGATGTCGTGCAGTCAGTACAGCTGTCGCACAGACAACCAGTGATGTGTAGTCTGCTGGCTGATGTGAGCTCCATGGCTCCCGACAGTGGCTCAGGCAGTCTCTGTGGCAAGGAGGAACGGTTTGCAGAGGTGGTCACGGTAGATCTGCGTGTCCCGTCATATGCAATCATGACACGAGGTCATCTGCATCTGACTCCATCTGAGTGCTGCCAGTGGCTTGAAAGTGAGCCCACAAACAACAGATTGTGGAAACTGCCCTACTCGGTGCATGTGTGATGATGATTGGGCGGTTTTGCAGCATCCAGTCGTCCGATGGCTCTTTCCTGATCTGTAGTGTTCAGTCTTGGCATTCTACTGCTGACAAGTTGTCTGTCTGGGAGCGTACAAGCATCAGCTTTTACTGCTAGTGGGTGGTGTCCTCTGTTCGCAAAGAAAGTTCTAGTCTTGCTGCTTTTGTTCATGACGCACAAGCGAAAACTACTGACTTTAGAATTTTTTTGCACCAGGCACATCATTATCAATGGCTACACTCAACAGTCCATGCTTCTCATGTGAACCTAATTTTTATTGCTATCATTTTACTTAAATGCATGAAATTTGACTAATGCCTGTGTGTCAATTTGCCTTTTTGGTTTTGAGTATATTTTACACCTTTGTAAAGTTGATTATATAATATAAATGTATGGAAAACATTTCTGAACATTTATTTTCCATGTTTGTAAGAGATTGTTATGCAGTACATGTATATTGCGCAAATATTGTGAGCTTCTTATGTTCAGGGCTGCTAGTGGCCAAGAGTATGTAAATCTGAAACCCTATCTGGAAATGTTCACCAAATCTGAAATCAACTCTTAAGTCTGCACCAAATCTGAAATCAAGTTTGAACAACAAATAAGATCTGAATTTAAATGGCCTCAAATGAACACAGATACAAAGAACGCTGGAACCCCAATAATCTTGAGCATGGTTTATGGACAGGATAAATGGACTTCAAAAGCTCTTAAGTCATGGCCCCTACCTGATCATTATCCCCCTGCAGAACAAACTAAGAAAAGGTTTGAAAGCACAAAAGAAAAAGACTTGGATACAAATCCTGCCACCACTATAACTTTTCCACCTTCAAACCTGTTTTCTTCTCGGTGATTCAGACTAGATTTACTAAATGTATACATGCTTTATTTTTTCTAGGCGGTAGTCCTGCTGCAGCATAACTTAAGATCAAGTGGTGACAGCTTCTTAGCCAGTGGACAGTGTGGTAAAGCAAAAGTCGCAGGTTTACGCTTGTCATGGAAATATAGTATGTGCATTGCACAAAGGGATCTGATCATATGAATGTGAAAGAAGATTGTTGTCTATAAACTATTCTTGTAACTAGGGGAGGTTATGGCCAACTGGACCCTCTAAGCAATACACAACCAAACCAACAAACCAACTTCCGTCCAGCAAACGTACTAGTGTAAACGAAACATCACTCCTCAGCAGTAAACGCCAGTGAGCACATCAATAGTGTAAACTAAGAATTACTTTCTGCCTGGGAACAAGAATTCACTAGCATGAGCTAGGAATCACTTCCAGTCAGTGAACACAAACTCACTAGCGGGTGTTCTCCGCAGGTTCCTTTTTGTGTCCCTCGTGTCCTGACTGGCCTTCAATACCGACACCATATCGGCTGGCTTGTCGTTGTGGACCAGCTGGGGTGTTATTGTGTGTGAACTGCCACTTTTGTATAGTTACGGTCAAGTTGAGAAATGGGTCCTTGGGGTGGACATTTTCTGAGATGCGGCATGTTTTGTTTTCTGTGGACTGCAGGAATATATTGCGGGATGGACAGAAGGCAGCAGTAAAATCCTGGTTACAAGAATGGCGGTTATATCTCAGGGGCATATGCATTAGTCACAGCTTGCATGACCTGCTGAAATATTTCAATCTTTTCGGAAACTGAGAGTTCCGGTCCACCAGTCACGTCCCATTTCTGATTTGCTTGTCTCCCCTTATGCTGATAAAGGCCCTCTTGAGTACATTAGTGCAGCCAACAAGGCCGGTTTTATCACAGCCTCTCCTGCCGTCATGAGCACTAGTCAGCAGATCAATAGGCACTCAGCCAACCAACACCCCACCCCACCCCACACACCTGATGTAATGTCATCGTGTATGTGCGCACCGTAAGCTTTTGCCCTTGTGTATTAATAGTCTGTGAGTAGACCTAGCCTTTCCCATAACCTAATCACAAGGACTATCTTCCCTCCCCTAAACCCGCTCCTCTAACTCTAATCCTAGACCCCCCTCCCCCACCAATCATAAACTTTTGGCCCCCCATCCCCCCCACCCGTGGACAGCCACATAGTAACTGCGTAGTGACTGAAGTTGTGGGCCCATTATCTTACCATCATCCAACACCAGTGTTTGGCAAGGGTTTCAGTTATCGGCGACAGGAAGGTGGGGAGTGGGATTTCACTGTTATGTCGACACTATTATATGGACACTATTATAAGGACATGCAGTAGACAATATTACATAGACATTACTATATGGACCCTATGTAGACAATTTTAGAAACATACACAATATTACATAGACACAATAAAATGGACACAATATTACAGATACAATATGTGGACACTGTAGACATACAGAATTACATTATATGGACACAATATTACAGACTTATATGAACTCAATATTATATAAACTATATGGATGCACATTATGTGGGCACAATATTATATAGACAATATTATATGGGCACTACAAATATTAGACTATATGGATATACAATTTTATATGGAGACACCATAATACATAGTGATATATAGACACACATTTCAGTAAATCTACAGAGCATTTTTTTGACAATGCATGTAGCATCTGGAAGTCAAAATGAACGCAACATAGTGAGCGGGTAGGGGATTCAGGGGAAGCGAGATTCCACGAAAACCAAACTTGGAATTTGGTCACCTGGTCATGTGCTGCTTTCTGGACTGCGATGACGAAAGTCCAGACACTACCCATCTTTTCTGGGAGGTGAGGGTGGGGGAAGGGAACAGTTCATGGCTACCGAATCTTGGCAGATCACCCTGAACTTTTCCTTTCGCACAGCGATGGGAAAATTGGTGCAGGCCCGATGGAGTGGATGGCCAGAAATACAGGAAATGGTTTGGTTGACACCTGTGAGTTTTGTATGGTTTTTAAACCATCTGTTTAAGTTTGACCTGTTACTGTGCTGCTTCCATAGTACATCAGCAGAACCATATCCTGCTATTTTGAATCCTAACCAGGCAGGAACTTTGTAAAAAAAAAATGTGTATGGTTGGGGGGGGGGGAGGTTTGGGGGCTTCACATCTCTAGCCAAGGTGTTTTGCCTTGCCCAATGTTGCCTGTAGCTCTAGGGCAAGACGACGTGTTACTGGGACCCGACAGCTCTTGGGCACAGCTGGAATTTGGACAACAAGTAGGTGTTATGTGCCACCCAGATCGAGGGTTAGGCAGGTAGAGATTACCTATCAAAGAAAGCTCTACGGCGGTAGTGTCAACCATCAGGATTTAATGTGGCTAAGGGTGTGAACTGCCCAGGGGACAGGGATTAACTACGTCCACTCGAGGTGTCAAACTGGGCGGAGCTGTAGCGCTCCTGTAATTAATGAAGGGGGGGTGGGGGGCATGGCTTCTGGTATCTCTGTCTTGGTTGTTGATGTATGTAACTGTCTTGATGACCATGTGTGTGTAAATGCAGCAATGCATGAATGAAAGGCTAGAATAAAAGGACTGGGTTAGAATGCTAAGTTATCTCCTGCTGGAGATCTGCTAAATCCGTTTGTGGCAGATCTTCTGCTGAAATCTGTAAGCAACCTTCTTTGCAATCGTCTGCTGAGAACAGCTGCTGAATGCTGATGGTGTCAAGCCTTGTCATAGACCAGTTATCCCCTTCTACTGGATTTGTGTGAAGTCCTGTATCAGTGTAGGTGTCTTGAGGAAACCACCCGCCATAGTTCAAGGTACTCTTCAAGGGTGTTGGATCCCCTAGCCTGGTGTGCGAATCTTGGCACATGCGTCCCCTGCTGTGGAGAATCTCTACACTAACCAGGAGGAAGGAGGCGCCACAGAATGTAAAGAAGTTGAGGGACAGAAGGGAGACAACTGTCTAAAGCAGAGCCAGAGATATGGCCTTGAGAGACTGAACTCTAGTGGACAGAGTTCAGAGGTCGAAGGTTGACTTAGAATTGTTGCACAGTGCTTTGGCTGTGTGACATCAGCGAGAGCTCTTACATCCTTCAGTAAGCGCTGTGACTAGAGGCAAAGGACACGAAGGAGAGTTCGACAACACACGTCTGCTGTTACCAAGGAGCAGCCAGGAGGACCTTCTGACACAGCGCTTAGGACAGCAAACAGTGGTGCCCCTTTGGTACAGACTGTAAGTTGTGCGGACTGTAAGTTATGCAAACAACCAGGTTATGTGGTCATAGTGTGTGTGCAGTTGAATCAGGTACCTGTATCTTGATCTTGTGTTTAGAAGGGCAGGTGATGAAAAGAATTGCCTGTTGTTAATTGAACCAGAAAGAAAGCCGGGAGTCATCCACCTTATAAGCCTAGATATTTCCTTCTGTAAATACTCAGTATCTGTAAATAATATTCTCTTTCCTTTTGCTATATTAAGGAGTCTGTGATTCTTTGTTTTGAGGGGAGATTGTAGGTGGATGGGGCTCGGCCACGGTGTTAAGTGAGATAGTTATATGAAAACATTAAGTAATAAAGTGATGACATTTTCCATCTATGCACGTCTTTCTTTTAATGGCTGTCGCATGGAGTGAGCACAAGAACAACGCGTGAAGAGAAAAAGTAAGCTCCCATGTGATGACAAAAACTTTAGTCCCTTTCACACATAGTGGCTTTTTTTCCACATAACCTTCTACCTCTGCCTTTGAACACGGCGGAAAATACGGGAAATGTTCAAGCATGCACAGCACCACCTGACTTATAATCTCAACATGATCAGGGGCCAGTTGTACGGCTTTAGCTTAGCCTGCACCCATTGTACACCCAACTAAACCCCTCAGTCTAGATTACTTATGCCATCCTGATATGGCAGTTGGTTTGCTCTGGACTAAGGGAGTCACATCTTTCGGACTAAGAAGCTACTAAATCATTGATTCATTTTGTGGTGAGATCTACTCCGAGTTTTTATATTTTTGTTTGCAACTGGGACAAGAATGACATCACAACAGCAGTGAAAAGCATGCAGCAGGTTGGGCAGGCCCTCAACCAAACTGGGGCACGTGGCAGACAGGTTTCCCTGATGGCGTTTGGCAGGGGATGGGAATGGAGGGTAGCGGAAGAGAGTGCGGGTTGGATAGGGGCAATACCTACACTCCCCCCATCACCACCACAGCCCTAACCATCACTGCCCCACCCTTAACCATCACTGCTCCACCCTTAACCATCACTGCTCCACCCTTAACCATCGCCACCCACCCCTCACCATTGCCACCCCACCCCTAACCATCACTGCTAACCATTATGGCCCCACCCCTTACCATAACTCCCCTACCCCTAATCATCACGGCCCCATCTCTAACCATCACTGTTCCACCCCTTACCATCACCGCCCAACCCCCTAGATCATTTTGTCCTTGCCAATTTTAAAAGATGAAGGCATACACCGGGGCGTGCTACACAGTATATCTGTGTAAACAAAGTTGCATGTATTCATTGGAGTGAAAATTCAAAAGGAATAAATGAGCTTGTTTGCAAAAGATATTTCTGTGGTTTTGCATGAATTTATGTGTGTGGTGGTTTGAGAGTTTCAATAGATTTTAATGGCATGTTCGTTGTGGGAATGCTTCCAGGAATAAGCCTTCTTCTCCCAGAGGGTCCTGTGCACGAACACATTAATAAGTAATAAACAACCACACCCAGATTTTTCTAAAGACACAAAGTATTTTCTGCTTTGACAAAACTGTACAGTGTATTACTAAGCGAAAGATCTGAGAGTTTCGCCAGGCATTAGATCTATTTCAGGCAGAGCTGATCTCATGATCTAACGGTTAAATGGAACAGTGCGTCGAATGCTAATAATTTCTAAATTAGACGGGAACTGCTTCTCTTAGGAGGAGTCGTCTAGTTACTACAAAAAATTTAAGGCAATAAAACACAGTGTTGTCTAGAACTTACCGAGTGTACAACAGGATGGGTCAAAATGCCGCGAGCATTGGATTGAAACGAGAGTCACATCTGTCGATGGAAGGCAAGTTACTCTTGGCTTAGTCGCGGCGTGCGTGGCACTCCTTTCGCCCGTTGCCCGTCTCAGCAGTTCTGTTCTTGTGTAGGGTCTCTGGTGTAACTAAAGGGTCTTTGGACGTAAGCCACTACCCATAGGCGTACATACTCTACCCATAGTGGTACATACCCTACCCACAGACATACCCGCCCTACCCACAGACGTACATACCCTACATACAGACGTACATACCCTACCCACAGACATGCCCGCTCTACCCACAGACGTACATACTCTACCCATAGACGTACATACGATACCCACAGACGTCCACCTCTTACCCATGTAGCTGCTGTTGGGCTTAAAGGGTGATCTGATTCAGGTGACCTTTGGAGGGAATAACTTCGGCAAATATAAAGGTTTGGCACGCTTCCATACACACTAGCCAAATGACAGACATGTGCATTGGTTTCGAGGCATTCGTGACATTACACTCTATTTAATGTTTTCGCGCAAAAAATAAGCGACAATAGACTGAACAAATGATATCCGCATCACAATCATAGTTTTGGCAGAATCCTTGACAAAGCTTGCAGGATGTTCAGTGTTTGAGGTGGCTAGTGGCTACATCTCTTGAGATTCAAACATTTCGTCTTGAACTTATCAGTCGCGTGTGCGCAGTGAAGGAAAGGGCCAAGAAGTCTTTTTTCACAGTAGAATATGTTGCAGACAGACAAATAATTGCACAGATTAAATGCCAGAATAAGTGAAAGCAACTCTAAGAAAGCTGTTCAGCTCACTACGTTGTCATACTTTGGCTTCAGCAATTGTCGGTTGAGCAGATAAACATCCATGCACAAACACAGGCTGCCTCGTGAAAGTGCACACAAGAGTACTGTCATGGGCACGAGAAATTCTGATGTTGTTACAGCGGCGGGGGCGCCACATGACGTACAGGCAGATGTGCCAGCAGGTCCTCCACGAGCCTAGCGAGGTCAAAGGTCGGCTCGGTTCTCGAGGTGCATGGCGTCAGGGCCAGAGACGCCCACACGAATGCCAACGTCAACACCACCGCAGTCACCAGTGTCACCGCAGTCACCTTCCAGAGTGTTGGCCACATGCGACTGCTTTTGCCAGAGTAGTTGTGCCCTGGGGTGGGACTGCCATGTTCATCCGGGCTGAACTCTTTGCTGGTAATGTCAACAGCCTCACTTGCTTCCCCAAGCTCCTGTACCTTACTGCTGTCACAATGGGTGCAACTATTTCCAGAAGTAGGTGTTTCCTCCGCACCAGGTGCAGTGCAGCAAGCTGCGTTAACGCCCTCCGTATTTACTTGTCTATGATGTGTACATTCCGTCTGGGATGATGGGCTGGTATGGCAGGCACTGACTCCGGCAGCTTGTATTTGGTCGGGCGCCTCGCTGGTGCCAAATGCTGTCATATGTCTTGCACTGGCTGCTTGGTCGTGGTGTGCCGGGACTGTCACACTCGTGGAGTTACCACGGTCTGTCGTGGCGCTAGTGTGATCCGAAGGTCGCACAGAGGCCAAGTTTGATGGCTCGCGGGAGGAAACAGTAAATTTCTCGAATGAGGCTGAGGAGAAACGCGTCGGTGTGCCCAAACAAGATGAAGTTGAAGGCCATGTTGTGTCCTGGTTGGTCGGCTTGCCATGCTCGCCTGGTCCAAGAGCAAGCTGTTTATTGACACAGTTTGGGTTTGTTCGCTTACTGGCCGCAGAGGCCGAAGAGCAGCCTGCTTTATTAGCCCTGGAGTCAGCGAGCACGTCACTCGTAGGTGAGTTTTGAAAATGGCGGTCACTTGTCGAATCAGAAGAGAGAAAACGTCGGCCTACCATAAAGCCTGGTGACACAACTGGTTGTCTGCCTGAAGGAGAAAGAGGCTGACTTGCCTCTGAACCTCTGCTCGCTGTTCTCTGTCTGGAGTCAGAGACGTGAGTCCTCTGATTGGACCCGGGTCTGGATGATACACAAGACTGCTTTGCCTGATGTCCGCCTGCTCCTAGGGCCACGTCAGCACACGGACTGTGGGCAGCGACCAGTCCATTAGCTACTGGGGCTGAAGACGTACGGCATGTGTTTTTACTGAGACTCTGGATGAATGAAGACTGTCTGACATTAGACCTTTGAGCGAGTGGAGTGGCGGTTCTGACGTGGCTGCGATAGAGTGGGGAGTTGGTTACAGGTGGGGTACTTGGGGTCGGCGTGCCATGCCTGGCTGAGCTGTTGGCAGCAGTTGATTTAGAGGTGGTTGAATTATAGTTTGTTGGGGGTGTGCTCATGGCTGAGTCAGGGCGGGCTCTAAATATGCTCATGGCTGGGCTGTGATGAGTTGGAGATGTGCTGATGGTTGAGCTGTTGGGGGGTGGAGATATGCTGGCAGCTGAGGAGGATTTACTTGAGCCTGACTTCGGAAAAGTTGAAGATCTACTGACAGCTGAGGTTTCGTGAGTGGGAGACCTGCGGCTAGTCGAGTTGCAGAGTGAGGACGACTTCGCCACCACTTTGAGGACTTGTCCCGCCGCAGACTTGTTTGTGAAAGAGCCATGAGGCGCAGGGGACATGGCATCCACAGAATTACTTGTCGGTGTGGAGCCCTTCGTCATGCAACGCCAGTCAAGAGGATCTGGTCTCACTCTTACAGCAGTGGCACCCGGCTTGACACCCGGACTGACAGGAGCAGAAGTATCTGCAACAGTTGTGGGCAGCCCGCCAGATGACGTCAGCTCACAAGCCCGTGAACCGCCCGATTCTTGGTCAGCAGAAGCGCATGCAAAGGCTATTGGCTCGGCGAGCATCGTGTCGTGAGCTGTCTGACTCTTTCCCTCACCTCTGGAGCAACCCCTCTCAGTATAGGTGGAAAATGGAAGAGGTGGTGTTAGTGACCTCTCCCCTTTGACCTCTGCTAGACTAGAGAGGGTGGGTGAGCTAATCTTTGTCTCTGTGGGTGGCACAGAATGGTGCTCCATGGTTCCTCTCAGGCGCTGTGACTTCTCAATATCCGAGCAGTCCCTGAGTGACACGTGCTTCACACGGGCACCGGATAGTTGCCCTGTGTCAGATGCTCTCAGAAGATGCGAAGTAATACATTTAGAAGGAAAGGATTTGGGGCTCCTGGAAGGTATGCTGGTGGGAATTGTCTGATGGGACCGGATGCCACGTCTGGAGGGCGAGGATGTGCGGGACCCGGCGCCAGTGTTCGTGGAGCTCAGCGAGGAACATTCTTCGTCGTTTGTGAGTGGAACTCTGCGGACTCTAGCCCCCAAACAGTACACATAATCTGGGCCTGGCGGATGGCCTCCTCTGCCGGCCAGTGATTGGCTGCTGGTGGACATGGTGTGGCTGGCGCGCTGCCCACGTGACGTCACATACAGATCTTGGACTTCGTCTCTGGGAAGTTTTCCTGTCTCAACTACACATTTGTTACCTTTACTCATTTCTGACAAACTGATCCCCTTGTGTACAGCAAACCCTGGCGTCCGAGCTCTAGTAGTCAGGCGACAGGCTGAACTCCCAGTCTGTGCAGTGCCCTTGTAAGAGAGCTCAGAGGTCACATTCGATGGGTGATCCAGGGTCAAAGGTGGGCGTCTGTAATGTATCGAGCGTTTTCGTGACGTACGGAAACTCGGATCTGGCTCGACTGCAAGCTGTGACGACATGGCCATTTCAGCCTTCGATCTGGTCTTCGGCAGAGGCTGTAGATCATCAATGAAGGAAGTGTCGTCACCTGACCCTCCAGCAACGTCTGTGTTTTGCTTTCCTCCTTCAGCATCAACGGTTTGCAGCATACGCAGGTCCCTCGTGATGTCCCTATGCAAAGCTTCTCCTCTCTTCCGAAGACAGTCATAGTCGAGACACTTGCACTTCTCCTGGTGTGGTGTGACGTGACTTGTCCCTTGGGACCTCCCAGCGTTAGTGTAGCTGCAAGAAGGAGTCCTGTTTACTCGAGAAACTGATTTCCTTCGGGAATGGTGTCTGTCAATTCCTCTGTCACCAAAGCTGTTTGCTGACCTGTTTTGATTGTTGGGTAAAGGCAGTCGCTTGTATCTGTACTTGTACTCAAAGACAACGTCACCATGCGGGTCTTGGCGAAAGTTGAGACTAGCATGCAGTTCCTGAGGGCGCCACTGCCGCAGTCCATGGAACCGAACTGGGATACGGCTATCCCCTAGCAGACTGTTGTTGTTTCGAGTCAAGTGGCAGCTCACGTGGCTGTCCTCCACGAGACTGTTGTTGTTTCGGGTCAAGAAGCAGGTCCCTTGGCTTCTTGCAGATGGACTGCTGTTCTGCAAGCAGGCCCTGTAGGTCGGCAGGGGGCTGTCTGATGTGTTACGAGCGTTTCCAGAGTCTGGCAGACCGTCCCCCTCCCACTCCTGACTTGACCAACACAAAGACTGCTCTCTTCCTTCTGCCTGTCCCACTGACGTCAGCCCCTGTTCACAAGGCTGCAGGTGACATCTGAATTTTTCCTGTGATGGTAAATGTATGCATACCTGTGTGCCAAACAGCTGCTGCCTGCTTGAAAGTTTCACACCATGACAGCTCTCCTTGTGCTGAGCGGCTTCAGGGAACAAACTTTGGACACACCTCTGGTCTCCGGGGGGACTATCCACTAACAAGTTTGTACCTGTGGCAGTCTGCACCTGTGCGGGAAAAGAATGAATGAGATTTCTTGATGTTCGAAGAAAGGAGGTTTGTGAATGTTTTTGAGATAGCTGTATGCCACTTGCTCCTTGGCCAGACAGCAGACTGTGATGTGGTAGTGCTGTGCAAATAGCGGCAACAAAGACCTTGTGAGAAAGCTCTGGAAGTAAGTCAATAGCCACAGCACAGGCCGCCATGTCAGCTTTCCTCTTGCGTGACATCATCTTAGCCACTGTCATCTGCCTGACCTCAGCAGCACTTCCTCTCGAGCGACTCGTGGGTCTTGCAGCTTGTCCATTCCTGTGGCTCCCCCACAGTGCTCCTGGACTGCTTTTCCTTTTGTGGAGAACCCCCTGCATGAGTGGCGCGTGCCAATCAAGCAGTACTTCTGCCTTGTCGGCACCTGACTTCTGTGCGTGTGATTTAAATAAACTGAAAGACCATCAGTACATTTTCAGGTCACAGTAACACATCATGTTGAAACTCAGAAACGTTTCTTGTTTCCCACTAGCCAAAATTATACAGTCTTTAGTAATAACATTTACCTTTGGAAGCAATCAGTGATAATACTGAAATTAGTAACATTCAGATGATGCTGACATTGTTGCTTTTTTCATTTATAGGAAATGCTTTATCTTTGTAACTGTGATAATAGTGGCACTCAATTCTACATTTATTTCTTATAGTACTTGGATTGTCGTCATAAAAATCTAACAGAAGTTTGCTGAAAAAGCCCAGTAAAATACGTATTGCAACAGATAATCCGCCTCAAGCAATTTGACGTACTCAGATGAAATCTGAAATCCAAAGAATTATCCCATCCACAACAGACAACTGGTTTAGTTTTGTTGAAATTGAATCCAATCTGCGCTGACAGGTTTTCGCCACAGTTATGAAGAAAAGCTGGGGAAGGGAAGAAACTCTTATCAAAATTAGATGAAATGTATTTAGGAGGTCGCACGCGCAGCTATGGGTTTCTAAGTTTAATGTATTTAAACAAAATATGTTTACTTCCAAGGTTATTGCTTTACTGATAAAACTTAAGGATATATAGTGATCGTGGCTTATGTGATGTAGTTTTCATTGTTGACGGTTGACGGTTTGTTTAGGGGAAAGTGCTTCCACCTGTCGGTGATTTCGCACTATAGGGGTGAGGGGAAGGTGGCGATTGGGGGCTGGGGGCGTTCTCCGACTTCGGCGGCCAAGCTGGTGGTGGTGGAGGCTGTTGTTCTGGTGTCCTGGCTGCTGTGGTTGGCTGTTGTCGCTGTCCCTGCTGGCTGTTTCCCACTGACCTATCCCTAAGTGCTAGACGTTGCATCTTCCTTATTTCTACTTTTTGGTTAGGGTTAAATTTCCCTCGCTTTTTTCACTGTAGTGCTTATATCACTCTTTATTCTATTTCAAGCTGTCTGCAATCATAATATTTTGTAAACGAAGATGTCTGGAGTTGCATCATCATATAAATTGTGAATTGAATCTGGATTTCCTTGCATTATCATTTCTTCAAAACACTTCAGAGGAGCTGAGCGGGGTGGAGGGGAGAGAAATACATAAAACCTCCCACCTTTTCATTGAGAAATGAATATTAGATGGTGGCTACTTTGGAGGAATTTTAGAATTGCTGCCACCTGTGTGTCTGGTGTGTTTAGATTCACTCACGGAAATATACTAATATATGTATTTGCATTGGCTGCTTACTTGGCACGAAGCACAAACGGTACATTCTTTTCCCCATAACACTTTTCTCAGCCATTTAGTCAGACTCAGCAGCCTCTCAACCAATATCCTGTAGGACCACTACCAAAAAAACCTGATATTCGGCACACAGCTACTCAGCTGTAGATGGGGGGGGGGGTATGAATTATTGGTCAGAAACACCCCACATCAAATCCCACTGAATATCCCATTCCATGGACTACTGGTCGAAAAGAAAACCATCCACATTGCCTCCCTGTCTCATGAGTTGCTGGCCAGAAAAACTGCAAGTCACATCCCTAAACTTGTACCATCTCTTCTCCAAACACCCGACGGTATCACATAGTAGGAGTTACTTCACACGAAAAAATCACACGTCGATACCCGCACAGAAATGGCATTACTATGACAACCTTTCAAAATACTTGCACAAATGACCGTATATAAGGAATATATGGCTTCCAATATGAAACTTCCTCTTACAGGACACCAAATGCGAGACAAATATCTAGGAGTCTCACATGCATAGGCCGTCTTCAATATACAAGTCGTGATCGAATTTTCAAGGTGTCCGTCTTTCAAGAGCCCAAAAATGAAGCAGCATCTGCCGTGCACAAAGCTTTGTCCAATATGCCAGCGTCTTTATGATTTACTTTTTTGTCTCAGGTAGGTTCCTGCCTGCATCTGATCCCAAGCTGTAGATTGTACACATACCATATCTCGCTCTGGAAACAGCCTGCATGCTACTCACAACATTGCTTTCCAGAGGCATCACCTTTGACTTTGTGAGCTTCCCACCTGACTGCTAGAACTGTTGCAGTTTTAGAGACAGCCTGCTTGACTCCCAGGTCATGTCACAAGCCCACGACTTCAGACCACTCAAAAACCACTTTCCCTGTTGTCGTGCCCAGGCCGCCTGCCAGTTACGAGCAGTGTGGCGGCAAGAGCCAGGATTTGCATGGAGTGGCCGTCCTTGGCTTCCTGTTATGGCCCCCTCCCCCTTGCCGCGTTTCTGCAGTTACGCACAGGGCTGAACTAGTGGGCAATAGGATGGACTTGTAAACGAATTCCGAAAACTCGTGTTTAATGCAGAACTGGACACACTTCTGAGAACTCGTTAGTTTCAACATTCTGCTGGCACATTCCCGGAATTTAAGCAGAAACCAGTAAACCTTCACTGCTCCAACCGTGGGTCTCGTTGTGGCTGATACTGGGCCTAAGCTTAACAAAGCGCTCCTGACAGCATCTTGGAGTATTTCCCGCAAGTCAACATAGAGCTTGAAAAAAATAGACACTGAAATACACAGACGGAAAGAGAGACGAAGAAAAGAGGGAGATAGAGGATGGAAAGAAAGGAGGATGAGGAGGGAGAGATAGAGAGGGAGACAGAGGAGGGAGAGATAGAGGGAGACGTGTAAGAGGGAGATAGAGGAGGGAGAGAGGAGGGAGAGAGGAGAGAGAGAGGTAAGAGGGAGATAGAGGAGGGAGAGAGGAGGGAGAGAGATGATGTGGACAGATCCTTGGCTGCCTAACAGACGTATGGAGCAGGACATACAAAGGTCCTTCACTGACAGACTATCAGACATTCAGAAAAACATATTCAAAGGTCTTTTACTGACAGACCTACAGAACTGGACGTACAAAGGTCCTTCGTGCAGGTAGAAGGGAAAGGGCGAGGAATGGTGCTAGGGGAAGAGGAAGCTGAAATGACCCTAACACACCCAGAAAACCTCCGACGGTCAGCTCTGTGCGGAGGCGTCGCATGCAGAGATGGCATGCTTGTGACAGGGTATCCCGAGGCAAGTTATGTGAGGACGCATATATGGGGGCAATAGGGTTACGCGAGGACGCATATACGGGGGGGGG
>SMGT01001543.1:15912-27331 GCA_004794575.1 Lanistes nyassanus | reverse complement strand
GGGGGGGGGGGGGGGAGATTGGTTAAATGGACTATTAATTTCTGAGATGATTTTCATAATCAGCACAATATTGCTGGGTAGCAAGGCAACCATAAAGTGTTTGAGCTCAGCTAGAGATGAAGAAAAAATGTCTAAATTAAACAAAAGAAATTTTCTTTGATCACGTTTATCTCAAGCTGCTATTTATTAGCGGAAGAAAGACTGTATCAGATTTTGCAGAACGATGTCTTGTGTAAGCGCCACTTTTATCGCGGGAGCAATCTGCTGGCCGTGCAGGTGGCTTGAAGCGAGTCTGGTTCCTTGTGCTTAGTCACAAACTGTTCTACACACTAGCATCGTGGTCTTCACCCTCAAGCGTTACCAGACATGGCAGACCCCACAAAAACACGTTGCACGTCGGAACTGCAGCCAGCGGGCCTGAAGATATCCTTAGAGATAAGGCCAGCGCACTGTAGAGGATGTGGTTTGTATCTTGGGACGGCGATAGAAATAAAACCACAGTGCAGATCTGGTCAACTATAGATATAAAACCACAGTTCAGATCTGGTCAACTATAGATATAAAACCACAGTTCAGATCTGGTCATAGATATAAAGGCACAGTGCCTATCTGGTCAGCTATAGATATAAAACCAGTGTGAATCTGATCACCTATGGATATAAAGCCACTATGTACGCAGGAGTCACGTGGTACAAAACTTCTCTTTTCTATGCGACTGCCAAGTAATTCCCCACCCCCAACCTCGTCCTGTCTAGATAACTGTCTACGTGTTGGTCACGAAGTGGCATCTGCAAACTTCAAACTGTTCTGCCTACGTGTTGGTTACGAAGTGGCAGCTGCAAACTTCAAACTGTTCTGCCTACGTGTTGGTTACGAAGTGGCAGCTGCACGCTTCTAACTGTTCTGCCTACGTGTTGGTTACGAAGTGGCAGCTGCACGCTTCAAACTGTTCTGCCTACGTGTTGGTTACGAAGTGGCAGCTGCACGCTTCAAACTGTTCTGCCTACGTGTTGGTTACGAAGTGGCAGCTGCACGCTTCAAACTGTTCTGTCTACGTGTTGGTTACGAAGTGGCAGCTGCACGCTTCAAACTGTTCTGTCTACGTGTTGGTTACGAAGTGGCAGCTGCAGGCTTCAAACTGTTCTGTCTACGTGTTGGACACATTACCGAGGGAAGCGGGCCAGTCATCAGCTGTGAGCAGCGAGAGGCATGGCCCAAATGTCAAGCCGGGTGCACAGAAAGGGCGAGGAATGGTGACCTCTGCGCACAGCCTAAGGCTAGCAGTTCTGGGGCTAGTGATGTTGCTGTTGTCATGTGTGCACCTGTAGGCAGCCCGCCTCCTTCACCATCGTCAGCGCTGGGCAGCGATCCATGGCGCGTTACCAGCAGCAGTAACTACCACCGATAACTAGCACACCACAGTTGACCTTTCCCAGCGGCAACAGCGGCTTCATTTCTGTAGGTTATGACAGCCATTTCAAGTACAGACGGACAGACAGACAGGCAGGCAGACAGACAGGCAGGCAGGCAGGCAGGCAGGCAGGCAGGCAAGCAGACAGACAGACAGGCAGGCAGGCAGACAGACAGGCAGGCAGGCAGGCAGGCAGGCAAGCAGACGTGATCTGGTTGGTTGGCGCGTACCGCTATCCAGACTCACGTACACTTCACGGAAGTGGCGACGCTGTATTCGCTGCTCTCAGAGCGACTGCACACAAGACGAAGACAACACTATTGCAATCTTTCTGTCCCACACTCGCTCCCTCACTAATATCACTTGTCAAAAATTAATAAAGAACAAATGAGGACAGAGCGCTATAAATCATCAATAGATAATCCCACCAAAGTACTGGCAGCGCTAGACACAACCGTATGCTGACGTGTGCAAACAAGGGAGCCTACCGTACCCAAACACGTAGCAAAGAGAGAATCGAAAGTAAGGAGCGTGGCAGATCTTAAAACACGGTTTGGGTACGGTAGGCTCCCTTGTTTGCACACGTCAGCATACGGGTACGTCTAGCGCTGCCAGTACCTTGGTGGGATTATCTATTGATGATTTATAGCACTCTGTCCTCATTTGTTCTTGTTTGATTATATTGTGCACTCTGAGGATTTCATGTATTTGTCCAATGTTGTGTTTGTGTTGGATCCCAGTCGTCAGTGAGCGAGCTGACGATATAAATTAGGGATTCGCTGTATGCACACGTGGTACACCGAGGGTTAGCCGTGTGAAGACTAGGGTCGCTTAAAAGAAAGGGGCGGCAGATCTTACTTTCGACCCTGGATAGCTCAGTTGGTAGAGCTGCGGACTAGCAGATGGAGGTTGCTGGTTCAAATCCTGGTGTGGCCAAGGATTATTTCCTTGAGTTAAACATTGTGCAAACTCCAGTCGGCCATCTCCCCGCACATTAAACTGCCTGTCCGCACTGGCCATCTTACTGCAGCCATCAGTCTGGTGGTTCTTTCAGTGTATAGTTTAGTAATAGGACCCCATCCCCCATAGTGCGAAATCACCGCGAGGTGGAAGCACCGTCCCTCCTAATAACCACCACCACCACTCTTACTTTCGACTCTCTCTTTGCTACGTGTTTGGGTACGGTAGGCTCCCTTGATTGCACACGTCAGCATACGGGTACGTCTAGCGCTGTCAAAAATTCTTCATGCAGCTTTATCACCCTCCAAATTATGACACAAGCATCGCCGACTGCTGTCTCTAACGGTCGCAGTTTCCTATCATTTCAATATTATGATGTCAGTCAGTCTCTACTGAGAATATTGTTCCACCAATCGTATTCCACACACGTCCTGTTTCTCTTTATTAATGCAAGGGTAGAGTCACACTTTTTTTAAAGGCACGTATAGAGGGTCACACAGAAAGCTGAATTGTACGCTTAGAGTCATAGACGAGACTGTCCATCTGTTATGCGCCGGCAAAGGGTCAAATTTCACTTAGTCAATCTTACGCCACCCTATAGTACCCCCCTCCCGCCACAGTGCTTCTGGCCAGTCGCCGGCCCAGGGAAAGGGGGGGGGGCGCTCGTTCATTGGGACGTGGCTCAGCTTCCGTAACCACGTCGCCTGTTGCCCAGACGTCGCTCTGGTTGATGGCGGAGACCTCTAGATAAACCACAAATAAACGCCCTACCGTCCGGGCGAAAGGAATTGTTGTCGACCGCTGTAGTCAGGGGAGACCATCCACGCCCACAAGGAATGGCCCTCCAAAGAGAGCGGCTCACACAGACAGCCCACTTGGCTCTTTCCTTGGTGTACATGTAGTCCAATCCACACGGGGCATGAAGAAAGGGGGTCACACACACGTCGCATCCCAGTCGTTCACGGGTACAAGTGTGACTGTCCACACAGCTATACGTTCAGTCTCCACCCACTGAAGGCGCAGTGCATGTTTTCCTTGTCCCCCCCCCCCCTCATGGCCGTGTCCGGACGGGATAACTCTCACACGTCACACGGGGAGGGGAGGGTCACACAGTTTTCATACAATTCTAATGTGTACAGTTTTGTGTCCTCACATCTTTCGCCGATCATTTTACTTTATTACACAAAACAAGACTGACTGAATTAATTGTTGAGGGACTACCTCTGTCCCTCCACTACCTGTACCCTGCCATGTTTCTCTTTGAGCAAAACTTCTCTAGAGGAGAGGACTCTCGCCCATCTAGTGGGCTGTGTCCCAGCATAGCAGAAGAAACATTTTGGTAAACCTGTGTGCAGGGTTACAAAGGAAACACAAGGATAAACTCCCCCCTCCCCCCAACTAGTCCAAGCAGCCGCAGCTCACACGCTGGTCGTGCCCCAGGCGTCTGGGAGGGCTTGCCGACCCCACGGCCACGACCCCTGGTTTTTGCCTGGCTGCCAGCGCCTAGTCTTAGGCTGAGCTCTGGGCTGGCATGGCAGCAGAACTGCCTGGCATTAGCTGTCTCAGCTCTGGACTGACTGCCGAGACAGCGAGAACTCCCTGGGCTATGGTGGCATGCAGAAGTTACAAAGGGCACACCGACACGGGTAGGTTATAAACAAGGTTTCACGCCACGCTTGTACCTCTGGGCTGTGCTTTGCATTCTGCACTCCCCAAGCCACGCGGGGAACTCGTAGACTGCCAAAGTCCTCGTGTAATGGAGAGAGAGAGAGAGAGAAGGAGAGAGGGAGAGAAAGTTAAAAGAAAAGAAAAGCAGAGAATTCAAACCTGTGCACGGTACGAGTAGGATGGTCTGAGTGCCTCTGCTGACGTCCCAGTATCTCTGTTGTTATGTGCAGTTAGTAGTTCTTGTGTCTGAGATGATCTGACTTCCAATCAATCATTTAAGACGGATGCGTTGCTGTCGATGCCCGTGGTGACGTCACGATGTTTGTGTTGTCCTGTGCAGGACGGGTCTCCGCGTGACGTGCAGCTGTTGAGGCGGTCGCTGCGTGACGCCCTGGAACAACACTTCCAGCTCCTGCAGGAAGCCGAGCAGGACATCGTGACGCGCATCGAGGCCCTCAAAGCCAAGCGCCAGGCCATCTCGGAGCGCAAGCGCAGTCACTACATGTGTCTCGTCAACCTCATCGCCTGCTACCGCAAGTAGGGCGCTACCTCGTCAGCCTCGTCGCCTGATGGCGGCAGTAGACTGCACGTCACCGCCCTTTCACCTGCCACTGGCAGCAAGTCGAACCTAACCAACCTCTGCTACCTGAAGTAGGTGGTGTTTCGCTAGCTTTATTGCCAGCTACAGGGCATTGGGTGAGTACCTGTTGCCCCCTCCCCCACACAGTGACTGGGTGGCCGGCAGGGAAATTAGGCGCTAGCAGCGTGTGGACGAGACGGTGGGCAAACTGTGGAGCGCCATCTCTTACATCTGCTGGAGTCTGTTTTTTTTTAAAAAAAAGAGGTTTCCTTAGCTGCCTGATGACTTCACACCCTAATGACAGTGGCTATCGTCTCCTGCAGATGCCTAACGACTACGTGCAGCTGATGCAACAGCAGATCAACAAACTAAAGTTAATAAAATACTTTCCCAAGACGATGTATGTTTTTCTTCCCGCATGTGGCAGTTAGTTGTAATTACTAACACATGGCAGTTGTTTATTTGACAGCAACATACAACATTCATTACTTACATGTGGCAGTTGTTTATTTGACAGCAACATACAACATTCGTTACTTACATGTGGCAGTTGTTTATTTGACAGCAACATACAACATTCATTACTTACATGTGGCAGTTGTTTATTTGACAGCAATATACAACATTCATTACTTACATGTGGCAGTTGTTTATTTGACAGCAATATACAACATTCATTACTTACATGTGGCAGTTGTTTATTTGACAGCAATATACAACATTCATTACTAACACGTAGCAGAATTGTTTGACAGCAAGTAATTACTAGGTGATAAGACTAGCAGGGATAGAAAGTTATTAGCAAATGTAACAAGCTATGCACAAACATGGACAGGACATTACTAACAAAAGTTACAAGACTGGGACTAGCAGGCGTACAAATTAGTAACAAATGTGGGACACATGGAGCTAGCCAGTAGCTTACGGACAGGCAAGCAAAATTACAATCAAAGCATGTAGAAGTGCAGCTTATATAAACTTACAGCCAGAGATAAATAGAACTGGAGATCAGGATGGAGGCACTACTAGGATGTGGGCCAACAGCGACTAGGTCCCACTCTGAACTCAACCGCCGGCACGGAACCATCATCTGAACACCCCCAGCCCAGAAGACCACAGCTACAGAGCCCCTCTCCCCTTACCCCTCCCCCATCCCCCATAAAGCGTGAAATCACCGCTAGAAGCACTGTCCACCAAAATCATCATCATCATCACCATCATCATCATCATCATCATCATCATCATCATCATCATCATCATTATCATCATCATCAGCAGCAGCAGCAGCAGCAGCAGCAACAACAACAACAACAACAACAACAACAACGTTATGAATTTTGGCGTCTCGTTGCCCTAACCGATCAGGAGAAAGAGCAACTTGTTACCGTCGACCCGACTGGCTCGGAGGAGGGGGAGATGGCCAAGCGAGGGGCGAAGATAACCCGCCCCCTCCCTTCCCCGGGTGGCCCCAATGTTATGGTTTCCGCGGCTCGCTTCAACAGCCAATCGGGAGAGAGCGCGGTGGAGCGAGGGAGGTGGTCGGGCGAGAACCGAGGGTAACCTGCCCCTCTCCCCCGGTTGACCCGTCACCCTGAGAGGTGGTCGGGCGGGAGGTGGGAGTGAACAACCCTCCCGGCTTCAGCCCACCACCCCGAACGGGTAGAGAGCATGCTCGCGCTTTCTGGCAAGTCCGAGTTCAGGGCTATAAAGGCAGCCGACCGCCAACTACGAATGCCGCGTGCGAAATCACCGCGAGGTGGAAGCACTTTCCCTCCCAAATCAACAACAACAACTACGAATGCCGAGAGGGGCCTGGTTAGTTCAGTTGGTAGAGCTGCTTACTAGCAGATGGGAGGTTGCTGGTTCGAATCCTGGTGTGCCCAAGGACTATTTCCTGGAGTTAAACATTGTGCAAACTCCATTCGGCCATCTCCCCGCACATTAAACTGTCCATCTTACTGCAGCCATCAGTCTGGTGGTTCTTTCAGTGCATAGTTTAGTAATAGGACCCCATCCCCCATAGTGCGAAATCACCGCGAGGTGGAAGCACTGTCCCTCTAAATAACCACCACCACCACCACCACCACCACCACCACCACCACCACCACCACCACCACCACCACCACCACCACCACCACCACCACCACCACCAACTACGAACAGTAGAACTACCAACAGTTCTGGAATAGTTACTACAGAAGAGTACGACCGTTATCGCGACGTGGACAGAGAACCAGCAGGCTGCTGCACAGGGTGACTCTTGTCAGTCGGGAAAGGACTCTTGACCGGTGCTGAAACTGTGGAGCTGAGAGACGTGGCGTCTGCGGTATTCCTGTCCAAGTGAGTGTACGTACCGTGAGATAGTTGTTAGACTTGAACGTCATTAGTAAACTGATTCAGGCAAAGCATATCTCATAATTGCTGGTTTGTCAGTTGTCCAGTCGGGACTAGTAGAAGTTAGCGAAAGTACGGTGATTCATGGTGATTCGCGGTCGATCCTATTGTGTGTTCAGATGTCGGCGTGACGTCATTTTCTGAGTGGGTTTTTAGCACGAATTGTCTTCGGAAAGGATACGGTTTTCCTTGTGTTCACCGATGTGAATTATCGGTACGGTAGAATTCATAACCGGGTGAATAACTTGTGCGTGTAGATACGTATAGCGTCACTGGGATGAATATATGAGAGTGCGGGTGGTTGTTCCACATATGTCGGTAGATGTATATTGGAGCATCATTCATTGTGTAGTGGAATACTCTGTGTGTAACTGTAAATAAATAGAATAGTGTATTATCGCTGCCCGCTTTTACAAGCAAGGGGGTGGGGGCTTGAGCCGGTTTGGAAGTTGACAAAATTAGTTTCCCCTTCTTGATACATGTTTATGTTGTTTAACGAGCAGGCTAGTGGAACACATAAGCGCAGTACCCCTAGACACGACAGAGTGTTACCACAACAAACAACAACTGGACAGACAGAGGTGCAGGACACTAAGCGATGTAGCGATACAGAGTTACTAGCAATGTAACAAGACATGCACTTTTAAGAATTTCTAGCCAAATGTAACCAGTCAGAATTACAAGCATTCCTCGCATGACTGGCAGTGTAACAGTGTCACAGACTACTTCCACACACCACAGGTGTTCCATGCCACCTGCACCTCACTTGTCTCGCCTTCCTCGCATCCTCGCCTGTCCTGCGTCTACTGCTGTCTCTCATGTCTACGTTGTGAGTCTCTAGACTTACGGATGTTTGAACAGATCCACTCTTCTCATTCCATCTGTTTCTTTCAGACAAATACATTTTTACAAAACACATTCCTCACTGATCGACTGTTCACTGTTCACTGTTCACACCACGTAGTACTACTTGGGCCTCTCACTTCCCTGCACACCGTCCTCTGCGCAAGTCGTATGAGGATATTTTTAAATACAAAATCACACCCGGTACGCATCTACTGAATAAGGCCATACTGTATTCATTTCGGCCTCCTCAGTAGGGGATAGGGCATGCGGTCGTGCAGGCTGCTGGCTGTATCACCGAATAACGATCTGACGACGTACACATAAACGTCGGCAAAAAAAAAAAAAGAAAGTAGGAAATGGAAAGTTGAAAGGAAGATGCGAAACTCGAACACTACTCCTTCAGCTAATGACCCATTGCTTTGACCATTCGGCTACGGACCACAACGGCAGGTTATGTTCATTCTAGCGATAAGAAGTTGCACTGTGAAGTCTTGGCTCCTGCACGTTCTTATGGTGGGGGTCAGGAGAGAGGTAGGGCCGCATGGGGCGCATGCCTTATCCCCCATCCAGGAGTCCGAAATGAATGCGGTATCGCCTATTCAGTAGATGCGAACCGGGTGCTATCTATCTATCTATCTATCTATCTATCTATCTATCTATCTATCTATCTATCTATCTATCTATCTATCTATCTATCTATCTATCTATCTATCTATCTATCTATCTATCTATCTTTTGTGGCGTGTTCGGTAGCAGATGCACAATTCATGCACGCACACACAGGCACACACGCGCACAAACTCACACAACCACACGCACCCATGTATTCAGGACACATTGCAGACTGCTGCCGCGCGCCTCTGTCCCTCACCTGACATGGTGTCATTCCAGTCCCAGGAACAGGCGTTTGTACCGCATCGCACCAGGTAGTCAGTCTACAGGTTTAAGGTGTGTACCACCCAAGTCATTCGGTTTACAGTTGTACCACTCAAAATCAGGCACACAGACTACAGGTGTACCACATCCTGAGTCAAAAGACTGGTATGTACTGCAGATTACATCCAGTTCAGTGGTAGCTACACATTTATCTCATCATCCATACACCTACGAATATGTACACGCAGGCCCACGTACACGTATGCACACACACACACGCGCGCGCTAATAAGCAGGCGCGTACTCACGCAGCGGACACGCACAAACTTACAAACTGACGTTAGATATTTCTTCTCAAATGATTTCGATCTGCTTCGTAATCTACTTGCCGTCTAGCCCTAACACGCAGAAGTGTTAGGTACACCCCCAAGCTAGTGTAGCACTGATACAGAAAAATGTCATATGCAGACTAGGGTACCAGTCCCAGGTTAGAAGATCACTTTTTTCCCACTCATGTTATAAAGCTTCAAGAATTTCAACAATCACTTAAGACAAAAAGTATCAACTTCTTTGACAGTAAAGTGAGTTACTTTTCCAGAGCTGTAAAAACGATGAAGACATCTTAGTGAGTTGTTTTTCTAAACCTGATGATAACCAAAAACACTTGTTAGGGCGCACATCGCCTTATAGGCATTCAGTGTTGAACACGGCAAAAATCACCTGTTAGACAAAACTGCCCGTACGTGGAATAGCACGCAACTAAAGTAGAAACAGCAGATACAGTTACAGTCTTCCACGACAATAACTGAAAACATCAGAATATACGTCTGTCAACAACAACAACAACAACAACAACAACAACAATTATTAGTGTCACGGGATCGAATTAAGTATTAAACAGAGGCTAAATATGAAATATAGAAATTAGGTAAAGCTACTGGCATGTGTTCACTAAGCTGTAGCCATGGGTAAACACCGGTTAGGACTTCACTCTTGGCTGAAAGAGGGGGTGGAAGTCAGAAGTGCTACCCTCCCTTGGCTCTAAGGGCCGGTTTACACTCTTCAAACCTGGTACATGTGCTCTGAAACGCTTTGAAACGCTTTTCAAGTCTTGAACCAGATCGGAACTGATCCTGCTCAAGGTTTTGGGCGGATAGAACGGTTTCCTATTTTTCGAAACCTTGAAACCTTGTCAACCACTATCACGAAAATCAGGGCAAAAGGTCAAAGGATCTCAGCCACGGGGTCAAGGCGACTGTGGGCCTTCTTTGCTTTGAAACCACGAAAACTTTGCAGGGTCTAAGCCGGCCTTAAGGCAATGGACCGTTGGGGAAGATAAGTTCAAGGTCTATGCAGGCAGTCGATAATAATCTAGTAAAGCTGGAATTGCGATTGGCGCAGAAATTTAGATCAAGTAGCGGGAAATAGAATGGAGATTGAGAGAGAAGGGATGTTCCTGTTGCAGATTAAAGGCTGCTTCGCTCAAAGGGTCCTATTGGGGAAACCAAGGGTTATGTGGGGAGTGAGTGAAATGAATATATGTACGACGTGTTTGTCATCTGATGTATGATAGGTTATTTCCCCCAAAATACTTCACGTCAATTCTTTACGTCCTCTGTCGTTTTAGTTTTTGTAGTCTTTGTTTGTCACATGTTTATGTAACTCCTCCTGTCCCCCATATTGTAATCGCTCATCGTCACCAGTTTGTGTCGTGCACGAGAGGCTTGAACCAGTGGCTGGTACAGTGTGCGTCAGCTCAGTGGGCATCCGGGCGTCAGCTCAGTGTGAGGTGTGCGAGGTGAAGTCAGGTGTGCGATGTGAGGTCAGGTGTGCAAGGTGAGGTCAGGTGTGCGAGGTGAGGTCAGCTATGCAAGGTGAAGTCAGGTGTGCGAGGTGAGGTCAGGTGTGCCAGGTGAGGTCAGGTGTGCGAGGTGAGGACGGGGATCGGTTCCCGCCCCAAGAGCGTGACTAGCAGTGATACCAGTAGGAACAGTTAACTGACTGCTGACTAAATCAGTCACTGTCGGCGTTCCAGACAGGAACAAAGTCACATCTGACGAAGACTTTGGACAGACTAAAAGTGGGAAGCTCCCTGCTTTCAGGGGAGGTCAGCGAGTGGCAGTTAGGGACGGTAAAATGCACTACAGTCCCTTTGCATACCAAACATTGAATGTTGGACTTGAGGTTCCTCTCTGCACGTGACAAAACTGAAGAACATCCTAAAGAAGGTTGGTGGCCAGAATGACCTTGACTTCCTGAGGCCGATGCCCCAGAGTCTGATTGAGGAAGCGACAGACGTTTCCTGACGTCACAGAACAGGCGGTACAGTGGATTGTAATCCCGCCCCCCCCTCCCCCACGTAGGCCAGAAACAGATGACACGAGAAATCGACGCAGGGCGGGGGGGGGGCACTCAAGACGAGTAAGCCACCCCCCACATCACACTAGCAGTGAGGTGAACGGATATCGCGTCTCCTGAAGGAAGACCTTGACCTTCAGAGAAATGTCAAGGCTGATTTCAAACTGCCTGTAAACGTCATATTCCCATTAAAATTGGGACGCCCTCACGGTTGACGCCCTCACGATGGTGACCCTCACGATGGACGCCCTCACGATGGTGACCCTCACGATGGACGCCCTCACGATGGTGACCCTCACGATGGACGCCCTCACGATGGTGACCCT
>SMGT01001542.1:179638-206172 GCA_004794575.1 Lanistes nyassanus | reverse complement strand
TTATTGAGACACTCAAGCCCGCCCACCACGCCAAGGTGGCAGTCCATGGGAGAGATTACATGCATTACGGAGTCCCATTCGGAGAAGACTGTTCCTCCTTCTGCCAGCTGGCAGACAGCAAGAAATATCAAAAGCTAGCATCTTGCACTGGATTACTATCACGTTATCCAGCAGGCTTACACGGAAGCGCATGAGGTGAGGGCATAGGTCACAACATTGGCAGCATCACAATCAGTAGCATTGCACGACATCCTTACTGCCGGTCAGAGTACCCATTCATAAAATTTTATTTACGGGGTCTCTCTGATAGCTGTTTTGGCGTGGCCACTTCAGTTGTGGCTTAACACCTATGGTGCAATCCATCCTCCTAACCCTTGTAAGTGTTTTTTCTAAGTGGTAAAACACACAGACTCTTTGTGGTTATTGGCACTTGGGTCATGATACCATATTGTGACAAGAAATCCAAATTTCTTAATTTTTGTTTCTTTAACACTTAGCTGCCATAGCGCTCCTAGACTCGAGCTGTCCTGGCTGACTGGGCTTTTTAGCCTTTTTTCAAAAATTCTTATAAAAATCAATAGAAAAGTTATTTAAACTTGGTTGCAAACATCAGTAAACAAAGAAAACTCATGTCTTACTGTGTTTCTTGGACCTTGTTCCGTAATTTATAAATCCTTTGATGGAAACACAACTGAAGTTGAAGTAATCAGGATTCCTTAGTGATACACAGTCTGTTCGATACTGTTTACACCACGTGCTCGCTCGTTTTTCTCTTCCTAATCACTCTCTTGTGTCTTTCAGTCACAAATACTCTTGTCTTCATCCACTTTATCATCGTAAATTTGCAAAATAATGTCATTTTCCTCATCAGTGTGTAATTTGAAGTGTAAATCTAGCATTTCTCAAGTGACAAGGCACATGTGGATACACACTTCACAGCCATTTTTTTTTCACTCGCTTGGAAATATGGTCGGAAACCGGTCTCAATGTCAGTTTAAAAACAGTATAAGGGAAGCAACTCGTGAAGATATTATTCAGGTTTCGATTGTAAGAGTTCTTTACCTTAAACAATTAGCAAATAAATCTTTAAAATTCATAATGCATGTGTCAGTTATGCCTGTCAACAGTCATTCAGCACTGCCAATGCGGTGGCAGGTTTCCGCGGCATCCGTCATCTCTGAGTGAACAATACTTACCATAACCCATCATATGCCCACCCACCTCCCCCACTGATAATTGTGGCTTTCAAAAAGTCAACATAAATTGTCGGTGAGTAGTGTGCACAGGTGATGTGCATGCGCAGAGAGCCTTACCAGGGCTATGTTTTCCAAACATTTTTGTTTGGAAGGTGCTGTTAGGGATTGCTAAATTGAGAATTTAGCTCTTTGGGTCATGGTAAGTATTGTTAAAGAAACACAACTTCAGCTAAGAAATTTGTATTTTTACTTCATTCTTTGAAAGCACCTTTTTAATATGAAAACATTGGTGTGCAGATGTCCTGAGTCATCCATTCATGACTAAAAAGTCTATCGCAACACGGAAAATTGTACAGGTTAGCACGTTTACTTCCATCATCTTAAGTCTTCTTTCTGTCCCATTTGACAAATCTTTTATCTTGTGGGAGTGTAAAGTCCAAGGACCTTTTTTTTCTTTTTTCTTTTCTTTTTTAAGGTCATAGCGATGTGTGAGTGAATGAAATGACCCCCCACCCCCGCCCCACTTTTTCTGCCTTACCTTCCCTGACCCATGGGTCAAACCAGCACCTTCGAGTTCAGAGGCCAGTGCTTTAATCACTTAGCCATTCGTTTCCCTTCAGCTTGCGATAAGATTTTGTTTATAATGTCTGTTTTCCTCTGTGAAAATGGGATGATTGTATGGGTGCTGTTAACCTGCCTATAGATCTCAACATTTTTGGAAGTTTTTTTAAAAATTGTTTGGACTTTGTAAATGAAGTCTGCATAGTAATTGTTTTGTTTTCCTTCTTCTCTCTTTCTCTTTCTCCCTTCCCCTTGCCATGGATCCATGCCCTATTTTCATGATGCATCAATCTCCACAGATGTCAGGAATGTCAATGGATAGTGGACACGGCACATTGGCGACAGTGGGTTCTAGTCGTTCTGGTAGCACTAGCAGTGGTCGCGGTCACCTCGTCACAGCTTTTCCCATCAAGGAGATGCAGTCTCATATATCAGAAGACGAGGAAGTACCCCAGGTCTCCAGTAGTTGTGGAGATTCTAATCAGCAGTCAGGGAGTGGTTATCACCTCATGAACCATCGATCCTCATCATCACCACCTACTGGGGGGAGAGAAAGGTTAGTATAAATCCTTTCCCCATGGTGTTATTCTTTGTTCCAAAAGTAGTCTTTGTGTAAATAGTCCTTTCACCAAAGCCTTCAACAGGGGGAGAATGAGAGAATATTTCAAATGAGATGTATTTGTTTGCATCAAACACTTAAGTCTTATTTTAGAACTGTTTACCTATACAAATTCCCTGTATTTTATTCTCAGGTTGTGCGAAAATACTGTTGATATGACATGTAAAAAAAATAACCAAACAAAGAAGATCAGATTTTTTTTATATAAACTTAGATTCGAAGGAAAGGGAGAATAAAGTATGGTTTGCTTTTTCATGGGTGCTTCTTTTCCATTTAGAGAGGAAAAAGGTTTTTTGAAATTCAGTCTGAGATGGAAGATTTTTTTTTTAAGGAATGGGGGGGGGTGCAAAAAGGCAAAGGATAGTGAAGTGGCTGGTGTTCTGTTTCTGATTTGGTGGTTTCCAGTGCACAATGAAATATCTCTCCATGTTTTGCATCTTCTGTTTTAGATCCCGTAGTGACTTACATTATATTGCATTTGTATTCCATCTGGTTCACTTGCAAAAATGCGGTCATACCCATATTTGTCCCAGAAAATAACAAAAATAAACGGTCTTTCCCAGAAATACACTTTTCTTTTTTCATGTCCGGGAAAATACGAAAAGAAGTCAAGTATCGGCACTGAACAATGTGAAAAAGGCATCTGAGCCTATCTTGCACAGCAAATAGAAAATATTCGGAAATGAAGGGCTGGGGCAAGGGATGTAATAAAAAAGACTCAAAAGACCGGGCTTTACATTTGTGTGGCTTGTAAGGTGTGTCACATGGTTTTATGTCATAATTAAAATTGCACCTGTCAACCTACTTTTTAATAACCCATTTCGACGATGGGTGGATATGTCGATCTGCGTGGTTGTAACTCCATGTGTTCTATTGGCAACTGTTGAGCGCTGTTTAAAAAAAATCCCCTTGGAAATAAAATGTGAACAAACCACACTGTTGTTATGCGACACCACCCAGTCAATTTTTGTTTTTTGCAGATATCATCTATTAGAGTACAGGTAGTGAACTGCTCGTGTAAACAAGAAAAAATATTTGAACGTTGCTTAAAATCTATCGTGCATGTGCATGGGTTTCCTTCCAATGCGTGTACAAAAAATCCAAGTCCTGTAGAATCTGCGAGGATCAAAGATCCTGAAACATGTTAGGACAAGGTGGCTAAGCATTTGGAGGTGTCTTCTATGACTTATCAGCATTTGGGAGGTTTTGTTCGATTTCTTTCAAGCTGAAGATGAGTCTGCCACAGATTTTGCAGTGAAGAAGGCCGGAGATCTGTGGAAGAAGTTCCAGTCTTGCACTGATAAGCTCTACTGCTTGTTCCGGGCTGAAATCACAAGCATTTGAGTAACTGTTGAAGAAAAGCTATGGTCGCTATGGCATTTATCTGATTCACCAAAGTGGCAGAACTCATCTAGAGTTCCATCGTTTGATGTCACAATTGATAAGCGATTGACAGAATTACAGTGCATCCCAAAACAGCTTTGTCTTTGTTGTGATAATTTTTGTTGCCCTTGTAAACATAGGTCTGTTTTGATTAGTGCGTATTAATTTTTCTCCAGACTCCCATCAAACGGCAGGCTTAGCGTTTTGCCACTCTCTACACACAATCTGTATGCTGGACCACTTTTCTTGCTGGAACCAATTTCTTACAACACTGGGAGTGGCTTTTTGTAGCGTGTGCTGGAATACCCAGTTGTACTATGGTTCAAATGGCAAGAAGAGACTTTTTGACCATGCCAAGAATCCAGACCATTAACCCAAAAGCACCGACCATCCTACAATGCGCGACGTTGCAAATGGTGGCCCGTCATTTTGCCCACTAATGAAGTAGCTCGTGGAAGAGCACATAACTCTGAAAACCCGTCTCATTTTGTGGTCTAAGGGAAGGAACTCTGTAGAGAAATTATTCTAGTATAGGAAAACACGAGTGACATCCCTTTCCGGTGAACCACTTTCGTGTTTTTAGTCGGCGCAAAATAGTGAGCATAGCGCCAAAATCCAAGTGCAACGGTGACACTACACACATATGCCCTCCGCTGGTTTACTAGCGCGCAGGGAATATTGGGTTAAAAGAGCATGAAAATAAAAGAATCTGATACTTTACCGCCTGCTTTTTCCGTGTGTGTTTTTTTTTTAACTTGTGCATCCAGGCATTGCTAACCAGGTCACTGCTTCAGTTTGGTCCTATAAAAGTCTGAAGACATGAGCAGACATAAATTTGAGGTCTGTGTAACACTTTTTAAGAAAAATGTTTTACCAATATACACTTTTATAAGTATCTAATGTTTTTTTTAACTATTCCTAAAATTTACACTTACAGAAAATTTGAAGATATGTCTGATATATCGTCTGGTCAGTATGATTTGAATTCATAGACAATGACAGTTTGGTAAATTTGTTAAATCAAAATTATGTTATGTTAAGCATCTAATACTTATCCAAGCACAATCTGGAGCTAAATAAACCTTTAAAATTGTATAAAAATGTTGAATCTACCTTAAATTATTTCAGCAAGTGTCTTCTCGGTGTTTTGAAATGATGATTTGAATGAGCAGACGCTGACATTTTGGCAGTGTCATAAACATTTTTTGGGGGATGTAAATTGCTGATATTTCTCCTCTCTCCCTCTCACATAAATCAAGGGCTTGCCACTGTGAGAGATGTGAAAAGTTGCATCCCTCCTTTCCAACTGGCACCTGTTGTCTAAACCTGAACCCCACCTCTTCCAAAAAAAATCCCTCCTAGTATCTCGGCAGGATAAGAACCTGCAAGATCTACTAGTACATTCTAAACTCAAACCGACCACCCCCCCTGTCCCCTTCCTGCAGCTCCACCCCGTGCAATGTCCCCTGCTGCCACACTTGCCCCTACCTGAACACCGCCACAACACTCCACACACCCAATATCACTTTTGTCATCAAACACAACTTCACCTGCACCATCACATGCACCCTCTGCCCCACCCTGTTCTACATTGGTGAGACAGAACGCACACTTAACACCCGCTTCACAGAACATCTAGACGACACTAAACACAGCAGAAACACACCATTTGCACGGCATTTCAGTGCACCCCCACACACAGCTGACAATATGAGGGTCTGTGGTATCTGGGAACTGAGACGACTCCATTGACCGTAAGAATATGGAGTAATACTTCACTACCCATTTTGGTACCATGGCACCTACAGGACTCGACCTTAAACACTGACTCTTCCCCCCCCCCCACTCTCTTCCCTCAACCCTCCTCTCTCTTTTACTTTTTCTGTCACCTCCCTCCCACTCTCTCCCTCGCACACCAACACCCTCTTACCCGCGCTTTTTTTCCTCACTCTCTTCCCCTGCCCACTCTCCACCCCCACCCTTCTTTACCCTTTCCTACCCACCTTGCGATTGGCTGCCCCTCTTTAAACCCTCTTACTGTCCCTTGGTCATTCTTCTGCCATGCAGCCCATGCGCCACATCTGCTGCAGCTAAGTCTTTTTCTTTTTCGTTTTTTTCTCGTCATTTTTGTGTCGTCATGATGAAGGGGTAGTGTCCTGAAACATGTAGATTGCCTTCGTCTTTGTCTCTTTCTAGCTTGGTCCAGTTCCCTTGTTTTACATTTAATTTGGACTTTCCTCCAAGCGGCAGTCACTTGTTTTTCTTTGATATTTTAAGTATCAAATACATATACGAGCATTCAGGGGTTACATTATCCTTGCAAAAATGTAAAAAATTATCCCCATCCCCTGGCATGCCATCATCTTACAAGTTTTTGTTTTCAGATTTACACAGAACCACTTATGCACTTCTGATTTAAGCACTAATTCAGAACTAGCGTAACACCCATTTCTTGTGAACATGTTCATAGATATTCTGTTACTGTTAGTGATACATAATGATGCATAGCTATTACTTCACATTCTTTTGATTAAGAACATGAGAACTTTTCCAAAAATAAGCAAATTCCCAAGGAAATTCTCCAGAGAAAATAAAGGTAAATGGGTGTGTCACTTCCTGAGTGACTGTCTAGCTGAACACCACTGTGAAGCTAATAGTATTTAAGGATCTAAAGAACGAGTACAAATTCTGAAGCAGTGGCTAACAGGAAGCAGGGGAGCAGAAATGTTCTGTAAAGATGACTGATCCTAAGATGCCAGCCATTATATTCCATCCAGTCCTGAGCATCGTAAGTTTTTTTTTATAGTGCATGTGTAAAAGTTCCCTTATTTTGGTGGAAATCTTTTTTTAACCATTCCTAAAAAAAAAATCTCTTTTTTTTGCCATTCCTAAAAAAATACATCTCTTTTTTTTCAATATTTTCATGGTTAAGACAACCACTTCAGAGGCAGAAGGTCGGTGGTATGCACCCTAGCTGAGCCATGCCTAAAACTTTAAACTTGGCAATCTAGTAGGTACTCTGCCATCTTTTACCTTTCTAATCATACTTGAACAAATGCATTGTGTGCAAAATAATTGTGTTCCAGAATGCCAAACTCTAATCAACACAAAAATAACAGTGACATCATGAGGAGAACAGCTGCACTCGGTACCAGTTCAGGGAAGTCCACTGCATCTGAGCCTACCACTTGGGCCATTCAGTTTGACCCAAACCGGTACCAGGAATCTGGTGGCACTCCGAGTTCCTCTAGCTGGTCCTTCGGTGCCAGCTCAGTCAACAACACCAAGCCCGGAGGAGGCTGCAATCCCCAAGATCCTAATCATCAAATGAGAGTGAACTTGCTGCCTGATGCTGGCCAGGAGTCTGGCTTCTCCTCACAGGAGGAGTTCAGCCTTCAAACCACCAAGAAGGCTCTAGATTTTGAGGCCTATTCTCCACAGCGGGGGAGCCTGTACGACAAGTGTGTTGCAGCAGATGGGGCGGTGCCTATGCACACAGTTTCAGCAGAGCTACTAAGCAAAGTGCAGGCATACCTAGGACAGTGCCAGCAGGGTGTAAACAGAAGTGTTGAGAATAGGCAGGGAGGTGCAGGGTTTGCTTTGCCAGCCGACCCGGTGGAGTTTGTCACTCCAGAGAGAGTGAACAAGGTGAAGCTGACCGAGCAAGAGGTGGATCAGTGTATACGGACAGGGAGCATGGAGAATCTGTCTAGCCCTCACAGCAGCAGTGATGGAGAGAAGAGAGGGGACCAGAAACAGGGAGGCAAGGCCAGCACCAGAGACGGACAAAGTGACAGTGCTGACAGACCCAGAGAGCTATTAAACACCCAGCGTCTTCGACCCATCAGGCAAAAAACTAAAAATGCTGTGGTGAGTGCAAGATAATGAACATACCTGTGCTGACTAAAGCTACCAGTAGCCATGGATTTGGTAGATTAAAGAACAGTTGTGGTAAGATGTTTGTTCCTGACCAGAGATTTTTCTGCAACGTTTCAGGTCAACATCATGGATAATGGAGATGTTTGTCTCGAATTTGTGAAGAACAAAGGCAAGGAACAGAGAGTGGTGGAAGTCTTTTCCATATCCTCTGATGGGTGGCAGGTAAGGTAACATCTTTACAGACTGGGTAAGACAAGTGGGTATTGGAGGGGTGCACGCAGATGCATGCTGTTATCCTTGTTTTAATATAGGCCACGAAGTCTGCCAAAGTGTTGGCGGGGGAGGGGGGGGCATGAGATTATCCCAACACTGCCAGCAGGCCCTGCTTCTGTCAGATCCCTGCTGCCAACAGCACAGACAGTGCACAGAGCAGTGGCATGAAAGCTGATAACAGCAAGCATAATAAACATGGCAGGTAGCACGAGTGGTATCTGTGCCATCACAAGATTTGCATGAGTTGTAAGATCAAGTAAAGGAAATCGTGTGGTTTCCTGCCTGCCAATCCTGCTCCTGATCTCACCCACTGGCTTCAAGATTTTCCCCGCCAGGGTTACAGACCTGAAACTAAAAAAAAAAACCCTACATTTTTACATCATGGGAGTATGTTTTCTTGATGTCACAAAGAGTGTTCGCAAAAAATACAACGCATATTTTGTATGACACAGCAATAGATAAATAGCTGTTATATGTATTGGATGTTACGTGTTGGAGTTCCATTAACTGCAGGACCAGCCTACAGTCCTGGATCAGGTCAGGCTATGTAGATGGAGGAGACTGGATTAAGTCTTGCCACGTGTAGAGTAGGTAGTCAACAAAATCAGGTTGTATATCTGTCACTGACTGACTACAAGACCAGGCTTATATGGGTTGACACAGGTGACAGTTTTCCACCCTGGGGAGGGAGGACGAGGCATGCCTGTGAGTGACAGACCTCCTCTGATATCATCTGGTGGGAAGACATTTACATTCCAGACATTGCCGGACAAATATTTCAAGAAATACCAGTATGCTGCTAGGTGTGTATTGATGAAAGTCCTACTCTTTCACTAATTATAGTGGTCAAATTTGTTGATAACTTCAGTGACTGCTTTAGCTATTTACTTATGTGCATTTTTGGCATGTGTCTGACTCTTGGGGAGCTCATTGCATTCTGTATGTCTTTCTGTCTCTTCTTTCTTTAAAGTCCCCATTGTATTGGAGGGATGGGGGGGGGGGGCATGGCGTACCATGAAAATGAGATTATTATTCAATGCCACATTCTAAACCTAGTTTCCTTGGGACTTTTTTTCCTTCATGAAGTTGCATTGCATTGTGCTCCATGAATTGTGAGCTTAGAGGTTTAGCTAGGTTTACATCATAACTGTCTGAGGCTAAAGGTTAGATGTGTGAAGAAATGGATTCTTGAAATCTATAGTTACCACAGTTTTTATGAGCTGCTAACAAAATTTGCAGATTTGTTGGCCTTGTGCGTTCGAAGACACCAAAAGTAACCATGTACACAGAGAAGGCAAAGTGCATGCTGATGGAGAATGCAAACCCCGCTGACTTTGAGGCTGCATTCTATGAAGGTGAGAGGCATCATTAGGTCCATCAGCTATGTGTGTTTTCTCTTAAGGCTGTGGTATAGGGAATAAAGTGAAGGGGCTGTGAACATGTGTTCTCACCAAACATCCTCCATTAGTCATTTAGTGCTGCTTTAAAGTACCTGGCCTCCCCATTTACGTCATGTGTCTGTCTTGTGGCCAGGTGCCAAGGTATCAGTCTCCCAGCGAGGGATTCGCATTCTTGAGAAGACAGGCACATCACTTCTGCTGGATTCTGTCAAATCCAGTCTTCATCTCAGCCAGGGCACTCAGGAGCTGGTGGACTATATGGAAAAGGTCTGTAAACTTGAGGCTTTAATTGCCAGCTGTTGCCTATAACAGTAAAACCTCCCATATGAGACTTTCCCATCTACAACTTCCTCCAGCATATGACTCCAAAATATTTGACGGTGATTATTTACTATATAAACGACCTCCCATTTTTGACTCCCTCCTGAACACAACCACCAACCAACTAAAGTAGCCATTTTTATGCAGTATGCAGCTTTCCCTGGTCGAGGGGGGAAAGGTTCCCAGATTTCTTTTTTGCGAAGATGTTCACTGAGAAATGTGAAATGTTGACCCCAAATCCACTAGGAAGTGCAAAAGAACTTTTAATCTGGAAAAGAGACTGAAAGTGCTTCAAACAAAGGCGAGTTGGCAAGAAATATTACGTCCGACATCCATTTACGACTTTATGGACTAACAGAAGTGACTGGTATTACTCAACAATGGCTTATGGGTCTTTTAGACATTTCTCAGTAGGACAAATAATTTATGTCATAGATTTCATTATAATTTATTCCTTAAAGTCTACATGCTCATGTATTACAGTAATTGAGATGTGACAAAATTATTTTAATATGTAATTCAGTGGTAAATACAACACAATTTCAAAGCAGATGTTGCAATTCGGTTGCAATAAATAACATACATGCAGATGTGTTTACTTCTCACCCTATCCATCATAATACATGTTATACTAACTGTTTGGCGTGACCAGTCTCCCTTTAAAAAAAGACCCATGATAAGACCTGATTTTGGTTACTTTTTCAAAGTCCTCTATGGGAGGTTTCACTGTATTGGCAGAGAACTCTTATGGTACCATTCCTAAATATGATATTGAAATCTTAGGTCAAAGCTTTTCTGTGACATTTTCATTTGCCAGAAATATTTGATACTTTTGACCAATATTCACTGCCTTCTGCACTTGCTTTTTTTCCAACCTAGTGTCGACAGCAGTGCATGCAGCTGGAAGCAGTTATCACTGCAGTGCAGAGCAACGGCCTTTTGAAAGAGCAGCTTTTTCCTGTTATTGTTGGCAGGTGTGTTGGAATGTATAGTCTGAATGTGCTAATTCCAGCATTGTGCATTTGTGCTGGGGGTGGGAGGGGGAATGCTTGTACGTGGTACATAAGGGAGTGAAGGGACTTATGCTGAATACAGCTTAAGACATCTGAAACTGAAATGTCCCACAGCATTTCGAGTAGGTGACATCTACATCCCTTTTGCCGACTCTGCAAGAAACCTCGGTGTTATTATTATATGACACTGGACAAACACGTATCCAACATCTGCAGATCCGCTTACTTTGAACTCAGAAAAATCAGCTTCTGTCACCTACTGTCTGACCAGGTTGCAAACACCTACATACTATCTAAACTCAACTACTGCAATTCCTTGCTGGCTGGCTGTTCTCTATACCTGCTACAGAAGTTACAGAAACTTCAAAACTCAGCCACTCACCTTGTCTTGAAAGCGCGCAAAACAGAGCACGCCACACCTCTCCTCCGCCATGACTCCCCATTCAGGCTCGCATCGAGTACAAGTTGTCTACTCTCTGTTTTAATTTCATCATCAGTGCATGCCCCATCTACTTTTCAGAACTTCTTACCATCTACACTTCAGCAAGACAGCTCCGCTCCTCTTCAGACGATCACATTCTGTCCCCCACATCACGACAAAAACATACGGACAGCGCATGTTCACCTTCTCAGCATCCACCCAATGGAACTCACTTCCCCACAACAATCGCCACTCCCCATCACTATAGACTTTCAAACGAAACTTAAAAACTTATCTTTTCTGCAAGTACCTTGGCTGACGCAGCGACTGCTTGTCTGCATTAACTTTCAACTTTCTCTGTTCATCCTCTTTTATGATACTTTTCTATCCACCTGTGAATGACGGACGATCTGTATCCTGACTTGTTGGTCAGTGTCGCGTTCATCTCTCCCTTCCTCTCTCTCTCTCTCTCTCTCTCTCTCTCTCTCTGTGTTCGTTGTTTTTCATTAGAGTGTGTGCCTCGTCCTTGCGAAGTGTGCATGAAATGTGTTCTTGGGCGTTAACAAATCTACATTTATTACTCCTATTATCATGATCATTTTCTGGTTTTTCAACATTCATTTTATCCCACATCATTTTTAGTAATTTGATCTACTCGGTTATCAGTAACTTGAATTTCTGTTCTTTCATTTTTCAGTAAGGCTTGTACATGATTGTATGTGCTGGGAGAGGAGAGGGGAAGTAATTTCACTGTGTTAAGGCAATATTTCTTCTTTATAGGCGGCCAAGTGTCCACGGTGGAGACAGCACCAAGCAGAGTCTGGGCTCTGAAGAAGTGCACCCTGCAAGTGACGATTACCCCACTAAAGTTGTCTCTATGGAATCGCCTGCAGCAGTAAGCTGACTGTGTGTGGCTGTTGCTACCCACATTTGAACTGAAGTTACTACCGTTTTTACAAATAGTTCTGTAATATAATGGCGGCTTTGAATCATGATTTCAAAAAGAAAATTGCGGTCTGCCAGATGGAGTGTGATCGTTTATTGGTCTTGCTTGAAGAGGATAGGAACTTGTGAAGTCCTTTTTCTCTAGTCGTTAAAAGCTTGTTGGCCCTCTTCTCTGGTTAGACTTGCCTCCTTTAGCTCCTGGGATTTTTTAACAGTTCCTCGTTGAACGTTTTACATGAAGTTCATCTCCTTCCTTTACACTATCCTGACTTTTACTTTCTTTCTGTTTCTGGCCCTTTGTTTACAAAGTTCTTTGTCAGATGAGCACCAGGAAAAGTTAATCTCAAGATAATGACTTTCACTTTGTTTCAAAGATGCCATCCTTGCCTTCCCTCAATGACACCCTGATCAGCACCATGACGGAAACAGATGCTCACAAGCTGCTACATGGAAACAGTGTGCTGGATAACACTCTACTGTCCACCATCACAGCAACCAGCACGTCATCTGAAAACAGCAGCACCCTCACCGCTGGCCCCCATGATGTTTTCCGTCATGTCTTCGTGGCGAACATTGGTTGGGCTTCCCAGCTGGCCAATGGGGAGATCTGGGTGAAGTTTAATGATGGGACGCAATTAGGAATGAAGTCTACAGCCATGACTATCACATACATTGACCTTTCTGGCAGAGCTATCAAGTGAGTGGCATTTTTGACATTTTTGCTGGTAAATTCGGTGCATGGTTTCCTTTCCCACCTGTCTAACGTTTCTGGTTTCCATTTTAGTTCAGTTGATGCATGGGGCGATAAAGGTAACAGTCACTTGTTTCATTAGAATGCATCATGCTGATACTTCAGTTTATTTCAAGGCAAGAGGTTCAGATGTCTGAACAGTGGTTCATGTGAGACTGTATGAGGGCCCCATTTCATGTAGGAGAGATCATGGTATTCTTGGTTACACAAGATTTGAAGTTGCACTTTCATGTATGGAGATAAACAAGATTAAATTTTGTTAAAGCAGATACATTGTGAAAAGGTGTATGATATGTTGACATGATTCAGATATCAGAAGAATCAACTGCTGCCAGAGGTGGTCAAGGTGAAGCTTGAGAAGCTACCTCAGGTCCTGGAGAATCTGCGTGCCAAGGTGTCAGCGCCATCATGTCTGGCAGCCAGATGATGACCTCACTACAGCAAGCCAGGTGCCATCTCCACTGGGCAATAAGGCCAGACCTTTGACAAGTCATCTCCATACTGCAGTTTGGCCCATTGCCAGAAGAACATGTTTGGCCATGTGCTTGATCCTAATCAAGAAACAGGGCCACACCAGAAGTCCCTGGAGTGGGGCTACATCTTGGTCATGTTCACAGAGCAAGTTTGTTGTGGGGCTGTGCAGCAAGCTTTCCAACCTCCAGCACATTACCTTCCTGGGTAAAAGTGACTGTTTTACATTATGAAGGAGTTTTTTTCTTTCATAAGGACTTCCAACGGGGTTTTAACTGAAACCTGTGCCTTTTTGATGTTTGATGTTCATTGATTGTTTGCATTTTAACTATGGTGTTATAATGAGGGCCTAATTACTTGTCATCTGAAGTTCCTATAAAGTATACCTTTGTCAGCAGGGTGCCAGACAAACTGTAAAATGTGTCTACAATGAATATGGAATTTATGTTATGCTGTCAGAACTATGTGCTTTGGTGCTTCAAGCAGAAGTTAGATGGTGTCTCATTGCAAGCCGCTCGTCAGGCATGTTTTGGCTCTAGGGTATTGCTTCTAGTCGAGTGGATCAGGCCCAATTCTGGGGGAAGGGTTGGGGTGAAGGGGAGAGACGTTAGAAATCTTTTATCTATTTTATGGTTGGCCATGAGACTTGTGTATGCTGTTTCCTGCTTGTGTTCCGATTTTTTACCTCAGCTTCTTCAAAGGCAGCAGTCCACTGAATATTCAGTGATCTATCACGCTTGGATATTCCACGTTCAGTATCTCATCTGCTTTTTTTTAAATAGTGTTACAGACTTGCTTTCATGTAGAATGTGGGAATTTTTTGTACACCAATTTTAGGCAAATTGTTTTGCTCAAATAGGTATCGCAGTAGTCAGTCTGCATCTCTGGTTTTAGGACCGGGTTAATGATGTTTGGTTGACTGTTTCGAAGTACCAACATGGTCATCCCTTCATAGCCCTCTCCCCTCTTACCTTTGTCATGAGCCTTGATTGGTGACTTGATGTTCAACAACCAACCAACCTATCAGCTGGACTGCACCATATTATGCCATGTTTCAAAAATTTTGTTTGCATGCTGTAACATCCTTTTGTTAAAATATTTGTGAGAAAATTTAAAGACCTAATCCTGTGCTTCTAATAAATTAGATTTTAAAAATCTTCTTTTTCATGAAAACGAAGAAATCTGTTCCACAATTATTTGGAATCTTGAACTTCGAGTGCTTTTTCATACTTTATTTGCAATCTCAGTTTGTCAAATTATGCAAAGGTTGATTGCATAAGTTGTTTGTACCTTCTTTTCATGCAATCTTTTCCATTTTTTCCCCATTTTTTGCCTGAAATAAATATTTTTACAGTCGTCCTGACTGACATACCAAGCAAGCAGGCTGTGATAATTTATGTGGAGTTTTAACCTTTATTTTATCTTCAGCATCTAAAGCAAAGTGCATTGTCCTAATTTTAAATTAAAAAGCTGTGAAGATCCAGTTGTAAGAAAGCCAAGAATTTTTAATTGCATCTCCACTCAAACCTGTAATTTTGTTTCGTATAGGTTTGTTCCAGTGAGAGGGAAAAAAACTATAAAGAGCATAGAGAACATTGGTGTACAACACTCAGACTGTTTTCTTTGTTAAGGAAAAGGCACTAGCCCATACATTTATAAATTGAGGTGAAAGATATGATGCTTCGGTTGTATGCATGCTGGCCTTTTAGTAAAGAAAAACAGTCAGGAAATGGGTGCACCATCAGGTATCACAACCAAAATAGTCAACAGTATGGCCAGTCTAGGGTGGGGGGGCAGATTGAAAGCACATGGACATGAGGTAATGGTTCTGCTGATATTTATTTAATTAACAGCCAGTTCATTTCCTTCTCTATATTATGTTGGGAACCGTGCTTCTGCCATTTCAATGTTCAAAGTAAACGTGCATGATAGTGCATTGTTCTTTTCATCAAGTGAAATTGAAGAAAAGCCAAGAGACACTTGTTACCGTGCGGACATTCATGTGTACATGCAACAATGTGTGTGGAGTAGAAATCTGAAGGAATCATAGCTTCCTGAAGATGTAACTGTGTTATGTCCTTTTTTGTAAATTTTCAGTACAGTTCAGTATTCATTTTTGAAGACATGATCTATGATCAGTGTCATTGGTGCGTGGCACAGTCCAAAATTATTCTGGGAGGTGTTTGCCAAATGCCTGGTTTAGCCGAACTGTGTTTATTTCTGTTCTAAGGTGGCTTCCTTTTTTTAAATTTATATGATGGTTTAGCGTAAGTACTGCAACCAGCAGATGTGTCTTTGAGCTGAGAAAACAGTAAAATTAAGGCTATAATACAGGATCTGTTTCACTCGCATGTTTGATGCAGACCTTTTGAATCTAGAGTTGTCAAACATGATTCACTGGATAGAGGCTGACCTTCATCTAATTGGAATATGGCAGACTATATTTTAGACTGGAGATAGCTTTTATGTCATGTTTGTGTGCTTCGTTTTCTTTTGTCCTGGCAACTGTAAGACTGAAGACATCATTTTATATTTATGCCATTTCATGAAAACAGTGAAAATTGCATGGTTTCGTAGATGTTGTGCCTTGTTGCAGCTAAACTGAAATATTGTTCACCATCGAATTGCAAGTCAGCCTGTTTGTGGTATGTTAACTGTTCATCACAGATACTTGTAGAGTTTATCTTAGTGTTTATGTGACATTCATGCCTTTCCTCAAATATGCTTTATCTGACACTTTTAGCATTAAAGATCAACAGAAATAACAGACTTTTGTTGATATATGTATGATTAATATATGTTTGTATGACCATGTGCATCAGCAAAATACATTTGTCTGGCCCATCCCCCTTCCTACCAAAACCCCATCCTCATTTTCTAGGACGATTTACCCACTTGAAATGCAGACTCATTTTGATTTGGAAATTTTCTTTAGTAAAGTAGCATGCTGGTCAACTCATATCCTCATGTATTATCACATTCACTGATGTCAGCACCAAAGATACTGTGTTCACTGAGGGGGTCTGGAAAGATTAGAGCTGTGGTGATATTTATTTTTATATTTACCAGAGATTGTCAAAGATAGATGAAGCTTGCTATCCCATAATCACCCCACCCAAAACAAAGTTGTCATGCTTCAGAAGTTACTTGATAGCCGAACAGTAACACGTCATGTGAAAGCACAGGAACACTGCTTACATGTGGACAAGTTTGCAGTGAGAATGGTGCATCAGAATTCGGCAGCATCAGACTATCAATGTTACCACTACTTTAAAAGTAGGTACATATAACGTTTTAACATATATATATACACACATGTCTACCAACGTGAATTTTTAAGTGGGTTATATATTTCTTAAATATTTTTCCTTGGCAGTTTTAAGTCCATTTACTCTGTGGAATACACAATCTTTCAGATGTAGAAAGGACATACATGTCCAATGGCCTATGCAACCCCTGCCAGAATGTCTCCAGACACAACTTGAACTCAAGTATCACTGCCATGTAAGTAACCTACTGCAGATAAAATATTTTGAAACATGCATAAACTTTATTAACAATCTTCACAAGTTAACAAACTCTAAAATGGACGGAAACTGCTCAGTGACAAAGTGTCAGATAATGCAACATATCTGCAAAGAAAGCTGATCTCAGGATGATTGCTACTTACCGATCGACAAGAATTTTGACGCAAACTGACAGTGGCTAAAGTTCCATTGTGTGCCTGCTATGCAACACATGTATCTTCAGAGTGTGTATAACTAGAAGCTGCCCTATGATTGCTCAGGGTATCTGGAGTGAAGAGACTACTTACCTCCAGGGCAAGGTACATGACACACCTCTAAAATGCCTTTAATATTTAAATACTCACCTATAAAAAATTCCCAAGAGTGAAATATGCGCTAGACAGTCACCAAAGCTGTGGTTTATATTACATGTACTTTATCTTCAACATCAAACAAGAAACCTAAGCCTGATCTCAGAAAAACCATCTGAATCTGGTCCTAAATTCCTGGTCAGCAAAGAGCTGTCAGGACAGAAATTTTTTATTTTGCAGTTCATATTATCTTTGACTGCATCTTGTTTCTTTAAGTCCTAAGAGGCAGATTAACATTACAAAATTAATTTCAAGAAAATAAAAAGAATTGGCACAAGGAACCTGGTAAGAACATTTCAGGAGTGACATGGCAGTTGTGATTTGATCATGAGAGCAGTACTATTTTTCCTTGGATTTCACGTCAAATGTATAGTTTTGCCAACAGAATTTATCAAAAATATCAGTCAGTGGATTTGCATCTTTGAGGTGTACTAATGTAATGCACCATTAATACAGGGTGACCGATACCACCCTAATTTACAATAACCCTGACTAAATAAACAGTGATTTCCAGCATTTCTTAAGAAAAATAGTAATGGTCCCTACACAAGATACCAACTGGGTTATATCTTGAGTTTTTCTCACCATGTCACAATCCTTGCAACATCACCTGATCCCCTTCAGTTTATTTTGGCAGCTTAGTTAAGGAACAGATTTTAACCCTGAGCAAGAAGCCAACAACAGTTGTCCTCCATCTTTGCTGCTCTTTTTTTTTTCTGGTGAGGTAAATAAATCTTTAGTATGAAGGGCCTACGCACAGCAGGTTGGCCGAAAACAACTATCAGATGATTTTGCAGTTTTCTCACTAAGAAACCCCAACAATTTATGAAACATCATAAATCATCTGGAAAGTTCCATTATAAAATCTACTGTCTGCACCGCTGGAATAAAGAGTAGAGTCTAAAAATAAGTAACTCGCTTAATGCCCAAGCAGCGGTTAACATAAACAAGACCAGTTTGTGCTGAAGTTGATTCCATGCACAAAAATGTTTCACTAAACTTGTTGCTGTTTGTGATGACCAAAACGCTGTCACTGTAGTGAACTGAACACAACCAGACCCTTAGAAGCTTCAAGAATCTGTAGGTGTCAAAATCCTATCCCTCCTTCAAGAAGAGGCACCTGCTTTACAAGGTGACACTGGAGTGCGTGCCATCAGATAATCCAGAACCACAGGCAACTTTTCCAGCTTAGTTTTTACCACCTCTGACATGCCACCTACTTCCTGGTATCTGGAAAAAAGCAAAGAATACAGAATTGGGAAATGATAGTTATGGGAAACCTTATTTTTGGATCCAGCTTGCACAGACAGGGATGCAGGTTTCAGAAGAAATCTGTCCATATGTTTCCAAGCTGTATTTACTTTTTTAAAAAAATCAGACTACACAAATAAACTCTGATACTTTTCTAAATCTTCTAATGGCAGCATTTAGAACCTGCAAGAATATCCTTCTGATCTAAAAAAAAAATCATGCAGTATCCAAACAATTTTTAGCATTAACAAAGTGTTGTTACCTATGTGTATGTCCTTCTTGGTCCACATATACAACCCAAGCCTGACAACTCTGCATGACCAACTGTGTGCCATCGTTGTAGTGGATCCAGACAGCTCCACTTGCAAGCTGGGTAGCCCAGCCAGTGTATGGCACGAACACCTGTCGCACTACAGGTGATAATTCATCAGAGCCCTTGGAAGCTTTGAAAGCAGGTGTGGCAAGAGAATAGCATGCTGCTGCTGGACCTGGGCCAAGAACGGCTGGAAAGAAAACTCTCCTCCCTGTTATCTCTGAACCAGTCTTGGACAGCTGCTGGTGGGCGTGCAGCTCACAAGGGCACTGCAACCCACTGTCTGCAGTGTCAGCTATTGTGACGGAGAGACTGCAAACCCCTACAGTTCCTGGCAATGATGTTGGCTCATACAACTTTGTGGGTGTGAAGGAAGAGCTTTTAGCAGTACAGTGCAGGTGACTGGATGTTGGCTCATGCAGCTTACTGCATGTGAAGGTAGGAGTCTTAGCAGAACCCTCTATGTGACCTGATGGACCAGAGGTTTCAATATCTGACTGAGTCAGAGATCGGTTATTGAAAGTCTGTTCTTTCAACTGCATTTGAAAACTCACATCATAATCTGTGACTTGCCGTTGTTCATACCCTGGAGCATTGTTTCCTTCAGCTGTCAATAGCAAATTATCACACTCTCTAACAGGAACTCGTGCTGTGTGCAGCTCTGTGGGCAAAAAGGTACAAGTGCTGCCATCCACCTGTTTTGAGTCTTTAAACAGCTGACACCGCAGCTTCCGACTCTCAAGGGTGGAGATGTGACGATATGGACTGTCAGAACCTGAAAGTGAAAGCGAGGATTGAGGTCTCTCCGATGGGTGGTTGGGATGTAGAGGAGAGCTCACTTTGACAGGATCCTCCGCAGTCCTGCAACAGATATGATGTTCCTCTAGTGCCCTATCTGTGGATCAAAATACAAATGACATCCACAAAAATATAAATGATTAACTAAATGATCAGCCATTAGTGCCCATGTCAAATTTAAATTATTAAAAAGCACTCATAAAGTCAGTTGGTTTTGTTTTTTAATTTATACAAAGAAGACAAAAAATTGTTTGTACATTACATAGTTCTTCGTATAGCTTTAAAGACTATGGCACAAGCAGCTTCTGTTGCAAACAGTGAACAGTCTGGTTCAACTATCCAGGTAAACTTGTTAATACGTCACAGCTTTAACTGAAGTTGTCTTACTCTGCCTCTCTCTTACTGTAATGGGCCAGAGGCCTGAGCAATAAAGTTTTCATTCATATGTTTGTTCTTTCTCTCTCATCAACCTACAGGACATCAAGTACAGGTGAGAAGGAACTTTGACAGTCGTGAAGATCTGATGTCGAGGAGGACTGCAGATGCAAAAACTGCACTGGGCTGTTGGTGGATGGAACCAATTCCAGATTTTCAGACAGGGAGGAGGTGGAAGAACAAAAGCTCGGCCAAGGCCTCCTGTCATAAACACAGCCTTGACTGTGAGAATTTAGTGCCTGCACAGCTCATGCATGGGTGAGTGTCAGGGTGGCTTAACATTAACACAGTGGGTTATAAGCAAAGACATACAGACAATATTAAAATACTGCTGCACGCTACTGTCATCGTTTCTAGCCACTGCAAGATTCAACATTTAACAGCTGAACTCTTCACTCATACAGTTGACCAACACTCACCTGCCTATTGTGACAGGAAAGAGGGACTCCCCTACAGTTGACCAACACTCACCTGCCTATTGTAACAGGAAAGAGGGACTCCCCTGGCTCACTTGACTTTTCTATAGAGGCTACGGAAGCTTCCAAATCCACACACTGATTTTTCACCTGTCCAATCCGATAAGTGCAGATCATTATATATATATATATCACACCAGAACACCAGAAGCGCCAATATTTTAAGTTATTTGAGTTGTGGGCACCGAAGGAAAAGGAATTCTACTCCCAGGAAAGACACCAAGTGATGACAAGTGGATTATATGTAGTGTACACACACACTCATACCCAATTTATGCACATGCACGAACATTCACACTATTTCACACTCTCTGTCTCTCTCTCTTGACTGCATATGCCCATGTCCTTACATACATGCATACATGTGTACAGACATGAAAGCAGAAACTCCTGATAACAACACTAGTTCTAACCGAAATTTAACAACATCTTATTGCTAAGATATGCCTGCTGCCAGAGTTTGCGCTGCAACTTTCATGTGCTTCTCTCCGCAGAAGCCCAAGAAACCCTTACCACTGCATATCCATAACTCACCTGTGTAGCATGCTGAATGAGATCCAGAGTGAAGGTGTTAACCATGCTACTGACTGAATCTTGAGTGAAGATCAATGACACACCATTGTCCTCTTGTATGTGAACCTCTCTGCCCACCATTACAATCTTGGGACCTGAGCATAAATGGAGCACGGCAATACACTAAATTTGGTGGTAATTACTGCTGGAAAAAAATTCTTCCAAGATGTAGACAAAAAGTCATCAGAAACGACTGAAGCAACTTAATAAAACCAAAAACAAACAGTAAGAAAATAGCGTGATCACAGCCTGTTAAAAATCTTTATCGACTATTCTCTTTGGTGGGGGGGGGTGAATAATCAATACAGATCCTTAACTGTAAAAATCTTGTGCTGGAGGTTGGAGTCATGATCAGAAATAAAGACACTTGTGACATAAGCGCATGGACATTTTTTGAAACAATGCGTACATGAGTTTGTGAGAGGGCTGCCAACGCCGGATGGGCTTATGTTTTTGCTGCTCCCTAAACATGGGTTCAGGAACAGCAGTTGATAAGATCGATACAGAAAACCCTCCAAAAATGGAGATGAAACTAACCGCTGTAAAAGTTCGCCTCGAAGTTTGGAGGGGAATTCTCCATCAAGATGCACTTGGCCCTGTCTGAGTATATGGTCACTTTTCCTGTCTTGGATTTGACTAGTTCCACAAATCTGCACAGTCACACATCAAAACACGCTCAACCAAACGTCATGCCTATACATGTCAACTACTCTGGGTTTGTGCTCTTTCTAAAGCTTTCTCGGGTAAAAGATCTACTTTAAAATGACTACATTTTCATACGGGTGTTTCCTGTCATCTGCTACATTATAATAAGAACTATCTCTTCTGTAACATGCTTGGGTACATTTTATTTTTGCCATACAAAACTACTTTTCCTTTCTCAAATCCATATACTACCTCTGTGAAGACCTAAATATGTGGATACTCGCCTGCAGCAATGAGGGCAACTATGACATGGATATAGAATATATGATGGGATCGTGATATACGAACATCTGAACATGTACGTATGTCCTCACCTGCACGCATATGCGTATCTCTTCCAGTACTTGTCTGGAAGGCTGCAGTAGCTGAAGTTCCGCCATGTCGACGTCACGCGCGTCCCGTCATAAGTGTCGTACCCAAAGTCTGGGCGTGAGAGTCGCCACTGTTCCACATAAATCTGCAACATCAACGCCAACGAGCCAGCTGAGTTCTTGGGGCAGAAAACGATCCAGGAAAGAGAAGTGGTGCAGGCAGAGTGTTAATGATCGTGTCTTCGTTGGACTGTTCGCGGGGAACTGACTGCGACTGAGAACGTTTACACCACACGCTTTTTTGTGGAGGGGGTCAAACAAAATAAAATAATTGTCATTTAAATTTATTTATTTATTTACTTTACAGTTTCATCAAAAACCTTCTAACTTCCGAGTTCGATCTTTATTCTTTCGTGTGGTTTTAAATCTGATACATCTATTTACTATTTATTTTTTCTGTCATTCACCTCTTGACCATTGCCGGTGACTACAAAAAGTCCCGCCACTCTCTGCAGCCCGTCTTTGCGTTTCAGGAATTCCAGTGACACGTGACCTGTCTCCAAAATACTCAGCTGAAACAAGCAGCAAAGCCAGAAATGCGGCTGATATATTACACGGACACGTGTGCGCACCTAAAACACGCGCGCTCAGAGGCAGCAAAGCAGGACTAGAAATGGCCAAAACACCGGTAAGAACTGTTAACGACACAGGAGCAGTTGTTTCGCATAAAGCCCGTCACATTCCGAAAAGGTAAATGTCCTCCCCACAATGATCGGCCACGTTAAACCACGCGTCATTCGACGGTCCTTATCAAAAGTGCCAATGTAAATCGATCGTGTGTCCCACCTACAGCTCCACATCATAGTTTGCAACAAGAACCTGCTTGTACACAAAGAATCTGCAGGTACAAAAGATATATGCGAACACGTGTAGCGTTATAGGTATGCATATATATTACGTGAAGAGGGACGCGTATTTAGAACCTCGACGTTATGCATAGGCACGTGTGTAGAAAGCTGTATAAATAAATATAACATTGTGTAGGTGTGTATAACTTTGTGTACGTGTTTATATGTATAAATGTATGTAGAACGTTATGCGTGCGTGCACTAATAGGCCTATAGACGGTATGCACGTGCACGATAGGAAGTTATACGGCCTCGTATATAGAACGTACGGCCACGTATATAGAACGTACAGCCATGTATATAGAACGTACGGCCACGTATTTAGAACGTTATATTCTTCTTTTAATCTCGTTTCTGTTGCTAGCGATCACTCTTTACCACACCGTCAAACACACGTCCAAGTCCAGCTTTAAATTTGACCCGTGCGGTCCCATGTCTTCGGTCACGAATCACAGTCTCAGTCAGATCTGCAAGTGGTATACCTACAATGACCCCTCTGGTGACCTGGCGGAATGGCTTCAGTCTGCGTGTGCTGAGGGGGGGAGGCTTCCGGCTCATGGTGCCTCCTGATATTGTGCCCTCTGACAGCCTGGTACCAAAAGACCCAATACTGTTATGGGAATCGCAACAGTGATCATCATTGATGTTTGCATGTTTATTTTTAATTTTCATCGTCATCGTCAAAATTAACAACAACAGAGCACCAATAGCCGTAACAACTGTACCAGTGGCAGCAACATTTAACTTCAAGAATTAGTTTGTCAAGTTCCCTGTTTAACAGCAGTTGGACACTAACCACATAACATCAAGCTCGTTGGCTGGCAAATCCCAACAGGCAGCATGCAGGTCCATCTCTCTGGCGCAGGTGACGGGCCTAACATCGCGATGTCGCACTTAGGATTTGCTACCTCGTCAATCCGCCTCGCGGTCTGCAGCAGAGAAAAAAAAAGGAATGAACAGATGGATGAATGACGACGTGAAAGGGAAAGACCCTCTCAAGTAAAAATGACATATAAAAGTGAGAATGCGAGTTTGCGGGCTTGGGAAGTTGACTAAAGCTGGCACTCCGAAGACCCAAGGCAGCAGTGAGTAACGGAGAACTGCTTGTCACAGCTGACCAAGAAATATTCTTTCTGCTGGAAGTTTGTTTTTCTAACATGCTGTGATCTGTTGAAAGCCAACCATCCCTGGTCTTTCTTGTCCCTTTTCGTAACCATTGCACTTTATTAAATTAATCATCTATTAAGTAAGCTTACAAGTGCTGAAGCGAGCTATGAAAGGATGCTTTGGTTCATGTGCGTATGTGCTTGCTTGTGTGTGTGTGTGTCAGAGAAAGAGAAAAAATAGAATGCGATTGTTATCGTTGACGCGGAAAACCAACGTTAGATATATATTTTTAATATTTAAACCGTACTGAAGAACAACTCCACGCAGAACGTTAAGTGTTACGTTCTGTATCTTAAGCTGGGGTAAAACACGTAACACGGACTCGTCATAAGCAAACTACTGCGTGGGAGCAACGACGAGAAGGTTGGGGTGGGGGAGGGGGGAGAGGGGAAGGGAATGAGGAAAGCCACAGATCATTTCTTAGTGCAATAGCCAGGTAATTCATCCATTGGAATCGGAAAACAACAAAATGAGCGACTAAATGAATTGCGCAGTTTTTATATTGCTAATTCAAGACCCACAAGTACGTACGATCTGGCAGGAAGCTTTCACATACACACACACACACACTTTTTATGAGGTACTGTGCTTTAGACAAAATATTCTCCGTCAGACGATGAAAGTTCAACTTAGCACTGTGTTCGGAGAGAAACACTAACGCTACCTGACTCGAGTAGAACTCTCAACGCGCTGCTACCATAGTAATTTCTAGGCAATTCAAACCCCGAGACGGACAAGGCAAACATGCAGGTGGCGACACATTGACAGGCTCACAGACTGGCAAGCTTGCTGGCTGGCAGCCAGACGGATATATAGTGGAACTCAGTAATATTTAAGGTAACTTCGTAAAACTTTGGGTACAAAAATTTTACCTTCAAATAATTTGTTTAAATCTTACCTATTTTAAAAACATTGTCGTTTCCTTGGTCAGTTTTCTTGATAACAAGGCACACAAAGAAAAAGCATTCAGTGCTTATTCCAGTGAAAACTTTGAACGGCAAGCACAACTTTCACAAATTCTTTCACATCCGTTGTCTATAATTGTGTAGTTTGCTACTCAAAGAACTGATGCGTATATAGTTTTGGTGTAAGTTCCCCAAAGGCTGATGATCCCAATCAAGTTCGATCTGCCGAAAAGGTATGTGATCCACCTGCGCACAACACACCTGTGTTTCGGTGCGGAATGGCCACGGCTTTGGCCGCAAGCTGCAGCTTGTGACGGTCCCGGACATGCTGAAACATATCCAGACGTCTGCATGAGAGTCAAGAAAGTGATTAGGCATATGATAGCTACCGCCGTAGCACCGGTTCTGTAGTCCACTGGGCCAACTATTTAACCAGTCTACCCGCGCAGTTGTCTGCAAGGTGTTTACGGCGATGACCCCCCCCCCACCCCGCAGCTTTCGTTGACAATGATTTTTCGTAGCTGTGTGTAACTTAACAGTGTTTGTGTTGTTTACGAACTCAGTGGAAGTCAGCCGAGCGGCCAGCTGTGCAGTCGAGCTCGCTGCGTGGCTCTCACTCTTTGGTGGGCTTCGAATAAAGACAAGAAAAGACTTGGGGGCGGGAGGGATAGCTCAGTTGGTAGACGTTCCGTAGAATTTTTGGGACAGTGTGCGAGCGAGCGTGCCTAGGCCGCTTGCTATAGTGTCGAGGTGTCAAAAGCGGCTGGAGTGTGCTGCAAGATCAGCGTGCACACGTGTATATATTATATATATAATTAGCGTGGTACTTTTGTCTTCACACGCCATCCATGCACGCACCCACTAGTAAGCCCTTAGGTGTCTATTCTTTCACCTGTTACAGTCTAATGGACGTGCCATCGCGGCGATATCCAGACCTCGGCATCTGGTGAGTGGCTATTACCGTCAGCGGAACTGTACTCACCTTTATCATGATGTGGTAGGATTAGGCTGTTATTTTGGGAACAGACCGAACAGATTGCCTCATATAAACTACATTCTAAGCTTGGAAAAGACCAGTTTGATACTAGTTTTCGAAAGGTACCTTTTTAAAACCTTGCTATATTTAAACGTTAGGGTATTTGTGTCTGACAAGGGTCTGTTATGTAGTTTGGTTCTTGGGTAACGTCTTGTCAACTCTGCATTAGATGTGACGAATGCCGAAGAGCAATGTCATTCACAGGAACAGTGCCAGCTTTAAAGAACTGCCATCTCATGAGGGTTGCGGAATTGTCAATTAAGAGGCGTTACCAGAGCTGCCAACCTTAAAACTTAAGATCAGTAACACAAAAACAGAATTTCAGTAATTTGGAACAGAACTTCAGTAACAACCAGTCGCAACTTCCACATCTTACATGCAATTGCTGCAAAACTCCAATAGTGGCCTCATAGTGGTGCTCAACATCATGCCTTCATGTAGGTACGTGACCAAAAAAATCAATTTTTTTCCAAAAGTGATGTATATTAATATAAAGAGCTTTAAAATACAAACAAAATGATATAAACTTTATTAAAATAGGCCAAA
>SMGT01001542.1:167530-178501 GCA_004794575.1 Lanistes nyassanus | reverse complement strand
CGTAGTCACGAGTAAAGCAACAAAAATTTTTGCAGGGCCAATGCTGGCTTGCATGAGCGTTCATATTTCCTGTTCAGATGTACCGCCTCGGTAGTCTAGTGGTTAAGGCGTCCGCTTCCGAGGCGGGAGGTCGGTGGTTCCCATCCCCGAGTCATTCCTAAGACTTAAAATTATCAATCTAGTAGCTGCCCTACCAGACGTCTGGCATTATAGGAAACAGTACTAGGACTGGTTGGCCCGGTGTCAACATGACTGGGTGGGACCGAGGCCGGTGTTGCGACAGCAGTCCCACGTGAAATTTACTTAAGCAATATCGTCACTTAGTTTGAGGCTGGACATTAAGCTAGACCCCACGTTCAGACGCACCGTGTACGTAAAATACACAGGCCGAACGGGTTTTACCACTTCTGACTCGACGATACAAACACAATACACAGGGTGGGCTTTGCAAACTCTAAAATGACTGAAAGTGTCGACACGAACATTCCTACAAGCCACCCATGGCCTGGAGTGCACGAACGTTTGTAGGTTACAGTTCTATAGGTTACGTTCAAGTAAAATACACAGGGCGAATGGGCCTCATGACCGGATGGTTTTGCTTAACCTCTTATCACAAATCAGGACTTGCCAATCGGACTGCTGTCGGAACACAATGCGCCTTTTAGCGCAATTGCTAGCCATTGAAGTTGTAAACATGCCATAGAGGCAAGATTTCTCCACTTAGACGACCAATTTTGCACACGCATACTACCCCACATACAAACTTTTCCCTTACTTCTTTACACACACCCCAACCCATGGAGTTGGCTAACCATTCACAGCCAGATGAAGTAGGAGAGTGCACTGCAGTACACAGGTGTGGAACCAGCCTGCAGCCACCCCTTCACGTTCGGAGGCCTGCCCTACGCTTCCCCTTCAGTAATGAACTGGGCAAACACTGAAGGCAATGGCTGTTGTCCCCACATTTATTGAGGAAATAATGCACATGCTTATACCATGAATGATCTTCATGTGAGTGGTGGTACAGATATTTTTATCAGCTTGCTAGTATATGGCAAGATTTCTAGTTTACATGGCAAACACCCTCGTAAGGCCTTTTAAAATATGGACAATGCAATGCATAAAACTGCTCATTGTAGTGGTTAAGATGCATTCATAAAATATGTACATCAGACTTAAAAAACCATTTTGCATGATGCCAATGCCATGTACAGCAAGTGTTTCAACAGTCAACCAATTTTAATGCGACATTTGCACGTCAGTTACTCATTTGAACTTTTCTGAAACATATTCACAGAATGCCCCTGCATTCAAACCCAACCAAACACTAGGGACATTAATGCCTACATGGGTACCAAAAAACCGGAGGATAAAGCAAACAAACCCAAGCCCCAGCTTGTGGGGAAATGCAAGGTCCAAGATTCATCTTGTTAAACCAAAACCACCACTGCATTCTCTTCTCATCCGCCCCCCCCCCCCCCCCCCAAAATGGTAAAAAGTCAACACTAGACAGAAACAGACTATGTGCACCACATTTACTTTAACGTCGTGCAGCACACACAGGAACTTGGTCATGCAGAACAATCTCAAATTCTTCTTGCCTGCATTTTAAAAGGAATACCTGGCTCCAAGACTAGGAACCATAAATTATTAGGGCTGCTTGTTGTCAAAATGCATTGCAAGATGTTTGCAAGTACCTTCAAAGTTTACCTGTAACAAAGGCAAACCCCCTCCCCCCCCTTGTTATGCCGATATCCCTTTAACAACAAAAGGGGGAGGGGGGGATCCCGTTGTAATAAATTAAGAGAAAGTTTACATTTATGAAAGGTGCACTCCAGGTTCCAGCCATTAAAGTATTAACAGTTATCACTTTTGATTCATGCAATGAGTGAAAAGCAGCCTGAATGCCTACAAAAGCAAACTGGCAGAATACCACAGAATATAAAATAATTTAACATTCCAAGCTGTAATCGATACACAGACTGTTCAAAACCCTTGGAAATCTTGAACTAAGCTGTGTTCACAGAACACGCTCCACTTTTTATCCACACAAGGATGCACAGAAACCTCTCGGCCAACAGTCCCAACATCAAAATCAAAAGTGAGCTGCAAAGGTTCTTGTCTCCTCTGGTTTGTGGCCGTGTCAATGGGCATGTCCATTTGGTGTATGCAAGCTCCGACTGCTTGGGTAGCTTGTCAGGTGGGTTGGTGTGCCAATGCGCTCATACTGAGCCCACATGCGCTGGAAGAGAACCTCCATGTTGGTCGCATACGTTTTGGTGTTGAACAACGGCGACAGGGTGCGTGCCAGCTTCACCTTGGCCTGCATTCCACGCAAACTGCAATAGAGTTATCAATACAGCAGTTATCAGAAACTACAACAAAGTTATCACAAAATTGGCTGCTTAGCCATGCCTACGCATCTCACTGCTTAGCATTAGATTATGTACATTTCTAAATGCAAGTTTTTCTTTACAGTTGCACAGATAATCCCATACATTTACCACAATGAACATTTCCCTTGTTTGAATATTCTGGGAAAAACTGCTAAAACAGGAAGCGAAGGATCTGAGATGGGGCACAATTGAACAATATAAAGCACTGAACCAAGACTGGCTGCTTACTGTAAAACCAGTGATGAGGATTATTGTATGACAGAGGTGGGAATGGAGTTGGGAGAGGGTGGCGAAGGCTGCCGATGGCCGAGAGAGAGAGAGAGAAGGAAAGGCAATGGCCTGAACAAACCCAGTGGACAGCCCATCAAACAAGCACCAGATGCAACAATGTGCACCACGCATGGACTTTGAACCACAACTTTTAGTATCTGTATCAATTACATGTAACCACTATGTCCCACAGTAGAAAAGCAAGCAACAACTTACTATGCTGGATCCGTCCCCAGTCTGACTGAAATGTTGATGTAATCTTCTCGAGAATTCGCCACTAGCTCAGAACAACCTAGACAGTGCAACTGGGATGAAGCCACCCTTGATGCTAAAGTCTCACCTGCAACCAGCAATGGTCAACAAGTTATTCCAAACTTAAAACCCTAACCAGCAGCACACATGCAGCACGAGAAGTTGCTTCACCTAAACTTTCAAGCTGAAATCACCACCACCACCCCTTAAAATCTACTTGGTTCAACGAGTGCAACAAGATCACAGCCAGCACAGCGACTGACCTGGCAGAGTAACCATGGGGGTGCCTGCCCACAAGACATCCATGCCAGTCGTGTGTCCATTACACAGAGGGGTGTCAAGACACACATCAGCCAACTGGCCGCGCCTCACATGCTCCTCCTGAAAACAGATCAGCCACAGTCCACATTATCTGCCAGTCCTGCAAAGTGGATGTCTGACAATCTAAGAAAACCTATTGTATGTAGATATCCTCTACAATGAAATTTTACAAACTTATGCTGAAATCCCAATTGCAGCTTTCTGTTAAACTGAACCATAAGAATTGTGGCAATCACCTTTGGTGCTACATTAGAGAAGATGATGCGACCAGCAGGAAGGCCATAGATCCCAGCTGCCTGTGTTATGTTAGCTTCTCCCACAGCAGGGAATCGCAGAAGCCAAAGTATGCTGTTTGGCACCTACAAGAAAGCAACCAAGGACAAAATTTATTCCATCTGTCAAAATTAAAACACATAAATCCATCACAGGACTATGAGGTTAACTTGAAGAGAATTCTAGAGCTGAAAACTAATTCAGAATTCTTATTTCATGCATCAGCTGATCTTCTAGCATCGCAAAGACCAAAGAGTACAGTGTATGTACCTGTTTGAGGATCTGCACCCACATCTCTAAGGTAGCTGGCTCAATTTTATACAGCTGATTGAAGTTGCAATAAACCACACACTCCTCAGGCAAGCCATACTGTGCACGTGCTGACAAGACCACACAGCGCGGCACCTCTTCTCCTGTTGCAGCTTTGTTGTTAGTCTGCACAGAGAGTCCAAAGTGGGGTTATGACGAAGTGGGTATGCTTGTAATGTTTGCATATTTAAATGTTTGAACAAGATTGTGTGCCACAGCACATCACCATGCAGATCAAAACACCAGCCAAGTAACATCAAGCACAAAGCCATGTCTAGAATTTGTGAAACAAGTCCACTTCATTTGCTTTGGTTACTTCATTCTGTGGGCTAATGTATGAAGCATTCTCACTCTGTTCTCTTACAAGCATCTTGTACCACATAGCAGTTTATCTGTGAATTTCATCCTTACCTGGTTGGTGGTGAGGCCACTTTGCACCACAACACCACCCACGGGGGTCTGTGCCTGGCTGTTGCTGACCATGGTCTGAAGGGCCTGCGCCATGGAGGGAGGCAACTCTATCACTTCTGTTCTCAGCTCAGGCTGATCTCCATTTGGCAAATCCGTAGTAGGACCTGGCAACGCTTTTTGATTCTGAACCTGATGCAAGACAAGTTTGCAAGAACTAAGAAACCATTTCAGTAAGACTGACTGCCTTGAAGCTACTGCTGTTATATCCAAAGTTTGAAGCAGGAGATATTGTATTCTGATCATGCCAAGGTTAGAGAGGCAGAAAGTTATTTAATTCTGTATCAGCAGGTGGTGGGGGCGAGGTATTTGAAAAATAAAGTGTGACCAAACATTAGCTTCGTAAACACTAAATACAATTAATAACAATACAGTGAACCTTACAAAAAATTGTGTTTCTCAGACACCTACCTCCACCTTGACAGCAAGCTTTTTGACTGCATCCAACTCGACACCATTCAATATCCAGTGGTATCTGGCCCCGGTGGTTTCGTCCACTATTCTAAGAATCAGCTGATCCAGCATGTGAGGAAACATGTGGCGATGGTCACCCACAAAGAAAGTGTCTTTCATGTAACCCAGCTTTTCTGAGTACTGCTCTGCCAGTTCCATAGGGGATGTAATGCGGTCTGTAATGATGTAGTCCATAAACGAGGCTCCACTGGTGCCTGGGTATCCAAGCCACATTACCTGAACATCAGAATATTTCACCGCTGACATCGTACAACCAATGGCACAGCACATCAACACCAAACCAAACTGCAGTCCCATCTCACCCCAAACTCACAAGGTGAAAATATAAACACTGGGGGAAAGGCAACCAACCTGAATAGGAGCTGGTCTCAAAGCGAACAGTTCATTGCGTGCCCCTTTCGTATATCCGTTCATGTTGACAAGGATGTGAATGCCATCAGCATGGATGCGATCTGCAGCCTTGCCATTGCATGGGATCTGCACACATACGTGTTACGTGAATTTTGATTTTTTTTTTAAAATGTGATTCCAGTGAGTTTTTCATAAAGCATTACAAGTTTCCACTAAACATGGGCTTTAAATTTAGGAGAACAGTTTCATGTCTAAAGGACAGTGATGGGGACAACGTACAAAACTACATGCTGAAAATTAAAGTAATATGGACTAACCATACATAGCCAAGATTTGCTCAGGTTTCATTGTGGAGCCCATGACCTTTACCTCCGACATGATGAATAGAAAAAAAAGTTTAAAGCAACCATTCTTACCTTGGACAAATCAACAAAGTGTTCCGCCTCAACTGCAATCTTGCTTCTGAAACTTGTGCTGTCATCAGCACTCAGAGAGTAGCAGAAAATCTGTAAAATACGACAGCCACTCACATTTCCAGCCAGTAACCCAGACCAAGAGTACTCTTACATAGATATGAAGCCACAACTACTGAAGTGCACAACAGATGCTACACACGCCAAAACAAACCATCTATTCACTGCCTCACCTCCACTTTCTTCCTGTCATGCATGCCAGGAATGCTCTGCATAAGATGTGAGGTTGGGTGATTGCCAAAGTCCGAACTGACATAACCAACGCGTAGGCGGCCTCCACTGGCACTGAGGTCCTTATGGTGCTGGTAAGGTGGTTTATGAAGGACGTTGATCTGCAGATTAAGCACATTTTCCATTCTTAGAGCTGAGGCAGAAACACCTAGTGTATGTTATATGGGTCTTTGGAACATGAGGATGTTTAAGTCATCATTGCACATCCTTAACAGAATGGGGCAAAATAAAATCCTGTCACACAAAAGGCAGGTCTTGGAAGGCAAGCACAACATACTACTTTCTAGAGTGAACTAACAATAGTGTAATAACCAAATTAAATAGTCATTTTCTCAATAAGTGAACTGAAATTTTCAGCTTCAACATGTTGGGAATTCTTGAGCACCCTGACCTCGTCAAAGAAAAAAGCCAAGGTAAAGCAAGACCCGTGTAATGTCCACAGAGCAGGAACATCAATTCAACAACCAAGCATGTTGATTGGAGCTGGCACTGTGGAGGAACATAGCACTAAGCCACCCTACTGAAGCATATTTTCTACAATGCTCATCATTTCTGGGCCAGGTACTTAAAATGCACAGATCTAGTTGAAGGTGGGTGTTGGGGGGAAGGGAGAAAAGGGGAGAAAAGGCGAGTAATAGGTATATGCACATTTGCATGGCTGACCTTTTCCAGACAAAGGCTGGCATGGCGGGCAGCGATAGCTTTCCTCATAGAATGGGACAGCGGGTACAACATGCTGTGGTGAGGGTGGACAGAAGGAAGGCGGTTTTTCTCCAGCTGCTCTTGCACAATGTGCACTAGGCGCTTCATACGCCCAGTGTACTCTGTCCAATCACAGACGATCTGCAAGTATGATGCATCATGCACTGATACAGCCATTTCTACCATATCTATGCTGTGCTGACAAAACATTCCATGAGACATGCCACAATGAAAGCTACCAATTTAACACAAGTACACCTCTCAATACTGGAAGCAATTTGTGGTCTAATACACAGCATCACTCAATCCACTCCTCATGAGGTAGAAGGACCAGAACCAAAGGAAAAACTGTACCTGTTGACAATGGGCCAAGTTGCAGTAGGCATCTGGAAAATCTGGTTTCAACTTTAAGGCAGTTCTGTAAGAGGCGATGGCTTCTGGGATGTTACCTGAATCCTGCAGAAAGGAACATGCAATGCTTGTCATCTCAAATTACTACACCTCTTCCACATCAAACTACTCCTCAGTACTCACCTGGCCAAGATAAACCTCTCTACAATCATCCCCAAATATCAACTCATTCAGTGCCAGTTGCACACATTTGAGCGACAACCTTGCGTGCCAGGAGTTACAGTGAACTAACAATAGTGTAATAACCAAATTAAATAACAGTCATGTTCTCAATAAGTGAACTGAAATTTTCAGCTTCAACATGTTGGGAATTCTTGAGCACCCTGACCTCGTCAAAGAAAAAAGCCAAGGTAAAGCAAGACCCGTGTAATGTCCACAGAGCAGGAACATCAATTCAACAACCAAGCATGTTGACTGGAGCTGGCACTGTGGATGAACATAGCACTAAGCCACCCTACTGAAGCATATTTTCTACAATGCTCATCATTTCTTAATGTCATCAGCCTGCTCACTAAGCGTGTGCTGACAACTGGGATCCAAGACAAACACAACATAGGACAAATACATGAAATCCTCAAGGTGCAAATTATAATTAATAAAGAACAAATGAGGACCGAGCACTATAAATCATCAAATGATAACCCCAACAAAGTACTCACGCTTAATGACCAGGCTGATGACATTAAATAGGGATTCGCTGTATGCACACGTGGTACACCGAGGGCTAGCTGTGTGAAGACTAGGGTCGTTTAAAAGAAAGGAATGGCAGATCTTTTTTAGAAGATCTACCATGTTCCTTACTTTTGACTCTCTCTTTGCTACGTGTTTGGGTACGGTAAGCTCCCTTGGGCACATACGTCAGCATACGGTTGTGTCTAGCGCTGCCAGTACTTTGTTGGGGTTGACAGGCATGACAGCTCTACAAACAACACTGAGAAGACAACGACGTCATGCTCAAGCAGACGACAGGCAAGAGATTGAAAGTGCACCACACTGTATGCAACTGTTAACTAAACCAGCAAGCTTAGTCAAAAACAAGAGAAACGAAAAGCTCATGTTCCTTGTACTCAGCTGACGCAGTGTAATGATAGGTGGTCAAGGAAAGCCAACAGTGAAAACACCACATGGAACTAGCAGTCACAACGTGACCACACAGAACCATAGCACTTGAGAAAGTCCGCTTGAACTGGACAATGAGTAATATGCATGGGTGGTGCATCAGGTATGCACGTGGAGGGGCCTTAGCAAGGTTATGTTGTCAAACTTTCTGTTTGGAAGATGTGGTTTGGGATTGCTAACTTGAGAATTTAGCACTCTGGGTCATGGTACAGCACTATGACAAGCAGCTGAGGTATGTTTAGAGGAACACATTTAGAGGTTTTTGAATGCACCCTGAAGTGACCAAAATGGTGTACACAACAGTACATAAAACATTTCTATTCAAAATGGATTTCAGTTATCTCACTGCTGCTAGATGAGAGCAACACCCTTCTCTATTAACAAATGCATTATGTTCTCAGTTTTAAGTATTCAAAAGAACAATTTTGGCAAGACCTCTTCTGCACTCTTTTTTTTTTTTACCTAATATGCTTTAATCTCTTTACAAGCACTGCTACCTGAGGGCAGGCAAAACAGTGAGGCTCTCACAACCCTGACCTTATGAATAGAAGCAAGGTTGCTGTGGGCATCAGCAAAGGCTGGGTTGATCTGAATAGCACGTGTGTAGCACTGAAGGGCCCCCTGAATGTCTTGCATCTCCTTCAGTGTGTTGCCCATGTTGGAGTAAGCATCAGCAAAAGTGGGCGATATTCTGTTTGTAAAGACAACTATTAATCTAAATTTGAACATAGGAAACATCAAACCTCTCCCCTCCCCCCAAGCCCCAAGTGTATGTATGCATACGTTTTTACACACATACTAGCCACTAAAAATGTGACCTCTTTAGCAAACACACTGGATCATGCTACTGGCAGCTGACCTGATTGCTTCCTTGTAATGCATGAGCGCTTCATGAAGCTTGCCTTGTTGCTGAAGAACACTGGCAAGATTTGAATGGGCCACAGCAAACTCAGGATACACCTGTTAAGTCATAGTCATAAATAAACTCTCATCAACCCACAACAAGCAGTTTAAAAAACCGTCACTCCCTCTCCTTCAATTCCATACACCTCACAAAAACATTTTACACCAGTAGCTTCACCCAAGTCCTTCCAAGGCATTGCTGAAGCTGACAGTTCTAAATTATTCAGGTGAAAGCAGCTTTGTGCTGCCCACCTTATTTGTCCTGGGAGCATACCAAAATGGACTGACCTCCAAAGCCTTTAGGTACAGCCGGACTGCCTCCTCTGTGTTGCCCTGTTCACGTTTTATGTTGGCCAGGTTGTTTAACGAGTCAGCATGTGTGGGGCTCAGGCGCAGGGCCGTGTTGTAGCACTCCTCTGCTTCTTTCACCTGAAATCAAGCAGCATAATCTGAATCACCCCACCATTCTGTCCACAAACATTATGTAAGACAACATCTACATATCAGATCATCGGCAAAGCCATGTCAACGTGCATGCCCTTAGGTATCAAAGTGAAGATAAAAAAAAAGAGCATGCTCACAAGTCTCCAACAGGACATCCAAATTAACATTATGTGGCTAGCTTTACCTGTCCCTTCTCCTTCAGTGCATTGGCCAGGTTGCAGTATGCATCTGGAAAGTTTGGCTGCAGCTCAATCGCTCTTTTGTAGGTATCAATGGCCAAGTCAATTAACCTGCAAGGAAAGCCAATGTCCATCAAATGTATATTCCCACACTCAAAAAGTTATCCCCTTCTGCCCACATATTATATTACCTCGAGATGCACACTAACAAAAACAAATCTATTTTCTACTAAACGGAGAGCCTAAATTTAATCTGCATTTAATCTCCTGCTGTGCAGCCCACGCACCACATCTACCGTCTTTTTCTTTTTTTTTCATCGTTTTTGTGTTGTCCTGATGAAGGGGTAGTGCCCCGAAACATATAGATTGTCTTCGTCTTTGTCCTTTTCTAGCTTGTTCCAGTTCCCTTCTTTTAAATTTAATTTAGATAACCTTCAATTAAAATTCATGCCATTATTCTGAAAACTAGATGGGATCAAGTTAATACATGCCCTTGCTCATAATAGACACAAGCCAGGTTGCCATGAACAACAGCATGATTAGGGCTGAGATTCAAGGCCCTCAGGTAGGAAGCTACTGATCTGGAACAGGCAACCAAACACATTTAGTATAACAGTGGCTGAAGACAACCACGCACAACAGTTTGCTAAACATTACTTCGGATACTGTACAAATAAGAATTTCTTATGCTTTAAATGAAAAAGACACACTGGAATAGCTTGCTTAGAGGCCCAGGGAACCCATTAACATTATCAGTCATCACACTTGCTTAAAAATATTCTATAGACCCAACACCACCATCATATTCCCCTTCCCACCAGTATGTGAAGGTCCCTAAATGTTAATTTTAACCCTTACACTGCTGGAAATACCCAAGCCAAAATTACGGTTAGCTGTACTGCACTCGACAGGGAAAGCCATGATCATGGCCCATCGGGTTAAGCGTTAACTGATCAGCTTGAGCTGAAATCAAAAACACAGTATTTATATACCTGTCAAATATCCTTGCTTCCTTCAAAACATTTCCCAAATTGATGTATGCATCAAGGAAGTTGGGATCCAAAGCAACAGCCTGTAAACAAACATGACAGAACTGATAAGATTATGTACCGGATGCATACGTTTCTGAATTAAAAACTCTTTAAGTCACAGCATTTAACCAACCCTCAAAACCAGATGTTAGGTTTTCCTTTAGCCCAGATCTACCATATCTTCCGATAGCTATGCCATTAAATATGATTTTTCCATTTTTTTCAAAAACCTCAACTAATTTTCTGGAAGAATGAGTTGGTGGTGCGTGTGTGAGGAGGGGGTAGTTGGTCTATTATCAAGTCGGTAATGAATATCGATTCATGACAAAGGGAAGAGAAGGCGATGAAGTACTGGGGCGTGTGT
>SMGT01001542.1:154322-167508 GCA_004794575.1 Lanistes nyassanus | reverse complement strand
GGGGAACCAGAGGACCCGAGGAAAACTCAAATAAGCCCAGAAACAGATGCCACATGCATGGAATACTTGCGTTCTAGATATAGAAACCTATGGCCCTTTGTATTGGTGACCAATGCATCTTGCTGCTACCCCACAGGGCAACCTTTGGGGCAAGGGTTGGGGTGAGGTAAGGGGGCTTAGGGTGGGGTAGGGTGCAGGTGGGGAAGAGGGGATGTAAAGACTTGCAGGTTTTTCAAACTGAAAAATAGGCACCAATTTAAAAAGCCTCACAGAAGTGTGTAGCCAATGACAGTCTCTTCTTACCTTTTCAAAGTGATGAATAGCTAGCCATATCTCTCCTTGTGCATTGAACACGCAGCCCAAGTTGCTCCAAGCCACGGCAAAATTTGGACATGTCTCAATGGCTTTCAAATAGCAAGCCTGGACAGTGGGCAGCAAGGGATGTGGCAAAAGTAGAGAAAAAGTATATTAGAAAAGATAAAGGCCTGGACATGACGCGCACACCTACGCCTACTGCAGCTGCCTAAGCGCTTACTAAAATGCAATATCCTGCGCATGGTTAAAGGCCATTTGTGTTTCGTCGCCAAGACATCATGCCTAGGCCTTGTTCTGTATGCTACGCGCATTCAGTGGGCATGCCCGATGTGAACTGCTGACACTTGCAGAAACTGCGCATGCACATTCCGGTTCATTGTCAATGTGAAAACAGAAATGAGCCAGCTTCACATATGAAGATGGTTTTCAGTGAAAAGCGAACGTTTTGGAGTGGGGGGGGGGGGCTGCACTGCTCGTGACGAGGTGGGGGAGCAACAACTTGCTTTAATGGCTTTAGAGATGTCTAACTGCATAATTTGTATTTCGCTACTGTCACTGTGGTAACTTCTGCCTTCAATAGTGACTCAGAACCATGTGCATGCCCAGCCTTTGCAAGATCAGCATCACCGTCTCCTCTGTGCACCAGCTTAGAAACCTCTTGCTGAAAGCAGGCATTTCTGTCTCAGGCAAAAGTTTTTGAAATTCAAATATTTAAGCCAAATGTGAAAAGCTCAGTTTATACAACGGGCAATACACGCTTTTTCTAAATGCTTGTCCTTGCACGCTACCGAAATCGCCCTAATCTAAAGAAGCCTGAAAGATGCACGCATTTGCAGGTCCTTAGCGCAGCCTTGTACAGCAAAACCTGTCAAGCACAAGACCTCCAGCACCAATGGCCCAGAGAAAATGCCTACAAAGTACATGGCAGGGGTTTCCCTAGGTATGAACACAACATTATGCAGATAATGAGGCTGAGTGTAACGGGTTAATTTTTTAAGCATTTAGCTTTTATCTGTAGTGTACATTCACGACAAAAATAGACCAAAATAAAACACGTCCAAAAGGAATAAAAGGCTTCTAGGGAAAACCCTGACACCAAGAACAATGAGCCCCTGAAAGAGAAACTTTCATAATCAATGTGGCATAGAATCTTCAAGAACAAGATTCCACCCATTCAACAAGTGTTGCTGTACATCCTTCAATTTGCACTTGTTTGGGGGGGGGGAGTTAGGGGGAGCCATTACCTCTGCAAAACTCGCTTGCTTGCTCGCTTGTGGACTACAGCGCCAAGAAAACCGCCATTAGCTACGCAATGCTGCGTCATACAATACCTCCTGCGAAGCCAGCCGTCAGTGAGGGATACCAGTTGGCTGGCATCAGTCCATCTGTGTCCTCCTGGTAAGACCCCTTATCTCACCCATAAATAGCACACCGCATGTCACCTTTGATCTTGTAAATAAAGAACACTGTATTAGTCAGTTCCTGTAGGCAGACAGTAAAAATCCTTAGAATGATACATCTTTTTTTTAAAAAAAACTACTTCAAACTGTTTCCTCTGCCCTCGTTGATTACATTAACCCTTTCGTGATGCGTGAGAATAAAATTCTATGCAGCATAGGCTACGCCTACGACGGATGCGGAAAATGAGCCAAGCACTTTGACGATTTATTTACGGGGAATCGCTAATCGTCTAAGGTAAATAATTCTTACATGAGAAAGCTGAATCATTTCTTCACGAGTTGCTTCCCTTTTACTATGTTTAGACCGGTTTTCAACCACAATTCCAAGTGAGTGAAAAATGGCTGTGAAGTGCGTATCCACATGTGCTTTGTCACTTGAGAAATGCTAGATTTACTCTTCAAATGACACGCTGATGAGGAAAATGACATTGTTTTGCAAATTTACTGTGATAAAGTGGATGAAGATTAGGAAGAGAAAAACGAGCAAGCACGTGTTGTAAACAGTATTGAACAGACTGTGTATAAGGAACCGTGAGGACTTTTTGATTACTTCAACTTCAGTTGTTTCCATCAAAGGATTTTACAAATTATGGAGCAAGGTCCAAGAAACAGTAAGAAATTAGTTTTCTTTGATTACTGTAGTTAGCTACCATGTTTAAATCACTTTTCTATTGTTTTGGGGGATTTTTAAATGAATTTTTGAAAAAAGGCTAAAAATGCCGCGTCCACCGGGACGGCTCGTGCTACGAACACTACGGTAGCATTAAGTTAAAAGGGGCAAAAGCATTCCCAAGGAAACAGAACAATCCCGAAGGCAGCTCGAGTACAATTCAGCAAAACCTAATTAATCCCCACACTTTACAGACTTCCCCTTGCTGAAATTTTAACAAAACACGAAACAATGTGGTCACTCAATTTGTTTCATCAGAACAAAATTATATTACTCCTTTAAACCAAATTTTGTTTAAAATTAGTTATATTTTTTCATACTTCACAATGAAAATTGCATCTCCCGAAAAACGCGCAATTTAACCCCTGTTAATAAAATACACCCTTCCTCTCCACAGACCTATTTATGTCACAGAATACAACTCCTCTTGGCTATCCTTTTTCTTGCCTTGCCTCCTAGTACTCGGTTGCCTTCAACATGATCAAATCTGGAAATGGCCCAGGTTTGCTTTTAGACTCTTTTTGAAATTTACAGCTATGTATTCTCACAACAGTCTTCCTCAAAATGGAATAACTGCCATAAGAAGTTTTTTTGTACAAAATATTAAACCACCATGGAAGATGGTCAAATTTGTTGGCTTGGTTTATAAAGGCTTTATGGACTTTTATTCCATTTATCACAGGAAGACTAAAAAATATTTCAACTGGATTATCTCCCATGTGCATCAGGAATCTTTGCATAAAAAAAAATACAAGTGCAGCTGCTGCAATGAAACAAAATCCAACACTTCTGCACAGTTGCGAAGAAGCATGCCACTTTTACATTCTGTCTCAAACTTGTTTTAATTTTTCACAGCACAAAAGACCAGAACAATCATTAGCAAAGTCATGCTCTGTTGCAGTCCTAAATTTGACCATACTCAGCTTGAACTTTGATCATGGCAGCAGCTTTTTCAGTTAATGAAGAGAGACTATTAGCAATACTGGGAATGCTTTGCCAACAGAACTTAACAAAATGATCTCCTCCGGTTATATACAGAAGATCTAGGGCAACAAAACACACAAGTCTTACACCACAAAAGTCCCTCACTGTACTTCATACCTTTGCTTCATCTAAGCGTCCCAAAGCTTTCAGTAGATTTCCAAGATCGCTGCGCACACAGTACAGTTCCTGCACACAAAGAAAGACCCCATGACAGATAAAACTAAATTCACTAAGACAACTAATTTTCCAGTAATAAAGGATTTAGCCTGTAGAGTTTCACAAATTGGGGAGGTAAGTAAGGCTGAAGGGGGAAACGTCTAAACACCCAGATTTATCAGATAACTGACAGTTCCAAGGGGAGAAAAGGAATAAAAATAAAAAAGGGGAGAACTATCTATCCATGGGTCTTATACACCCCTCCAAACATATGCAAGTGCAATTTGTATACTTTTCTGTTTGGATACACTAAACGTACTTGACAAACATAAACAACACTCACTGGATTGTATTGGAGAGCTGTAACATATGCCTGAACTGCCTGTTCCATGTCTCCTGCAGCCACAAGTGCAGCTGCCAGGTTGATATAACCATCAATAAAGTCTGGCTTCAAGCGTACAGCATGGCGATAGTTTTCCAAAGCCTCCTGCAACTGTCCTCTTTCTTTGTACACATTCCCCAGATTGGAGTAGGCCTCTGCCAGCATGGGATTTTGTTTGATGGCTAGTTGACTGAAGTAGGATGACCTGAAGAAAAAACCAACCACATCCCATGCTCATGTCAGAGACTATTCATTTGAAAATCAAGGGCAGCAAAAATGCACAAATGATGGAAAAAGAATTCTGTCTAAAACAAACATTGGGAATCAAGGCTGCCTGCTGCAGCCAAGATGGGTTTATGTGGTACATAATCTTAATATCTATGGGAATGGAAAGCAGGAAACAAGAAACCAAGGTTATCTGCAATAGGCAGGATTGGGCATTAGGCATGCAATACTCATTCAGCTATTTCCAAGAATAACTTGATTTATCAGTATTAACTCATTTCCATCACCATGTAAAGGCTATGACTTTGCCTGTAGTCTCCAGGGATTTTATTTTTTAAAAATGTAGTAAAAACCATACACGATAAAAACCATAATTCCAATGCAGTTTTAATGAAAAATGTAAGAAAAAAATTATTCCAACCTAGAATCTATCTGGCGTAAATTCTGTGTTGAAAAAAGTATCTAAAATAAACACAGTAATATGACAGCCACCATAGGCTTTGGACTTTGCCACAGTGTGGTTGTTGCAAATGCATTGTTTCCCCATTATATCATCTCTTTTGTGGTCTAAGAGGTAATTCTAAAAGACAAGGGTTTAAGTATCCAAGAACACAAGTTACTTCCCTGTCCATCAAAGTGGTAGCTGTTGAGCCCTTTTAATAAGTCACTGTAAAACCCTCTCCCATGCGACAAACTGTATTTTCGATGGGAGAACCATCTCCCACGCAATGGGATTGTTGCAAAAAAAGTATCATTAGTTGCCTGAATAAGTTTTGCTCTTATTCAAAAAGGAGCAACAAATCTAACCAATTTTATATCTTAGGACAGGGGTTGCCAACCTTTCTGGAATACTTGGCCACTTCACAGTTTCCTTAACCATTCGCAGGCAGCACGTGTGCTTCACATTTTATTTTTATGTGATGAGGTAAGTAGGATAACTTAGATTGAGTGTTTGTGCTGTACAGAAATGTATACTTAAGATATAAGAAATCCTGCATTAAAAGTAGGAAAAAAACTGATGTTCACCCTGATTAATGCAGATTTTAAACCAGTTGGTTCTTTGCCACATTACTTTCCGACACAGAGAGGTTCTTTTGCCACAGAGACTTTTGGAACAAATTGAGACAGACCAGAATATTTGGGACACTCACTTTTCAACAATGTGAGACTTGTATGTCCTTCATGGTTTTGAATCTTGAAAACTTGACCCCCTTGTGAATATGCAGTCTAAGATTGTAGAGCTCTGATCTGTTTCAATTTTTGACTTAAAGGAAGTAGGAAGAACATTATATTTCCAAAGACCCTAAAGGCCTTTGTGGGCCACATGAGAAGGTTGGCAGGTTGACCACCACCATCTCAGGTGTTCAGAATTGGGTTGAGCGATGGCCATCATCAGGCTGGACACTTGTTAAATGTGTCTAAGTAGGCTCTTTGGCAATGTCATCACATGGGGTTTTACTTTTCTCTTAAATTGAATTAGAAAAAAATCTTTCAATAGTTTTTTTTTGGTCTGCTGGCAAGAGAACTGCACAGGTCTTAAAACTGCTTGTTCTGATTCTCACCTGTCAAGTCGTCGACACTGAAAATGAATGGAACTGAGCAACAAGAGAACTCCAGTATTGTCCGGCTCTTGTCTCCATAACTGCATACAGTGCTGTTCTGCATGCTCATAATCTCCAGCTTGATACTCTCGATGAGCCAATTCCGCTAGCCCTGTAAACCAGTCAACTACATAAGACTTACTTTTAGTATTTTGTTAAAACTAAATGCTTCCAATTTTCTGAAACAGTAAATTTTTATGCACAATATGGCTTTGTTAACGGACATGCCTACCCTTAAAGTTGACTTTCAGCAACACTACCTCCACAAATCAGGAACAGAACTAAAATTTCAGGAACTCTCCTTATCAATACAATCAGGGCACATCAAAGCAGCATGCCAACCAAGATGAAGCAGACGTTCCTAAATAAAGCTAAAATAACAGATGTTCCCAAAACAGGCACGCATTATATGTTAATCACATTTCTCTCCTTTTAACTAGTTATACATCACTTTTGATTAGATCATGGTAAAAGGTTGTGTCTTTAGTTTTCAAGGTCATAATCTAAAGGAGTACAAATGCGCCGTGTCCCCCACCCCTACATCTCTCACCGATACATGCAGGTTTTGTTTTCATTGCATAATATTCAGTTGCAAAGGTGCATATCAGATGGCATTACCTAGTAAATTAATTGACGAAGTTCTGGAAATGTGCAACTTCATAGGTACAGAAAATTTTAAGAACATAGGTCATGAGCACTTTCACAGGAAAATTTACTTTTTAAAAAAAATTAATGCATGTCAGCGGACACACATTTTTCTACTAGTTGACGACTAAAATTATATTGATATGATTGAAATTATAAGGTCATGGACAATGAGATCCTGCATCATAAATACGTATGTATTGTAACAGTACTAACCTATACTGCTATAATAATCTCCCTTCTGTTGACTGTCTAAAGATTTTTGTAAACTTAATGCAAGAAAAGTCAATCTAAATACATTTACATCAATGAAATGTATATTATAACTAAGTCTTTCCATTCACTCGTTATTCTGTTGTGATATTACGAACACCACTTCAGGCACTTGTAACCTCAATAATAATGTTCCAACAAAACGATTTTTCATCATGCCAAATCTTCTACACATTTCGTAATTTTTACTATCGATGCAGCTCTCAGACGCAAATGATTGAATGAAATACTGAAAAATATGTGATGTATACATAATATTATTCAAACAGCTATAATTACAGCAAATACATCGAATATGATGATTCAGAGCGGGAGACATCGACTACGAGTATGATAAAGACTTACATAGGACATCACACGTTCACTGACGTACTTTTTTGTGCTGTACCATCATCATTCTATTTATTATTCCGTCTTTCGACTAGGACTAGTGTCAAAATGAGTTGGGGGTTTGGGATTTTTTTTTTTTTTGGTACTTACCAGTTGCATCAAGTGTGACCTGAGCCATTGGAATTTCTTTGTTCCAAAGCAAAATGGCGGAGTGAGCCACTTTTTAAGAACAGCCCCAAAGCTGTGAACGGCAAACCACTTGAAATGTCTTTGTCTATTTAAGGATTCTTACTAGGTCCAGAGTGTGCTGATAGGAAGTACAAATCGCCAGTCGTTCCGACAATCCAATGGCGAAATCCAATCGAACTAAAAATTTAAAAGGACCATGAGAAAAAGCCTAGACTAACATCTTACGCCGAAGAAAGTTGCGCATGCCACTTCCAAACAAACGTCATTTCGAACGAGAACATGCATTATTAAAAAATAGAATAACCCGCATCTCTCTCAGTGCGACAAAAACAATAAAACCTACGAAAACAATTGTTTATTTTACTGTCTACTATTTCAAAGATCTGCTTTTAGATTGACTTTTTCTCTCTTTTTTTTTTCACCCCCAAAACTTTATACGATTGCTTTTGGTATGCTCGATCCTGTAAGTGACGTCTTCTGTCAAAAGCGCTACGCATGCGCAGTTCAAAGAAAAGGAAATACCTCATGCGATGGGGCTTTTTAAAAATGTTTTGTAAATGTTTTTTTTTCATTTATAAGATTTCCTGCTACCTATTGAGAAATAAATGTGAAATGTCATGCCGCGAGATGGATGAATGTTCTTTTTCGTAGCAGGACTTGGTCGACGATGACATAGTGATAGACTGATAGTTGTGATCAGACGCGTGTTGCCTAAGGCGAGGTTTCGCGAAACCTCGCGAGGAGAAGTCCTTGCCCAGCAGCTCTCGCAGGAAAAACCTTGCAAGGACTCGCGAGGAGCCTTTAGGGCATCTTCGCGGCAAGAGAAAGATGGCTGACAAAACCTATGTAGACCTAAAACCATGACTTTTCGTGGCTGTTTGTGGCTGTTCGGTATTTCGTAGACACGGCAGACGAACAGACGATAACAGTAGTTTTCAGTACTGACACAAAACCTTCTATTTAGACCTAAAACCATGACTTTTCGTGGGTATTCGACATATATAGTCGTGGCTGTTCTGTACATCGCAGACGATAACAGTACTGACATAAAATGTACGCACTCAAGTGTCGATTTATGGCATTTTATGCATCAAATAATTCAGAAAGTGCATTCTGATGCTTGATATACCTTTAAACCCTTTTATTTAGACCTAAAACCATGACTTTTCGTGGCTGTTCGGTATTTCGTATACGCGGCAGACGATAACAGTACTGACACAAATTTGAAATGTACGTACTCAGGTGTCAATTGTTGCCATTTTATGCAACAAATAATTCAGAAAGTGCATTCTGATGTTAAATATACCTTTGAAACCTTTTATTTAGACCTAAAACAATGACGTTTCGTGGCTGCTCGGGGTTTCGTATGACCGCATGTTGGCTCGAAAAACTTCCGCCTCGCGCGCGAGACTCTTGGATGTTTCCTACAGACGCTCGCTCGCTAGAGATCTCGCAGGCGAAATCTTGCAAGGTCTCGCCCTTAGGCAACGCGCGTCAGATCACAGGAGGCTAGAGCAGTTGATCTACAGCGATAATCATAATGACGAAAAGTTGTGGTGAACTGTGCGTAAAACTGACCGGAAGTCTTTTCTTTCAACCACTCTCTTTCTCTCTCCTTAGTTTTTAAACATATATAAATATATCGTTAGGCGTTTCTATGCAGCAGCTTTGGCATACACATGGCAATGAACGACATCGATCGTGCAGTATCCTTGGTCTGGGGGTGGGGGGTGGGTGACGGAGGTGGGGACGATGGTAATCTATGACATTAAGTAACGTGATCCTTACGTTGTTATCGCACATCCGTTTCGTTTAAAAAATCCTACAGCTTAACGGACAATTCGGTCTGAATTTTAACAGATGAAACTGAAAGGACGAACGTGTCCAGCTTTGTATAGACCAACATCGGCGAAGCATTTCTCTCCAAAGCAATGTGACGACTAGCGTTATTAGTATATTTTTTTTAAAATTCCATACAAAGTTTTGAGATGTTCTTTACTGTGATGGTGTAAAATTGAAAACATGCCGCTAACTAGATTGACATATATATATATATAAAACACTAGCATTGACTTCCTTATCCTTGTTGTGAAAACCCAGGAAGAACAATCGGACGGTGCACATAAACATGTGTAAACATTATTACTGTGTGTTTGCCTGCGTTCATGCGTGCTTTGGGAATAATTTATCAATCATTGCAGCGTTGGAAAATTAAGCACCTCTCAATCTTTGGAAACTCTGGTGCTTTAATTGTTGTATGAGAACATGACGTGTTTAAGAATATGAAAGTGCTTGAACATTCAACGAATGATACTTTTTCCTGTTGGCGAATTAAGGCTCATTTACTTTTGGACCTTGCATCTTGATGTGTGCTGTCGATGACCCGTGTTACGTTTGGGAAGCTGTGGAATTTCTCTCTTTGCTTATCTCGATATCAAGAATATCTTGCCGACGAAATCTAATTTTTTTATAAATCGACATCGTCATAGGTATCCAAAAGATTCGATACGTCTCTAAAACTTCTGTTTCTGCGCAGATTTCGTCTGCTGTGAAGACAGAAAAGTATCTCAACCGCCATTGTTACCGGGCCCAGAGGGATTTAACGGTAGGGGTACCCCACCCGCGAGCGAAATGTTTGTTCCTACATGTTCTCTGAGGCGAGTCCCAAGTAAGAACTTATACTTGAGCCGACTTGGAATCAGATTGTAAACATCCTGTTTGACCCGAAAACATAGACCAACTTAGACATCTAAACAAAATTAGCCCCTGCCTAATACTAAAACCTAGCCCTACCCCTAATCCCAATCCACACAAAAAATTACCATGAGGATCGAACCTATAAAATTCAATCGTAGAAAACCTGGTGTCTTTACCACAGGCATATCTTTGGCTTTGATTGCTTCATTGTAGCTATGAGAAGTTGCGCTGTGATGTCTCAACAAAAAAAAAGTTACAACAGGGTTCGAATCTGCAGCCATTCAATCGCGGAAAACCGGTGTCTTTAACCACTGGGCTGTCGTCACTACGGCGATGAGAAATATGCATCGTGACGTCTCGGTGTATTTCAGTATTTTTCCCTGATTGGCACACATCAGTTTGAACCATTTCAAGATAACTCCCAGAGTACATGTAGGAAAAAAAATATCGCCACCACCCGCTAAGTTAGCCGGGGGGGGGGGGGACGGGGGCGGGCTAACGGGTCGACGTGACTGACCGGTAGCTGACCTAGATGAATACAAAAAAAAAAACCCCGACGCATAGCCCGCCGAGGCCACTTTTATAGCCTTTTTTCTCGCTTTCCATAAAGCGCTAGGTGTTGGAACTTGCGTGGCTATACTGAACAAGAAGCAGAGTGGGCGATCGAAGCTAGGTCGGACGACTTATATACAAGCGAGTCGTGGAAATCTACGTTTTCTTTACCAATCTTTGCACTTGATGTGGCTAAAACAAGACGGCTCTGTAGAAATAGCTCTATTGCCAACAATTAATCAAAACCTGGACGCTAAACACGTATGAGATCACCTAGCTTTAAAAAAACACAGGATTTTGATTCTGGAACTTCTGTATCTGCAATTCAGCGTTTGCTGCTGTTGTACATAATGATAAATTTGAATACCGAAAACAGGCGCAGGACTGAGACTGCCAAAGTTCATCTATCGAAGGATTGTCCAGTTAAGATCAGCCTTTAGACTCGATCTTCACAGCGCGTGAACTCATGCAGCTCAAACAATTGTAAGGTCACCACAATTCTGAAAGCATTTGATCTTAGGAATGCACAGCTCAGAAGTTTGCCTGCAGACGACTTGAGAGACTGTTCTGCTAGAGTTCAGAGAGGTAACTCTGCCATCCAGCCGAGCATGAAAAAGCGCAGAAAAACTGGAGCCAATCAAAATACAGTCTTACGTAAAATATGCTAATCTCGTAGGGTCACCACTGAAAACCTTGCAGTTTCCAGGCTGACCTTTACTGCCTATACCCCACCCCTCCCCCAACCCCCACCTATCCCCTACTCCTAGCCCCCACCCCTTCCCCTTAACCCCCTCCTCCCGAAACACCCCCCTCTCCCTCCCTCCCCCCGCCCCTGGAAAGACCTTCGAAATATAGCTCGCCATTTGATTGGCTCCGCTTTTTACACATCCTAAATAGAGCTCGTCGTTTGATCGGATCCAGTTGTTCTGCGCTTTTACGTGGTGGGCCACGACGTGGCGAAAATCCTCGAACATGGTCCGGAACTGGTGGGTCCATGGCTCGAAGGCGTAGCAACCAGGGGAAGTAATAGCAATCTGCAGCTTGCTTTGTTGACACTTGTAACTAAGCCAAATTCTTTCTTACGACTTCAAATTTTCGTGAAATGGCTGTAAACTATCATGGAAGCTGGACCAAAGGCCCGTTAAAAGCGGAACTTCGACTACTGAATTCAAAGGTGTCAGGGCGAAAAGAAGAACTGATAGAAAGTCAAGATCTAAACTGCGACAGTCAGCTATTTTAGACCCTTAATTCAATTATTGGCCCTGTACGACTAATACTAATACCAGTTTCTGCTTCGGCGCCTGGTCCGTTTAATATACAGTTTTAGATCTAAAATACGTAAGCGTAATATGGAGTGTTATTGGATTATACGTAGTGAGACGACTTATGGTGGTGTTGATCTATTAGTGCTTCTCGTTGTATACGCTTTCGAGCGCTTTTGCCACCTGTGGGTTAAAGACAAGAACAGCCCATTGGTAAGAAGACTTTCAGCAGAAAGGTGGAATCGAGAGAGCCAATGGAATACAATGTGTCGCTTTTTATGTTAAGCGACATATAGTACGAGGAAGAAAATGTTAAGCAGGAATGCGGAAGTTCCAAAATTTTCCTCAGCCTGACATAGCTTTTAAAATTGATTCACTAAATTTTCAACAGTTTTTCTAAACGCATTGTTAAGACTACAAAATTACCCAAGCAAGGTGGCCAACTTTGCAAGAAACCCGAATAGCTCACTTATTCCAGAATATCTGCCATGACAGGAAATAGTTCCATGAATTTCCCATGCACGTAAACACCGAATAGCTTATGTTTTCCTCGTTATTCGTTAATAAGTTATTCTGTCGTCCCAGGAGCGAATAGCTTATTACAAGTTCGCAGAAACAGCCTTTTCAGAGACAAAAAAAATTCCACTATTCCTCAATGAATTTAGTACAGTTTACATATAGACCACCATATAAATTATGACCCTGTAAAAATTACGAAAAATTTGCTTATATTTTGGGAGAAACAACACTTGGAGCAGTCGGCAGAAAAAATGTATTCCTTCCCCCCCCCCCCCTTGCGCTTATGGTTTATTATTTTTGATGGCCCATGAAAGTTTTCCATTGGCCGTGGCCCTGGTTAGCGGAAAAAGTCGGGGGAAATAGAAAGTCTTTAAATGTTCAGGTACAAAATAGTCATGCCCAGACTTCGCTTTTACACAGCATGTATACAAGTCGGCTTACATGAGCAGGGTATATAACAGACGCATGAGTTTCAGCTGTATTTACTGTTCCTGTCGGAAGATCTGTGGTTTGGAATTTCCGTTCTGCCAGAATACTACAACCCTTCGAATAATATTTGTTTCCTCGGGAGAAAGGGGGGCTAAGTGTCTGCCTTGCACAAACGGGACGGGGAATGGGCCGTGGTTCCCACCACCGCCTTTGACTGCGATCAAAATATGAGTTTTCTGTGCCATAATACGCTATTAAAAAAACACTCAACGCTTTAAACTTATAATCAATACAGAGACACCACCACCACCATAAAATACGTAGTCATGAGAAAGTTACATGTCTCCTGTTGCCTAGATGCGTTCCTTAAGAATCACCAATTGTGACCAATAAGGCAATTGACGATTATTTGTTAACGTCTGTAGTACATGTATATATTTCATCATTAGAGCGGTGTTGCATGGTTCTTAGTCCCCCCCCCCCCCCAGCGATAGAAT
>SMGT01001542.1:112180-147979 GCA_004794575.1 Lanistes nyassanus | reverse complement strand
GGGAAAGCACGCCTGATATTTTTAAAAGAAAGGCTTGACATGGGATGGCCGAATGGCTAGAGCGAACACGAAAGCGCTGATTTGATACCTGTGGGCCGTAACGACCCGTGGGTCGGGGAAAGAAGAGATAGGCACCACCCTCACGATGGTAGTCTCGCCCCCCGCCTCTTTATTCCCGTACGATCCAAAAGGTCACGGGACATCCTTTACCTTTGACACGGCGAAGAGTTTAAACTGTTCTAAAACAGCGTCTGACTGAAACCAATGGCTGCGTTACATAATTCTGCCACTTTCGCAAACTCGTTTTTTAACGGAACAATTTTTTTTAGAGATCGTCTGTCTCTGAACTTATAAAACTGAAAGGAGGAAAAGCAGCATCAACAACGAATTGCTGCTGATGTTGCAAAATCGAGCGGAACAGGATTTATAGGCATCTGAAGAATGACATCGGTAAAAGCATAAAATCAAAATAATAGGACTCCGTGGCGCGCGGCACAGTTGACATGGCTGTCTGTCGAGTTTTTTTTCTCGGGTATAGGGTCTCCCTCAAATACATCATTTCGCCCATCACCTTTCGTGACGTTTGCCTTTCTCCTCCGTCTTGAGATAGCCTCCGATGCTGACTTAAACAGCGGACCATTGCCCCCACTCCCCTTCCTGGCGTAAGTTGTAGCTTTCGTGTGATTAGTGTGTGGTGAATTTTCTGACCGAGGAGCTGAAAACGGATGAAATTTAAAACGAGATCAAACCATACACTGCTATATCTTTGCGATATATATATTTTTTTCAAAAAGAGCATCTTGGTATGGCCAAGAAGCTCTAGAAGATAATGGGGGAGAAGCTATATTGGAATCATTTACTGCACGGTGCACTTTTGCGATCATTTGCTGTGGATGTGAGATTGTAGAGGTGTCGCAATACAAAGGATATATGGTAATTTATGAGTACCTGTCGGAAGACTACTTGGCACATGGGATTAAACAACCACCCACCATGTACAAAAGTACAGAATTATTTTGTCTTCTCGTTCAAAATGGTTGCCTCCCCCTTGCTTTGCCAACATTGTTGGCGAAATGAGTCACCACACGGCCAGCCCACATACCTTTCGCTTTAGGACCAGGATTCACTGGCTTATACTCGAGTGTCTGGTCATTCAGGGCGTTCTGACTGGCCTTTCTCTCTACCCACTTTGCTATCACTGAGTCTCTTTATAGTCCAGTGAGAAGAACAGTCTTAGGAAATGGATATGGCAAGGAAAATTCTTTTTATTTGGTCAATAGTTTGGTGAAAAAAACGATTATACATTAAAGACATCTTGATGCTGAGCAGTGCCACCACAGCTTCAGCTTTTCAGTGCCAAAGCTTGTGGAGCACATTGTCCCCAAAATTTGTTGATACCATCCTTTTCTGTCTTACGTTATAGGCATAACAATCTCATTTAACAATAATGCATCACACTTCCGCCTGTGGGTGTAAGAATGAATTCCACTTGGTTTGACTTGGAAAAGATTTCTTTGGGCTCTGCATATGTGAGGAGTGTTTTTCCTTGTTGACGTTTCTTACACCTGTGCTTGGCAGCTACAGTCCCTTTGGGCTGTTGAGTTCAGGCTCACCACTGAGCAAGTCCTTCATAATCAAGAGCATTGTTAAGGTCCTGCAGCCCTGGCACAAATGCTCAGATCATAACAGCATGAGGATGTCAGAATATGCTGAGTAGTGATTTGTACATTTGTGGATGGTGGCAGTGCTGACCTCCTTTATCGTGCCAGCCAAATGATAAAGTGATGTGCCTTTAGGCTTGTTTTCACTGTCGCACTAGGAGTGGCCCACTACCTGGAGTAGATGTATCATCCTCATATCAGTGCTGCCTCAGGTTTTCACACATGCTTGCTTTTCAGCCTGCCTGTGTGATGTTTGAGAGAAGGGAAGTGGGTTTGCTGGGAAGCCACATTTCCATTTTGGAGGCTTCTGAAACATTTGTACTTTATCCACATTATAACCAGTTGTGAATGTAGTATTTCTTGTACATTAAAAAAAATTAAATATGGCATTTTCTGGTCTGTGAAAGTGAAGGATTGTTCTGTCCTTAGCATGGCTGTATGTACAAAGTCTGCGAATTAGTAAGATCATCTGAGCCATTATATAGGTTTAAACTTAGACTATTTTGGCTGCATATCTAAATGAAAAATTTATTTTTAAGTTTTTCCATGTTTTTCTTAATTCTATACATAAATGAAAAAAGACATAGAACTCCCATAAAGTTTGACACTTGACGCAATACAAAGTATGATGGACATTTTCTCTCACTCACATAAGAACATTTTTCTAAATAATCTTAGAAACATTTTAAAGGAAAAGTTTGGGGAAAAGGTCCCCAGGAGACAGAGAATTATAAAATCCTTGTTGATTAATTTTTTTTCCCAAACAGTGCCATCTGTAGGGTAACCAATGTCTTTTATGCTGTATTATGGCAAAAATCTGAGGAATGTAGATTTTTGATATAGGAAAAAGTTCAGTGAATTCTGAACATTGAGTTGACCTGTTGGCTTAGTCCTTGGGATTTGTTTCAGCATTCCTTGGGTGTTAGTTGATTCCCAACAGAGATTTCGATCTCATTGATTCTATTGAGAACCGTCATGTATGCATGGGAATGCATAGATTTTGGCATGTTTGAAATAGATGATGCTTGCAAACTACAGCACATGCAATAATCTACGTATTTTGAAAGAGCAGTTTTTGAAATTCAAAATAATTTGAGAATTTTACTGAAAAATGTTAAATAGTACTAGGTATTTAGTGTCAGATTTAGACAGTGCACTGTACATGCCTCTGTGGTTTTGTTATATTTAAGAAGGCTATAACTTCCCTTGTGGTCTCTGTGTATCTTATAAAAAAATGTAAGAAAAAACTATCAGCGATAAAAAAAAATTCCAGTGCAGAAAAATTTAAGAAAAATAAAATGATCTGTACCTGAAGTCTGTGCATTGTAAATTCTGTGTAAAAGGCTGCGTTGAAAAAGGTATCCAAGTGTATGAAGGATATAGCGGTATGGCGGGCACTATTGTCCTAACTAGGTCACAATTTCAAACAGTACATTTTAGAAGTCTATTTTAAGGTCTAAGGGAAGGAACTCTATAGATAAATGATTCTGGTATTGGAAAACGCCAATGATATCCCTTCCTGGCGAACGACTTTAAAAAAAATTTAAAGTAATTTGAAAACCCTTTCCAAAGTGCCGGCAACGGTAGCAAATTTCTTTTGGCGTACCCCCTCCAAAGCAATGTGAATGAGTTATAATTGATGAATAAATCGTGCTGTTCTGTTGGCAGGAGTATTGTGTGAGACAGAACTGCCTACATACAGCAATGGCCACAGAGAACAAGCCCTCTCAGGAGCTTTTGTCTGCAATCAACAAGGTAGACCCTGGCAAGATGAAGCATGTGGAACCAAATGTGGAGAACTCACTACCAAGTGCTGAAGGTTTGAACCCACCATGCATGCTGTAACTCCTTGTTGCTTGACAACATTTGCATTGATCAAACATGCTACTTGTTATTTTAAATTCAACACTTTCTCTTACCTACATCAAGACCGGCTGATTCTGATATGAGCTACATTTTGTCTTGCTGACTTTTCAAGCTTTTTCTTCAGCCAGTTGTATTTCTTGACATTATCTTGTTATTGTGTAGCTGACTTGTTCATGTAACTGTATATGTGATATGGCTTCTGTTTCTTTCTGTGCTGTATGTAAGACATCTAAACACAGATTCTTTCCTTTTAAAAAAGCATTCAGGATTTTTACATGACTCTGTGCTTGTCTATTTTTGCTGGTTAAGTTTTCTTTGTTTTCAACCAGCAGTCGTGTTTCTTTTCATTTGTCATATCTTAAACTCATATAAAATTCATTTGGGTCTCCCCAACCACCCGCGACCACCATCACCATTTACTATTGATGGTACTCAACGGTTCACATGTTAAAAGGTGTATGTGAGGCCATTGCATCAGATTATACATGTGCCTAATATTTGTAATAAGCATAAGACAAAAGAAATGGCTACCTGTCCCTGTTACATGATTAATGGTTTCTTTATGATTTTATGGAAGTGAATGACCTTCCCAGAAGTCCCCTCTACAATGAAGGTTTTGTGATTTACATAGTTGTAATTTTTAAAACTTTATGAATTTTATTGGTCATCTGACAGTGGCCATCATGACAGCCTTTGTGTAATAACATAGTAATACTAAATACTAATTATGTAATAAAATACTAATACTAAATACTAACAACATAGATACACACTTAAATGTAAAAGGGCTTAGATTATAATTATACAGTTACACTTCTAAGTTGTAGATTAGATTACACCTCCAAGTTGTAGTATATGTAATATACACCCTACAGCGATAGTGTAAATTGTAATCGAGTTTTTTTTATAAAAAAACCATAAAAGATGGAACTTGGTCATAATATGAGGTGATGAAGCACAATGTTCTGTATATACAAAACTTATTAACTATTGGACTGTTAGGTACTTTCATTGCTGATCACATTCTCGTTGAAAGGGGTTGGGAACTTAGTGCACATGCATGCACAGTGTGTTTTATCAGAGTTGCCAGAGACCGATTAGTGTGAAGGGTGTCCTCACCCTCTGCTGATTTCTAAAGTGTGTTTTCATCCTGGCATATCATTCAGAAGCAGGTAACGTGTTTGAAAGTGTAGCAGAAATTGCATTGTATTTTGCTTGTTCCAACAATACATGTCTTAAAACCATTAGGCAGAGGTCAAAACATTGCAGTGATTTCTTGAGGTGGTGGGGGGTGGGGCAGAGACATCACCAGAAGTGACGTCATCTTAAGGAGCAAGCTAGATGTACTGTTGTTTAGTCTAGACCAGAGTGTAGCTTTCTACAATGGGTTCATGAGAATCGTCACATGCCTCATTATCGGATTGTTCATATTATAAAGAAATAGAAGATGGAGGAAAAGATTTCAGACCATTTTATTATATGTTTGCTTCCCGGAATGTTGAGAAGGAATGTTCTGTCCAGCTCAGCATTACCGATCGGGATAGAGAACACAATGAAAACATAATGCACTGATATGCTCAGATTCTTCAATTTGTTGTTTAAATGTTCTGTTTGATTACTAGTAATTGTTATTGTTCATACTCCTTATGATCTGTCTATATGATGCCGTAACAAACTGTTGATCAGAATCAAAACAAATGTGCACACAAACTGCACCGAGTTCTAAATAGAAGAGAATTTTAAAATATACATGAGATATGGAAGTACTTTGTCCTAAATTGTTTATCTCCTTGTTAAAATGCTCTGAACACACTATATCTTGCATGCCTTTGTCAAAATCTTTTCTCTTAGTTTGCACAAATCAGTTCCATGCTAGCCAAGATTGTAGGAAAAACACGAGAGAGAGAAAAAAAGCTGGAGAAATAAACTCGAGGTAAAAAAAAAAAGTCAACAGCCCAAGAAGTTAATGTCTTCTTATCCCCACCTCCCCCATCCATCCCCAAACACTTGTTTTCACTTTTTCTCCTTTGACTTTTTTCTCAACCAATTCTTCTCACAGTCTGTTTGGAATAGGATATTTCAAATGACAGGCAGTTTATCATTCATGTGTCATCCCGTTCCTAGAAGATTTGCGATCAGATAGGTACACGGAATACACACTGTTATGCATGCACATGCAAAGAAAGCTAAGCTTTCAAAAATTATACTCCCAGTATAAAGTCATCACAAAAATCACATCACTGTTTTGGTATGAGCAATGTGTAACTATTAACAATACAAAAGCTTATATAAAGCGATATCCCACCAATATGCAGAACACAAAATGCGTTTTACACTACATGGAGTAACAAAATAACAACTAAAGTATAAAAACACTACACAGTACAGTCACAATCTTTACACAACACACATTATAAAGATGCAAAACTAATAAGTACAACCATAACTGTTAATGAGACAACAATGAAACAACAGACAAAAATAAACATGGATAAAACTTGTTTAGAAATACCATAACCACAGCAAACAATGCCAACAGTAAAACGGTGCAGACTAAAGTACCGAAACACAAGAAGCATAACAACCTTAATTATTGAACAGATGGATACCGACGAAGTGCGACTTTTTCGCTTTAAATGTTACTGCAGTTTCTCTACAACATACCAACATACTATCTAGCTTGATTCAATCAAGCCTGTTCTTGACTTGATGTCACACTCGGGGTTTTCCAACTTTTACCGAAGATTTTACTTTTTTGGCGAATGTTTCAATGTTGTAAACGCAAAATCTGCTTATTAATAAATCTAGGTAGTGACAGATTAGAATTTTCATGAATTAGAGTGTTTAACCAAGATTGATAAAAAAAAAATTGAATTTGTGTGATTTCATGAAAGGAAGTTTTATTTTCACAAGCTACACTTTAACACAGGATTATGCAAGTGTATGCATACTTCATAGCCCGGTAACTGTTTGTGCATAATTGGTTGAGTTGTTTGTGCACAATTAGTAGACCTGTTTGTGCACAGTTGGTAGACCTATTTGTGCATTATCACCAGACCTGTTTGTGCATAGCCAGCAGACCTGTTAGTGCATAATTAGTAGACTTGTCTGTGCACAATTGGTAGACCTGTTTGTGCATAACCAGCAGACCTGTTTGTGCATAATCAGTGGTCATGTTAGTGCACAGTTGGTGGACCTGTTTGTTCATAATCAGTAGGCCTGTTTGTGCCTGATCAGTGGCCCTATTTGTATGATAATAGGGAACCTAGCTGCACTCTTTACAGGCTTCCTTTGTTATCATAGAGGTGAATTAAATTTGCTTAGAAGTAGAGACCCAGTGAGACCGCAAAGATTTGTTGTGTTCCTAACAGACTAGGTTAAAATTGAATTACATGTGGGGTCAGAACTATGAAGTTAGTCTCCAGTAAAACTTTTTCTGAGGGAAGATGGGAAGGGGGGGGGGCAGTTTTTGATTAGATTGATGCAATTACTACTCAATCTTCACTTCACTTCAGACCTTGCCCAGGAAAAATCTCGTCAGAATTTTCTGCTAGGAGTTTCCCTGTTCGATCGCAGTGCCTTACAGCACACCAACACTAAAGAATGTAGCTATCTCCCTGACATCTGCAGTGAGTCTTTTGAGTTCTCCGGTTCAATTAGCATTTGGTTGCATGCATGGCCTTGCTTCTTGGCACCATGTTGCTATAGAGAGCCTTTTATTTTATTGGTGGTTGATTCTTAATGTCATTTTCTTGTTCGTTTTTTTGGGGGGTGGGGGTGAGGGAGCCGGGGGCAGGGAGATTGAATGTTCTGAATTAGTAACTAGTTCGTTTTGATTCTGCAATGTAGCTTTTGTCGGTTTGTTAATGCAGAATGTCCAAACAGTTATTTGTTTACTAAAGTTTTGTTGTTGGGTTGTTGTTGTTGTTTGTTCATTTAATCATTTGTTTGATGGTTCTTAAGCATTTTGCGTTGGGTGCATAACACTTCCAGAAACATCATTTGTGTGGTGTTCTCTCCACATTACTAGCAGGCCGTAACTGACTTAAGGGAAGCACTTATGTAGAGCTAATGCTTTCAAGATTTTTGTGCTTTTAAGGTCATTTCTACCATTATCATGTTTATAAAATAACTTGTTGCAGCATCGTCTTAGCTTTAAAAAAAAGACAATTTTTGATAACAGATAAATAATATGACAGCTAAACAGTTGTTTGCGATTAAATTGGGCACAATAGGACTGAAGCTTTTTGGCCCGTTTTAAGTGGCTGCTATGATTATCAAACATTTCAAGAAAATAAGAATGATGTATTTATAAAGAATGCTCTTTAAGAGCAAGCATTGGCTTGATTAACTGGTGGTGTGATGGAGTGAAAGCTTGTGTATTTTCAGACAAAAATTGTTGAGAATGCGCACAAGACCCATTGAAACAAAGAGTCATATCTAAATAATCTAGTATTGCTAAGGAAAAAGAACAACCAAAAAACCTCCCAAATCCCAAACTTTTTAAAGAACATTTGAAGTGGCAATACTCATTATATGTGATTTATCCTTGAAAGACTTAAGTACCGATATTAAAATGACATTTTTGCAGGGAGGCTTAGAATATGGCCTTGGGGTGTGATGATTGTCATAATTTGATGGATTGGTGCTGTTGAAGTGCTTAAACTTGATTCATTAGTATGACCAATGAAGACTTCACTGGTCATTTAACATGACTGATGAGTTCAGAGTGATATCTACATAGGAAAATTTTTTATTGAAGAACAGAATATAACATTTTTGACACAATGTCATCATGATAATACCCTTGTTCATTTTTTCCTCTTTGGAAATTGGAGACTCCAGTATGTCTTTTTCCTGGATGGCAGTTCTGATAATCTTCCGTAAAGAGAGATTGGTATTATTTCTTTGCACAATCTTTTTTTTTGTCCCACTGCACAGCTTCCTGAATGTCAGAAGAAGGAAATATCAGAAAGCTTCTTAGGCAAAAATATCTTGGCAAAGTGCTTTCTGGATGAGGAAGTCACTTGGATTACAGATTGCTAGTCCTGGATATTTAGCTATTTTTATGCTCAGAGATAAGCAATCAAGAGTAAACTGAAAGAAGATACAGTTGTATGACTGTGGCTCACATTCCTAGATGTGTTGACAGCTTTAAGTTATCCTTGTACTATGACAAAAGAAAGCAGTTTTTCAGTATTTGTGTCCCTCAACTGAGCAAACATTAAGAATGTTGGAGTCTTTTTATCTTATAAATAGTACTGAGGGAGGGACATCCTTCTGATTAATGTTCTTCTGGTTTGTCATAAAAGTTTGTTGCTATATTTGTATGTGCTAAAAGCAACTATAAATCAAAGTACAATGAACTAGGTTTGTTTTGTGGAGGGATGAGGGTGGGTGGTTGTCATTATGTTGGTGGTATAGGAAATGCGTATTAGTGTGTAGGAAGCAAAAATTGAAAAACAGATGTGGAGGGTGGGTTAGGCTCAGCAAGCTGCCCTCAGTGTTTCACTGTAGTTTCAGCTAACATAGAAAACACTGACTTTCTGTTGCCTGTAGCATTGTCAGGGTACTTGCTGCTGACATTTCATCCAGAATATAATTTCCAAATTCCTCAACTTCCTTCATTGCACCTCATTCCCCTTTTTACCAACTGCCCCACCCTCCAGCCACCTGCTGCAGCAGGGTTGAAAATTTTGATGAGGTAGACATTTTCATGTTTAAACAAGCAAGCTAGGCAAAAAGGTACAAGGCACACCTGTGTGGTGTGACGCCTTTTCACATCAAATCGTGAGTCTGTCTTACTTGAGAGCTGCTGATCATCAATATCTTGTTGAAACAACCTTGATGCATGTTCACGGTCAGTATTTCTTCACTGTCATCTATAATGGCAGAGCAGTTCAAAATCACAAGAAGGCTTTCTTTAGAATGAGACTTGTGGAAAATGGTGAAATAACCTGGTCCTGTTTTTAACAAATAAGCGGAACTTTGTTGTATCATGTATTGCGCGCGGTCAGTTCTTAATTGGAGATTTGCCATGGAAGCTGAATAAAACCCACATTAAGTGTCACCACTAGAAGAATTTCTTTTGCTCTTGATGGGTCATCTCCTGTGCTCGCTCACATGACCACCGCCAAGAGGGATGACATATACATAGGTCGAAACATCACTATATTACTAAAACTGATTAATATGACTTCTCAGTTACATGGTTGAGCCCCCACCACCTAGTCTCCTATAAAGAACCAGAAACACCATAATATAGTGAACACAAAGAAAGAAGAATTTATTGTTGATATAAACATAAGTATCTACAACTAAACAATATCTGATACAACTTGTTAAACTCTAGGCGTCACGAAATTTCCTTCTGTTCGAGCTAAGTCTGCAATATTATGTAATACCACCCTACATCCCCCGCCTCGCAGTTAAACACAATAAACCGCGTACCTTAATCGCTTCTTTGCATATGAGAAAAGAATGACCACGTGATGCACAACACTCACAGAACACAACACTCGTTCCTGAATGCTTCATACAGTCCACACGAGTCTGTACATTGGAGCACTCCCTCTTTGGATATGTTCACCAGTAGATATCTGGAAGACCTCTTAAACATTTCCCACCTAACAGCAGACCTTGGTGCTGATGTCAGCTGACATCATAGAGGATATGGCGTTTTCTCAAGGCTGGCGCACAGATCTTTCTGTGCAATCTCTCAGGTCACTCTTTGACCTCTGGACTTGCGTAACATGCACACCCCATTACCTTACAATTCATTTCATAGAGATCGGATCTATCTCCCTTTTCCCGACCGTGGTTGTTGCTCCTGGGTCCCTACCACATCTGTAGTGACAGTCCAGTACCTCGTGAGTCCTGTCATGTCCACAGCACTGACGATTCGATGGTCTCTAGTGAGCTTTCAAGTACAACTCAAAGGTCTCCAAGCTTTTCCCAAGCAAGCAGTATGATTCTCAGTTGCAATGGGAAGAATGTGATGAGATGATGATTTCCTCTTCTATCATGTATTATATAGCTCATGTACATACAATACACATCCATGTTCACATGTGGTCAGTCTAAATCTCCAACAATAATCAGGTCAAAGACAGGCTCAGCCCACACCTCTTGGTCACCAAGCGTCTACTGCTAAGCTCGCCAGTCTCTTCCCTAGGGTGACACGGCCACCTTCCCTCCTTGACCACAAAAGCACCATAGCCTCTATTATCAAAAGCTGGCAGCTCACCAGTGGCGACGCAACCACCTCCTGACATTCCCCTGTACCTAGGTGAGCTAATCCCTTACATCTTCAACAATGTCTGGAGGCCCAAGCTTTGTTAACACATCGTCTAACGTCCCAGTCACAGGTTGCAATGTGTCAAAATCAGAGTTTCCCTCTGTTGTTACCTTTACTGCCCTGCTGACGACGTCATAGCTAGGTATTGGTTGGATCTAAGGGGACTATGGGCCTCTATATACCCAGGTGGTCCTTTAGGTTTTTGCACCTTGGACAATAGCTGGGTTTCCTTTGACCCACCAAAGACCCCAAAACGTGATGCTAAGCATGAAGACAATGGTTGAAATGGATGCCAGATTCGTTCTGTCAGCACTTGCATTTTGTAAATGATGTGCTTGATAGCACCCTGTCCTGGCCTGGAGCATCTGGTTAAAAAAAATGAATCACAGCATCTTCATGTTTCATATAAGAGGTGAATCTAATATAGTATGTACATTATGAAGCAATCCCTCACTGTCATAAGGAATGGTCTCAGAGTCTTCTAGATTTTTTATCTCCTTTTAAGGAAGTTAAAGAACTGTTTCTGCATTTTGTTGCTGCATGCTGCATGCTTCGTCTGGTATTTACTGTATCCTACAGCATGTACTTTGTAACAGTTTCCAGAGATGTCTCCTCTAAAATGTTGCAGAAAGAAGAGTGAGAATAGGCTTATGGTATTGTGTGCATGCACACATGCATATGCACATGACTGAGCATGCATCAATGCATGTAGGCATAAGATGATTTAAAAGCTATAAGTGAAATAGAAAACGGATTACATTGTGTTTCTTTATATAATGTGCATATATTTGTAGCTTGATTTTTTAAAGTTTTATGTTTCTTGAGGAAAAGCCCATGAAAATGTAACTGTAAGGGTGCTTCTTGTGTTTTACTGCTTTGTTTCTCAGTGTGCATAAATACATGTAGATATCATGTAGTAATAGATACGTTTTGATAGTTTAGATGTACTGTGCAGCCTTAGACATGTAGCAACTAAGTCTTTTGGCGTTTCAGTTTTCTATTTATGAGCATGAAGTAATCACTGTTGCCAATAATTGTGGCACCGGTTGTTGCCAACATGATAAACAAGGAATAAGCTATATGGCTACTTAGTGCTCATTGCTGAGTTATATACAGATGTTAACAGTTAAGAGCATACAAGGAGTTTTGTTTTCTTCTGAAATGATGAAAGTGGCAGTGATGAACTGCAGTTTGCTATTATCCTATAATGGATAGTAGGTTCTAATTCAGTGGCCTTTAGTTGGAGCTCAAAGGTAAATCGAAAGCAACAAATTGGTCTTATTGCAAAAGGCATTGAGATTAAGGTCAGAGTTTTAAAAAAATCAGTACTTGGCAGCAGTCAGAGAGCAACACAGGCTTTATTTTGCTTAGTCAATATCTCATATTAATTTATGTCAGCAAATATTTCTGTCTGGCTGGATCATTAAACTGTTGTTTTCAAACAGCAGCAGTTTCCGTCTATTGTGTAGGTGTGTATTTTGAAAAAGGGATAAAGCATGCCTTGCCTCTCTGTTAACCTTTTGAAATGGTCTGGAAGAAAACTGGCTTTGTGTAAGGGGATGAGGTTTATTTGATAAACACCAAGAACCCAAATGGCGTTTCCAGTGGCACTGTAGACCATTGTTCGGCCAGGGAAAGACAACCTTTTGGGGGAGATAACTGGCACCAAACAGCTGATAGCTAAGAGCAAAGCTATGAACCTGATGGGGGGGGGGGGGGCAGATTTCCAGATTAACCAATTAGCTCCAGGAGGGAGGAGAACAGTTACTGGGCTGCTGTCTTTCATACAAACAGGACTTTTATGGAAGAAATAAATGGCGTATTACAATGTAACTTGCAAAATGTCTACCAGAAACTGAAAAAGTCATCTTTTTTTGTTAAATGGCAATAATTACATCTGTTGGCTGGTGGTGACTGTAGGGAGTGATGCTGAAAATTTTGCTGTACACAATCTTTATTTTCTAAATTTTGTAGATCTTGCTTAGATGGCAGCTGCACAGTGCACTTTTCAACAAAGCTTGATTTTCTGAGTTTGCTCTGATCGAAAATGGAAAAGAGAGTGTGGGGGACTGGGGGAGGGGGGGGTCTGTTTGTCGAAAGTGAACATATATGACCTCAGTTAACTACTCATTTTTCCATTCCTTCTCCTGGCAAAATAGTTTCTTGATGCTTTTTAAAAGTGAATGATGAGCAAACAGAAGTTCATGCTTTAAATATTTTGAATTTTTTTCTTACTTTGCTGTAGTTTTTGTGTTTATGTGTGCTTATGTAGATAGATGCGCTGCTTATGTGGTTGTTTTAGTTTTGATTGCTTGTATTTGGCTTGTCTGCTGCTGGCACTGTAGTGATTGCAGAGGAAAAACAGCACCAAGAACATATTGGAAACATTAGGACTTTCAAACGCACAAGTTTGAAGCGCACACAGTCAGAGGAGAAAAGTGTTCTACCTGACCAGCAGAGTAGGTGTTAATATTTTTTTTCTTGACTGCTGAGCATGAATTCATCACTGACCAGGTAGAAAGGTCTTTATTTTACCCTATTTTGATGCCATCTTTGGTGTTTATAAGGATTCATGGGATGTGTGCTTTTGTGTGTACATGTGTAGAATATGTGCCTTCAGACTTGAATAAGTGATAGTTCTATGAATATTTTTCTATTGGTTGTCCCCACCCTCCTTGAGAGCAATGTTGCTGTCTTAAGTGGAGAAAGAGCTGTAAAACTGTTCAGCAGAGGAATGAGAGCAGGACTTAACGATGTTGCCCAGCAAACATTCTTTATATTACTAATCAGGAAATTACTGATCTACTGAGCAGGATAGATGAAACATGGCACAGTGCAGATAGCAGAGCGGATGCATGTCTGGTGGGGACAGTCCTGGCCCGTGTAACAGGGAGCCTGTGGTCTGTGTAAAGTTCACAGCTAATATTAGAATACACCTACCCTTGCAGCATGCCAAGTGTACTGGTTTCCTCTTCACATCAAGATTAATAAAATCCATCTTTTGATGCTGAAAGTGGCAAAACAATGATACATTCAGACTAAGAAGAGACAGCTTGGTATGACTATGAGATACTTGTTTGAATTTAAGATCATTAGTTAAGAAGAGAGGATTTTCTCTTAAGTATAAGAAGACCACATTACTTGTGAAAACGACTTGGCACTCGCTATGCTTAGGAAAAAAGATTTGTTTTTATCCAAAGGGCAGAATCTAGGGAAACCTTTGTCAGAAAAGAGACGCAATCTAAACTAAGTTTGCCAAGCTGCTGGTTCTTTGCAGCATAGTGCAGTAGACCTACAGGGGGAGGGACACCCTCGTGAGCTATTTCTGTGGATGTTTTGCAAGTTAAATGCTGACATTGTGGCAGCAAACAAACTGCAGAGCACTAAACATGTAGGACTTCACTTCCATAACACATTGTGGCAAGAAAAGTAGTTTTTGATTGCGAGCAGACATTCAGTAACCCTGTCACTAGACCTTTACACATTGTGAGCATGGCCGGTCTTGCTGACACCACCCATAAATAAATAATTGTGTAGTTCCACAAGTTTCCTGAAAGGTCATGTGCAATCCTCCCTTATCTTTGTCTGAAAATATGTTTGGTTGTATTAGTTTTCTGGCCTTGATGCATTCCAGCTGGTGTGCAGGGCAAATGTCAAGTTTTGTAATAGGTACTGTATCAGCTTGCTTGTTTAGTTAATAGTAGCACTTTTAAAAATCAGTCTTTTTGAACCAGAAGAGCTCTTTGTATATAAAACAAAACAACCCTGCCTTCTCTGCCAGCTAGTGACAAAGGCTGACCTGTTACATCTGGTTAGATTTGACGATTACAAATTCTGTGTAAGTTGAACTGTGTCTTTTTGTCACTCACTCACCCACCCACTCCCCACTGACCCACTTTCTCCCTTGGTCACTCACGCAATATATGCATGAATGCACCTACCCCTACGAATGCATATACGGTGTTGCTTAATTGTCCAAAGAATGTTGCTTTTGAAGTAAATAATTAAGCACTTTTACAGCTGATTACACAAATTTACAGTTTGACCTGGGTTAAGGTTGAAAATAATCTGCTTCTGCAGTGCTTCACCTCAAAGGCATGGGGATTGGCTTGCTGGACAGAGAGATGGGTGGGAAGGTGTAGGAGAGGGGAGAGCAACTGAATGAATTTTTATTCTGAAGATTAATAAATAGTTGCTATGTATGGTTTAGAAATTAAACATTTTCCCCTTGCAGCTACATATTTAAGTGGTCATGTTCCCAGACGGCAGTTTTGCATAAAAGGAGCGTCCCAGCTTACAGCTAAGTTAGACTGGTGGTGTGGGTGAGCAAATATGTGGCCAAGCAGGGAGCAACAGGCAGTTAAAAAAAAACAAAAAAGAACAAATTGTTTTAGTGCTTTTGGGTTTTTTTTTCCTGCCATGGAAGTTATAAGATCTAAAAATATATCATGCATTTATTTTAGTTCTTTTATTACATACATTATTTTTTTATTGTGTTTATTACCTAGCAGTGGGTGACTCATCTGCTTCTGGTATTTTTATACAACTTACAACAGTGTAGATGCTGTACTAGGAAGAGGAAGAATTAATGGCAGTGTGTTCAGGGTTCACCAGTCATGGGGCTTGTGCTATAAATAGATCAAACAGTATAAGGAATCCTTGAGGACCTGACATTCAGAATGGGAAAGGAAAATGGAGGGATAAAATAACGAGGGCAGGGTGTGGTGTGAAAGAAAGGCAGTCAGCAGGTCAGAATCACTAGATTGCATATTTGTTCCTTCAGGTGTAGAAGGACTTGAGAGGAGGAGAAGGGGGACCTTGCTCTGGATAAACTTCCGGTGATTTGCAACTGGGAACTGGCATACCCAGAACACACCGCACATTTTAATATCTGACATGGAATATACAGGCTTAAAGGAGAATTAGCTTGGTTGCTTTGAAGCAGATGCCGTGCAAGGATGGCCTCAGGTCTTGTTTACAGTTAGAGGCTTCGCACAATAAGGGGCTCACAAGAGATCCATTGCTTGTGGATGATGTTGCCATACTAGTATTGATATTAGTATCATTATGACATATCAAACTATAATAACAAACAAGACAGCTGTTTCGTATGAAAGTTTGATAGTATAGCAGGAAAGAAAAGCAGTGACCACTTGGTCATAAACGTTAAACATTTCCTTAATGTAGGGTCTAAAGTATGAAGAGGAAGTTAAACTGCATCAGTATCTCCTTTTGAAAATCTTTCATTGTTACTGACATTTTGTGCTATAGTGGAGGAAATCTGAAAGTGCTTTACGGAAAACTTTTGTCATTTTATTACATCTTCCAGTAAAAGCAGGAATAATCTTGATACAAGGTACACGAAATATTACCTATACTGAGCACAGCAACAGAAAAGTTACAAAAAGAAAATAAGCACTTTAGGAATACCAGAGTAGTCTTATCAACTTATTTTGAGTTCTGTTGAAAAAGTGACATCAAGGAGTGACATAACAAAGAAGTAAATAAATACTGTGACAAATATACAACATTGCGGTTAGAGTTAGAAACAGATCTCATGTCTGCTGACATGATATGCTGCTTAATTATTACGGTAACATACATGTCACTTGTTTCAAATTGTGTTAGCTTTTTGATGGTTAGTTTTGGCTTTCATCGCTAGATGGTATAATAAAACACTTGTTTGTATCATTACATTTGCAAATTCATAAAGTTTTGTTACTTTTGCAGTTGTGCTTGACTTGTGGTTGTGCAGAAGTGGTCTGTCCAAAACTATATACAAATATGGCAGGGCTTTTTTTTCATTCAACACATTTGCTTTGATGTCCAGTGTAAGCTCGACATGATCATCTTGAAAGTTGTGCATGGTAGTTGTTTGTGCTTTTTTTTGCTAAGTCTCACGGGAATTAAAATAAGCAGCACAACACTGGCTGGGTGAATTGTGAGAATAGCATACAACCAGAACCACACCTTCACTCATTTGTCTGACTGGCTCCGTTTTGCATCTTTCTTGTGCTTCGCCTTCATAACAATAACATATAATTTGCTTTTGTGATTGTGTAATGCTTAAGGATTGTCCTTTGAGTAAGCATAACCAACAAAGTGTAAGTCACTAAGAGTAACATGTCATGGGGTCACATCCTTTGTCAGGTGCACATTCCTTCTGGATGTGATCCATGTTTACCTGACCATTTGATTGACGCTTGTCATGGAATGGACCTACTTTCTGACATGGTGTGTGACACCCAACAAGATGCATTCTGTTAAGCTTACTGCAGGTGCTGAGAGTGCAAAAGCTGATGCGTGTACATGCCAGCCCTGTAAGCTTCCAAAATTGTAGATCCTGATCATTTTCCCTCTTGACTCTCTAGCAGTCTGGATCATCCCTAACCCCCGTCTCTGTATCTCCATTTCCAACAGTGAACAACACATGCATAGATGAACATGCACATGAACATGCATAGACACATGCACACACGAACATAGTGTCGCACAGAGACACATGCATGAACATACCCCATTTACCTGGGTTTGTTTTTGGTTGATGTTTGTGCAGCTATTGCTCAGGAGAAGACAGAGGCAGAGTTGAGAGAACGTATTTCTTCGTTTGATTCGTCCAAACTGAAGCATATTGAGCCACAAGAGAAGACCGTTTTGCCTAACCAGGATGGTATGTACTAATGTTTCATTTCAAAATCTGCTCTCAGGTTCTTTGCATCAGACTTCACAGGGGGTCTTTGTTTTATTGTACTTTTGCAGTTGTTTTAATTAGGTTAAATGTGCTGGATTTGTCATATTTGTCCTGAGCTGCTGTGGTTATACATTAATTCCTTCATTTGTTTTGTGCAAGTGGATGCACTGGGCATTGTCTGGAAATGGTGGTGATATTGAGGCTTCGAGCTTTGCTGTATCTAAATCCTAAACACTTTTCCTTGTTTGTGCTAGTTTGGATTCATAATGATTTCAGATTTTTCATCGCTGCTGGGGATTTTACATCTGTCCAAGATACGATTCTGAGGCTGTGTTTAATGAAATCCTTTTCACCACGTATTATGCCTGTACTTCATAAACTAGGTCATCATTGCCATGTACTCTATTAACTAGCTTATTATCACTGTCAATTGCTTTTTGAGAAGCTAGCCGTTTTACAGGAACATGATCTGAGCACCCTTTCCACTGCACTGGAAATCCTGCATATTCTTAGATGTACAGGAAATACAACAGAATCTCTTAGATTCGCTTGAAATCAAACAGAATATTTTGCGTCCACAACAAACCTAACAGAACCTCTCAGGTGCACTTTAAATCTAGTGACAAAAGGTATTCAGGTGCAGTACAATTTGAGGCCTAGGCTCTCTGTGCCATTTACCCTGCCCCAACACCCATGCAAACATGCATGTACAGTGTGGACAGATGCTTAGTACAGACCCATTTACATATGTTCTGCTTACCTTGACCTGTGATGGAGCTAGCACTAAATGTCATTAGTAGTGTACTTAATGTGTAGGCCAGCATGAACACTAAGCATTTAATAAGTACACATACCCATGCTTGTGAATGTCACTTATGGGGCATGCGTACACTCATGTGAAGCAACAGCAAGAAGGAAAGGCATGTAAGAGATAGGTTCCTGCAAGTGAACAAGTGCAGTGGCAGTAGACAAATTGCTAGTGAACTTGTATCAACCCAGTGCAGCACAAAATATGCTTTGTAATCCAGTCCACCACAAAATGCATAACCCAGTGGAGCACAAAATGTGCTTTGTAACCCAGTCTAGCACAAAATGCATAACCCAGTGGAGCACAAAATGTGCTGTATAACAGTCAAGCACAAAACATGGTGTGCATTTTAGACACAGTGTGCTGTGTGTTGCAGTCACAAAATGCTGTTGTGAAAAGATGGTCACTAAACTGAGATGGTGACGTATACTGACGATTGTAGTTAATGTTTTGTGACGGTTTATGCCTGTTTAAATTCAACCTGCCTGTTTTTCTCACCTTACTGTCTTCCTGGTTCACAGCAGCAGTCATTGATTTACAAGGTGACTTGGGTGCAGTGGATAGCCATACATTTTAGCATTGTATTTGCCAGTGTTCCTGACTGGGTAATTTTCATAAATATAGATTGCCAGGAGCTTAAGTATAGAGTAGGTGGACAGGAAAGAAGTGTCTCACAACACCTGTTGTCTTCTGCACTGGACTGGCAGATGAAGAAGTAGGGCTGCTTTATGGAAAACATTGTAATTTTGAAAATACAGTCAGCTGAACAAATGTACAAGAAAAATTACTGCTTCAGCGGAAAATAGGTTGAAGTGCACTGTTACTTGGAGAGCTTGAAAGCTTAAAATGGAATAGTATAAATGGACCTACACAAAGTACTTGGGGAACACTTAACCATACAAAGCATTGTTGTTGTGGTTGCTGGAATCACCAGACCATCAGAATGTTATTAATATATTGGATAGTCCTCTTGGACGTGCATTTGTAGATGTGGCAATGGTACTGGTTCAGGTAGCCATATTTCACTTGTGATGCCAAGCAGAACCAAAAAAGCTGGTTTTGAGTTCATCCTATTTTCATGAAGTGCTCCTGTCCAGTACAGATGTATAAATATTCAGCATTGAAAAAAAAATTTCTTGTGATTCTCTAAGGCTTGTGTTAACAGTCTGTTGGCTGTAAAGTTACACATGAAATCTCATCACTATATCGAGAGTTAAGCATGCCTAGGTACTCAGAGTACAAATCATGTGATTGGGTCCTTCATGTTAGGCTAGTTGTCCGCACAGTTTCGTGGCCAGAATTTCCATCTGGTGTATGGTTTGCTTCAGTCAGCAAGCATGTACTGACTGTGTGTGTGTGCCAAAAATGTTCTTGTCTGCAGAAATAGCACAGGAGAAGACGGAAGTGGAATTAAGAGAAAGAATCGGCTCCTTCACCATGGATTCATTAAAACATGCAGAGACCGTGGAAAAAATGGTTCTTCCTAATAAAGAGGGTTCTGCAATTTTCAGTTTTGCATGCTTTTCTTCCCTTTGCCCCAGACAAGATGTACAGTGTACATGTACTGCTAGCATTCCAAATGTCTAGTTCTACATTGCCTATCCTCACTACACACCATCCGCCATCAGCAAAGTATGCATATATTCCAGAGTGTGAAAAATCTTAAATTAGCATTTTAATGTGTGTTTGGCTACTAATTCTGAAAGGAATGGTGAACAAAACATTAAAGTTTCCCTTTGCGCTGCTGTGTACAGATGGTTGTTTCGCCATTCATGTTTTATATACACTAACAGTCAAAACTATCAGCTTCCTGCCTGCATTTCATTTTTGCTTTCTGTTTAAACCAGTTGTTATTATGAAACTTTTGACTGATATCTACTTTCCTTCCAAAACAAAAATCCTTGATGGTGCTTTTTTTATATATATTTGAAACTAACCAGCTTTTCCATTGAGTATACCAGAAACATTTTATAATGTAGCATTATGATTGGCATTGAGGTAATTTTTAAGTGTTGCATCAGAAAATGTTTTGCCATCTATATCTGATAAAAGTGATAATATGTTGGCATTAAAAATAAAGCTGATGCTAGCTGCTTGGTCCTCAGATGACAGCGTAAAAAAAACGGTGTAAAAGTGTGGTCTTAAGTTGCAGATTCTGCATACATCTCAGTTTGTGGTAAAAGTATTTGTGTCAGTGGATATTTTAAGCTACAAATTTTAAGGGACAATATTTTAAGCTACGAATAATTCATTGGCATTTACTCAAGCAACCTTTAATGCTGGGCTTGGCATAGTGTGACTTTTTTAGCCCCCCCCCTCCTTCTTTCCTTGACTTGCAGACCTTAAACTTTGAAGCCTCTTTTTCTGTTGTGCTTGAGAAAACCCTGTTATATAACACTAGTTGTTAAACTTAGCTGGATGCACATGTACATGTATTAGGTAGAAATACATTTTTAAAAAAAGAGAGATTTATTCTAATGCTATTAAAGTCCTTGACAAATATTCCACTTTCTTAAATGTTGAAGGCAAAAAGAAAAAAAGCGTTATCCAAAAAGGTGTCGTTGTGTAACAAAGATAAGTAGCCAGGAAATGTCATTTTGTGGAACATAATCTGAACATTCCTGGATAGAAAAGTAGCCTCTGGAAGTTTTTTCAAGATGGGCTGGAAACATTTTCTTCCCCCCCCCCTTTTTTGGGGATGGGGAGGGAATTGTCAACTTGTGAATAGTAAACAGCAAGGGTTAGAGATGGGTCTTTGGACAACAAGTAGGACTTTGGAAGTTGATCCATCATTTTCTGATCTGATAGTGCTGCAACTGTATTTTTTCAGTATTTAGGGACTTTTCAGTTTTATTTTTATGGTGGAGATGGATGTATCATTAGCATCTCTACAATTTAGTTGCAAATCTGTACACAGTTGTTTGCTGCCCTTAAATCCCTCTTCCCTGTCTCCTTCACACACAACATACCTTGCGTGAACAGGGTTTTGTTGCTAGTAAATTTCCCAGAGGAGTTTGAAGAGGAAAAGTTATAGAAGTAGATCCCTAAGGTTTGATTTTTATAGCAAGATGGGTATTTTTTTCCAGTTAAGATGAATGCATGTGTTGCATGCATTTATATTTATTAAGAGTTGTAATAAAATTTTATGCAATCTTTGGTGTACATATAATGATATGCTACAGTTTAGATTGCTGAATCACATCTTGCCAGTAAAATTAATTTGGCACAATGGCACCTAAAGGACTTTCTGTAGCTGCCTTCAGTCATGCTTCATTAAACACAACCCTGAAGCTTTTGACATTTTGCTGGTTTGGACATTTTCACGATTTAATGCATGGCTTGATGGGTGGATTGCTTTTGACACTTTCAGAAATTGAGCATGAAAAAACTGAAGTTGAACTGAAAGAGAGAATTGGTTCCTTCAGTAAGGAAAATCTGAAACACACAGAGACTGCAGAGAAATCAGTTCTGCCTACAGAGGAGGGTACTGTACTTGGGTTCTACCTGTGTAACTTGGACATTGAACTGCGCAGATGAATGTTGCTTTGAGGGTGGAAGGGGGCGTATTTTGTTGCTGCAATTCGAGCACAACGAATAATGTTTTTTCTTTTGTGTGCAATTACCATTAACTAACCAGTTCTGTTAACCATAATATGTTTGGACAAAAGATGTGCTCTAAAGGCAGTGCAGATTGGGAATGCCTTGTGTGCTTTTTTTTTTGGCAGGGGGGTGGGGGCGCTTAATGTTGCTAGTTTTTAATTTTACATGGGTGCAACTCTTTCATCAGGATGACAGACATCCAGTTTTCAAAAATAAAGCTGGATGGAACTTCTGTTTTATGTACTTGAATGATAGATCAGTGTGTTAGTACGAGATTTAGTGGGTTTTCCTCTCTGAGGGGGAGAGGCTGTTTTTTTCTATGCACATCAACCACCCTGTGAAAGATTTTTGAGGTTTTTGTTAAAATTATTTTTGGGGTTGGGGTGGTTGGAGCAGGTAGGTTGAGTTCAAAATGTTCTGTTAGTTTTGCCTCATCTTTATATTCTTATGAGTTGTGGGAGTTGCACCTGTGGAATTACCACTGTGTCTAATGTTGATTTCCATGTCAAAGATTCAGCATGACTGCTAACCCCTTCAAGTAACATACATAGTATGATTGCCCTTTGTTTGCTTAGGTTCTTCAGTTGTAATTGGTCTAAGCCCTCAAAGGGATCTGATATTACTTTGGTGCTGTTTAATTGCTGTCTTCAGTCAGCAGACAGGTACTGATTTAGGCTGTTCTTTAAAATGTTCTTGTCTACAGAAATAGCACAAGAAAAAACAGAAGTGGAGTTAAGGGAAAGGATCGGCTCATTCAGCAAGGATTCATTAAAACATGCAGAGACCGTGGAAAAAGTTGTTCTGCCCAATAAAGAGGGTCCTGCAATTTTCAGTTTTGCATGCTTTTTCCCTCCTTTCCCCAAAAAGCATTTACTCAAGTTTATAACAGTCTCTTACCATTCTTTGATAGAAATTTCCCTTTTTACTAACATAAATCATCAAGCCATGACTAAAATAAGATCCAGAGTGTAAAAATTACTTTTAAAATTTAATTTTTACTTGTAATTCTGACTTTCAGTGAAAGTGATAAAGACTGTTTCCCATTCTGCACGTCAGTTGAAAACCATTTGCTTGCTTGGCTGCACCTGTGGCTTTGTGTTTCAAAACAGAGCTACCTGCTTTGGTCATATGATAGTTTTAACTTAAATGGATTGTAGTGGTCATCTGCAACCATCAAAGTTCCACTTCTGTCGCATAGCAAGGAGTGGTTCACGTTCATCCATACCATCTCGGCTCTATGGCAGTGAGAGGGGAAAAAGATACTGGCTGATATTATATACAAGGTATGCAGTAGAAAGCACATGGTGGACAAAACATTGTATACGGGTTCGACTAAACAGCTTGTCTGGTCTAGCTTTAGAGAATTGAGTGTATGGTCTGGAGCAAAGCACTTGCCTCGTGTATCAATGCAGTCTTGTCCAAGAAAATCTTGTGATCAGCATAACAAACTTTTTGACAAATTTTAGTGGCACCACATGGCACCTTGTACTGTGTGTTTTGTGTAGCTAGGTGGTGCATCAGTGAGTCTACCTTGTACTGTGTGGTAAGTGTGGCTAGGCAGTGCACCGGTGTGTCTAGCCTGACCAGACCATACCATATAAAATGTGAACTTTGTCCATTGAGTGCTTTGTTCTGTGTGCCTTGTCCTGATCAGCTGGACCTTATTAATAATATTAAAAATTGTACACTTTGAAACACATCTATAACCAAGATATTGCTGTTGCCAGTGTGTGAATTTATTTGGGGGGGGGGCCAAAACTAATAACTCCCATTTCCTGTGACATATATGAAGTGATTCCTGTTTTTTTAAATAACCTTGCAGAGGTTAAATGGTTTGCCTGTGGACTAAAACCCACCTTACCTACATTTTTTTGTTGTTTGTCATTTAAAGACAGGTCTTGCTTGATATTCTTGCTACCATGTGTAGACAAATCTGTTGTTCTGCATTTATCAAATACTGTTGGAACTAACAAGCTTTTTGTTTGTTTCCATTATGTTGAAAATTTCTGTTGTTCAAGTCTGTATGACAAACCTCAGATCCAGCAGGCAGCCTCTGAGCTAGGTGACAAGGGGGTTAAGAAAACAGGAAGTGTCTCAAAAATGGAATCTCTGACATAAAGATAACCATGACAGATCTAATTCCCTGATTACTTTGAAAAAGATAACATCACCAGCTGTCCTGATGCAGAGAAGTGCTATATGTATTCTCTTCCTAGTTATTTTCCATATCTGCAAGGCAACTTTACAAACTACAGATCCTTTATCAGTTTTATTTTATTTTAAAAATACTCGTGTCAGTGGTACTATGTACCAAGGCCATTAAGTATGGGCTATGATAAAACTGTACAAAAATTCTTCTGCATTTATTAAAAGATTCCATTTTATGGTTTGATTTTGATTTGACTTTTAATATTGTCATTCTTGAAGATAATGGCTTTTGAAATTTTGTATTTCTAAACTGTGTATATGGCAAGAATGTGTGTGCATGTGTGTTGGATTTTTTGGGGGGGTGAGGGGTAGGAGAAAATGATGTTTATGACTGTAATGTACAGTGTGTGTGCCATTCATAGCATGAATGCGCGTCTACATAAATGATACAGACATCAAAATTTGATACTTGATTTTTGCCTAATTGGTGGCTGCTGAGAGGTGGGCATGTTTTACTTGCATTTCTGGATGCAGTTGTTTTTGTGCATGTGTATGTGGGATCATAGTTACAGCAAATGATTGAAACTGCTAAATCATGTTGCTGATGAAATGGATGTGGTGGTCACATGCAATCATGCTTCTGATAAAGTCTGAAACCTAATGGTGCATAATGAAAAACACTCTTCGTGCCTTTCTTCAGTTCAGCTTCACTTGAAAGTCGAAAAGGTGTTTACAGCAGCACTGAAACCTTTGCTACTTGTTGCTTCTGACGTTTTAGAAGAGGTAATTAATGCATGGCTTGATGGGTGGATTGCTTTTGACACTTTCAGAAATTGAGCATGAAAAAACTGAAGCTGAACTGAGAGAGAGAATTGGTTCCTTCAGTAAGGAAAATCTGAAACACACAGAGACAGCAGAGAAGGCAGTTCTGCCTACAGAGGAGGGTACTGTACCATGTGTAACCTGTGTAACTTTGAGTGGAAATTGGTTATGCAGATTAATGTAACACCCCTTTTCTTTGGTGCTTTTCTTGTGTGGCTTATTTGTATGCTGCATTCAAATCGTTACGTGCTGCCTTCAGTTGATTTGCATTGTTGTCTGGTATAAAAGTATAAGAGCATAGAAATAACTGGTAAAGCTAGGGTTGATAGAAAGAGAAGAGGATAGTGATACACGGTGTCATGGCAAGTCAAAAGACTGTTAATGATAGAATCGGAAACACATTTGGACTACCAGCTCCCTCTGTGTAGGTGTGTATGCACATACACATGAAAGCAGGCAGGTAGGAAGGTGTGGTGATGATCACGTGTGTGCTTGATGTATGTAGCATGTAAGGAAGAACCGGACTGCTCCATACAAATAGAAGTAGCCTGTCAGGCTTCAGGTGGCCAGTTTGAGTGCTATTTTTATACTTGCAGCCTATCACATTGCATTTTCGTAAACACTTAAGTGTGGTATATTTGATGCAACTGAGTGAAAAAATGCTGTGTTATGTGTAGAGTAGATGTAGCAGTTTACTGCTGTTTTGATAACTGCTTGTTTCTGTTTGTGCTGAGTGTGATTTTTTAAAGATGTGCTTACTGGTTTTAATTTTTCTTTTTCTCTCTCTTATTCAGAAGTGTATTTTTATTGACAAATTTCTTCCCGCAGTATTTTGTTGCATTTCTTTTCCACCCTTCTTCAACAACCCAAGTGATGCATCATGTTTTTGTGCCAGCATTTTTGTATACTTTTCTCTTGATTCAGTTGTTTTGTCTTACACCATTTTTAGTTTGGAGTAGATATTAAGTCCTTAGAGGCAAATCAACGGACAAGAGCTGTGGCAGACTAGTACTTTTTTCTTTCTTCTGACATGCCAGCATGGCTATTCAGGGATACAGAGGTTCAAATTTCGCTTAATGTTAGTACAGGGTAGGATCATTATGTCAGTGTTATGCCCTGTGAGTTTGACACATATAAATGTCAGACCTTGCTGAAATGGGATAGAAATATTTGAAATTGGGATTGTAAGCTACCCATGTAAAATTGCGAGATACGTTCTCCCTATAAAACAAATTTGCTTTATTTGTAGTAAATTAAGTTTGAGGGTTTGCACATCAGCAGTGACCTTAAAGTACAATTTTGGATCTTGTCAGGTTTGATCATGTCAAAAACAACAGCTTCCTACTGCGTGGTTTTGCTTGTACAGGTGTATTTGCTGTACCTCACTGCAACCCCAGTCCAGCACTAATCCTTGAAGAATATTAAGGAGAATTGTTTTTTCTTCATTAAATTTGTGAACAGTAATGCCTTGAGATGGCGCCACAGTATGATGCAAACTGTTGTAATCTTCAGGCTACATTTATTGCCCTGAGCAAGGGTTTGGTTCTGGTGACTCCAAGCTTGGCTGTCCCAACTTGTGATGAGGCCTTTAAGGTTATATACAGACAGTAGAAACCACAGCCCTAAATTTTCCCAGAAGTTATATTCTGTATTTTAAGACATGTTTATGTTGGCTTCACAGATATTGGCAAGGAGAAAACAGAAGTTGAACTGCGTAAGAGCATTGGAGAGTTCAACAAAGCTAATCTCCACCCCACTCAAGTGGCTGAGAAAAACCCACTTCCATCTGGCGAAGGTCAGGACACAAAACTTTGTGGTTTCCTCTGTGTGTGTGTGTGTGTGGATGTGTGCGAGAGAGAGAGAAAAAGAGAGAAAGAACTGAGAATGCATACATGTTGGGACAAAAAGAAAGCTTTATGTAAAGTTAAGAGTTTAATGTGATAGAGCTGGTATATCAGTATTACTGTCGACAGCTATTACCTTGACATATTGCCTTACCACACTTGAATATTTTGTCTTCATGAGAACCATGTTGAAGGGTGTTGTAAACATCATATTTAAATGTGTTAAGCATTTCATGGGGAATTTCGTACAGTTTCCTCATTTATGAAAGCTGTCTGCAGCATGTAGCATGTAGAATAAGATGCTGTTGCTGATCTGGTGCTAATAAACCACAGTAGTACCAGTTACCAGTCATGAACATAAAGAAAAACTGGTCTGTACCACCATCTGAATGGTTCAGAATGTGTTCAGAGAAGGGGTTTTCTAAAGAAAGCTTGATTGGTTTTGCAGCCATCCAACAAGAGAAGACGGAACAGGAACTAAAGAAAGGCATTCAGGGCTTCAACCGCAACAGCCTGAAGCACACAGAGACGGACGTCAAGAATCCCTTGCCCACTCCTGATGGTAGGTTTTGAGATTTGCTTGTGCTGAATTTAATGTCTGACGAGCAACTTATCCGGGCTCATTAATGAAGTTAAATAGGAGTAAATGCCCTAGCTACTGGTTACACCTGGCATGTGGCACAGACCACCAGCCCAAGTATTCGCTATATGCATAAGAAACCTATACAGGTTTCTGAGCCACTAGAATATTGACTGGAACACACACAAACACATATAGAAAAACATCCTGTGCAAAGTTATGCAAGTTGGATAACGCTGGCTAGTTGGTTGACAACAAAGGCTGTCTTACTATGGAGGAATGACTGGAGATGGAGATGGAGATGAAATGTGTTTTGGTGAGAGTAAGACAGAGTAAACTATAGCATACAAATGCCACCTCCACTCCACCCCAAATCTCAATGGCCAGCGTTACACAGGGAGCACCACAGGCAGAGAAAGCACGTGTGCAGGAGACGGGATCCAAAACTATTACCCCCTGTATCGGTGATAGGATACAGAGGGTCATGGTTTGGGGTTCATTGTTTGGCACAGGCTTTCTTTGCATGTGGCAGTTGCTCACAGGGCAGGCCATGCCATCTGGTTTTTCTCTGGGTACTCATGTTTCCTCCCCCCCCCCATCTTCCCTTAACACCTCTCATAACTTGGTCTCCTCTTTAACCTCTTGTGAGATAGTCTTTGCTGCTAATATAGTGTTCAACAACAATTCATCTCAGTGTGAGATAGTCTTTACTGCTAATATAGTGTTCAACAACAATTTATCTCAATGTCCATCTTCCTGCAAATGCTGTACTACTGTACGGCTGTGTGTAGCAGGATGATCTGCAAGTTCTGTAAGAACAGCTTGTCTTTTTCATGATTGAATAATGTATTTAAACTGCTAATATAGTGTTCAACAACAATTCATCTCAGTGTGAGATAGTCTTTACTGCTAATATAGCGTTTAACAACAATTCATCTTAGTGTAAGATAGTCTTTACTGCTAATATAGTGTTCAACAACAATTCATCTCAATGTGAGATAGTCTTTACTGCTAATGTAGTGTTCAGCAACAATTCATCTCAGTGTGAGATAGTCTTTACTGCTAATATAGTGTTCAACAACAATTCATCTCAGTGTGAGATAGTCTTTACTGCTAATATAGTGTTCAACAACAATTCATCTCAATGTCCATCTTCCTGCAAATGTTGTACTACTGTACGGCTGTGTGTAGCAAGATGGTCTGCAAGTTCTGTAAGAACAGCTTGTCTTTTTCATGATTGAATGATGTGTTTAAACTGAAAAATGACTAGTTCCCTCTGTTTTTCTTCTTTCAGTCATCGCTGCTGAGAAGGGAGCAAAGTAGTGTTGTCACGCAGGTGCTGTTCTGGGACTGATAGTTTTTGCAGACTAGTGAACTCTTCCAAAATCTTCTCAATCTGAACGTGCACCTCCTGTGTCACAGAGCTCAGGTGGCACTGTGTGCTGTTCACACTGTACATGATACATGTATTCTGAATCATACGCGTAGTTGTTGGCTCTCATTCTTTTCTTTCCTGAATCTGTTTTGTTTATTGCACGGCAAAGTACAAGACTTTCATGAGCTTTTTTTCATGTGGATGTTGAGAGAAAGTAACTTGATTATGAGGGTGGGTGGGTGGAGGGGTGGAAGAATGTTTTCTTACTTCAGAAGGGATTCTTCTATTGTGACTATACCCAGTTCCTTTGCAGAATTGTAGACTTTTAAACTTGCTGCCATGCCATTTTCAAAGGAAGATAGCCTTACAGTGGTATGGTGTGCATTGGACAATGTGTACAGATCGTTCAAGCTGAGGTTCATGCATAAAATCAACAGGAAGAATTTATAAAGAGGCTTACGTCGATGCTACTGATAACAGCTGGTGGTAAGCTGGAAAGATTAAAAACATGGCCTCCACATAATTTTCTGGAACAAAAAGGCAATGGTAAAGAGTCCACAAAGCACCATTTCCTGATCAGTGGTGTGGATAGGCATGTTCTTAAGAAATGTACACGGATGTGAAATAGCACAAAGAGCATTTGAGGAAGAGTCCAGGAAGAGGTAGTTCCATCACGACTTGTGTTCTGTTTTAAAACTGAAAATCTTGAGGACTTATTTTGTAGTTTTTCTTTTGTTGAAGTGTCTTTTTTAAATAAGAAGTTTTGATGAAATGATATTCTAGAAAATTGTTTTTACAGTTGCATAAATTGTGTTTGCTCTCCTTTGGCAACGACCAGCTGAGAAAATAGCATTTATTTTCAAACCTCAAAGGGTTTTTATTGTTAAACACAAAATATTTGTGCTTGTCTGCTTAATAATACCTTGCTGTCGAAAATGCCAATCCATCCAGTTGTCCAGAGTGAATGTTTTATCCTGGCGTGGAAATGTTTTGGGACCCCTTACAAACTGTTCATACCAAAGGTTCTAAAAATCCAGGCCAAACAGTTTTAATCCAATATGCTGCTAGAACATCACCCTGTGTGTGGGCATCATATACAGGTGATTCACGTTTGTATTATTCTGGATGTGCATCTCCCTTGGCATTAGACATTTCAGGGAATGCAGCAGCACTCACAATGAAACATAGTATGAAAAGAGTAAATGCTTAAAGCGCATCTATAAATTATTATAAGCCTGATGTATTTGTAAATTGATTGCTTACCATCCCTTTTCAAGTAGACTTGCTACAGTCTTAAATGATGTTTAGATAGAGGCTGTTGCAAAAAAAAACAAAAACCCCGAATAATGTTTAGCACGATTTACTGAGGCATTTGCTGCAGAAGTTTGTGGCTGCTGTGAGAGATATTTTGAGAACGTAACAGTCATGATGCAGGGATGATGCTTGGCTGCTTATTGTCTTTAAATGTGTTTGTAAGCACAAGCAATATATTGTTTCAACTCATTTAATTCTTGCCTTGGTACTTTGCATAAAATAGTTATCCCTGTTGCGTGCTGTCATTCGGCTTTCTGGTATTGTATGTTTAATTTCTTCCACATGTTTTCGTCCTACAAACCTTTCTGATAGCACTTCGTTAAATAATTCCTGATTTTTTAAAAAAACATTTTTGAGGGAGGAAGTTGGGGTGGAGGAGAAAATTTAAGAGACCTGTCCTTGTAGTGGTTGTTGCAAGCTGCATGCTGACTGCAGCCATGCAAGGCAGGGAGGGTAAACATGAGGATGAGCTTACTACCATCAAAGGGTTAAGATCGGCAGCCTCATCCTACAGTTCTTGATTCTGAAACTCGCGTGTCTTCCACAAAGTGAGGCAGATGGTTAATGCTCAGCTTACTGTATTATGCCATCTACTTTCACCCTATATCTGAAGGTACTGAATTTCATTTTCGTCTTTGTACCTGTAGTGTTTGGGCATTGTACGGGCTAGTCATTTCAAACCTTTTTTTTTCTCACTTGGCAGATCCTTGATATAGAGTTTGAACCTGGATAAAAGTAACTGCGATTTTAAGTTTTTTCTCCCCAGGGGGAGATTCAGTAAAGGTTTTGCAATCTTATCTGTTCCGGATCAGTATTTTTAAAAAAAAACTTGATTTGAAGTTTAAATGACAATAATTGGTTCTAAAACTAAAATTTGAAATTTTTTCCCCTCCCCTTGCGTCTCTATTAAATACTGTAATTCCAAGCTTCTTATTTCCATTACGGGTGTCTTTAACCCTAGAAAGATCCTTTGAGTGCTTTTAAAGCTCATTATATTTTACAAAAAAACCTCCACATATTGTCACCTGCTGACTGAAGATTTTACACGCACGTGCACACAAAGCACAATGAAGCCATGAGCTGTTACATTTATGTTAAAAGATCTTGTAATCCTTTACAAACAGAATTTGAACATGATTCATTAACAAAAAAAAGGATAAAGATGATTTTATACAGTGCAAAATATCAAATACAGGTGGAACTGTAGGGCGTTTGAAAGATGCTTTGTGCTTTCCTTTCCCATGCCAAGGTGGATGGTTTTATGCAAATGGTTACTTTAAAATGGGTTGCATCGGATAGAAACTCAAAAATATTTACTGGAAATCTTTTAGAAGTAATAAAACACAAATGCCTCTGTAATGTCTGTATTCAGATATCTAATGTTTCATCTGTTGGACTGAACTCATAGGCAGTCCACAATAATGCATAGCATATACAAGTTGTCTGCTTTGATATATGTCCATTCATACTTTCCTAATAAATGCTGTTACTAATATATTGGATGTGTTTGTGTTTTTGGTTTATTAAATTTCTCAAATGCATGTTATCAAACTTTTGGAATGACAGATAGGGAAAGATCTCTCTCAAGCTATTTTTCATGTCTTGCCTGAAGACAACAAAAATCCAGCCGCTACTTTCCAGTCTTCCTGCTCCCACACCTTCCACCTGGGCTTGTGGCGGTGATTGTGGCAGTGTTGGCAGAAACATGCCAGCATTTAAGATCCGTCCTCGCTTCTGGGATCCTAACATAACTGTAATTGGATAAGTGTACTGTACATACAGTAAATTAGGAAATCTGTCCCAGGATGGTATGGTACTGATGTTATAGCCTAGTCACCTAAAAACTAAATCTCTCGCCTTCGTTGGAGAATGATTACGTGGTATCAGAGATGTCACTAGTCTCTTTAAGTTTTGGCATAAAGATGAAGTTGACGAGAATAATCTGCTGTAAACAGGCTGATTTTAGGTAATCAACTTTAGGCTGTATTCCAGTGGATTAAAAATCCCGCAGGATTATTGGTAATGGGATTCATGCATGAGATTAATATCTCCCTTCCCATATGGACTGTTAGCATGCTTTGCATATCTTGTTACTGTGTTTTCTCATGTCCACCAAAAGTTCTTTCAGGCTCCCTCCATGCAGGAATTGCTCAGAAATATTTACACTGCCCACTCCTTAATCCTGGATGCTAACTTTAACTTGGATGGGCGGGGTTTTTTTTTTTTTACGCTGGCTAGTCTTTCATGGCAATTTGGTTTATCTTGTACTGTCTAAATCTGCCTGTTGCCACATAAATTTCAGACTACTGACTATACCATGAGATAGCTTTAGCTGCCAAATTGGTGATCAATCCATCTGCATCCTATGGTTTAAGACGTTCAGGTTGTCAGCGGCCCATACTTAGCAAGCTGCTTGGTTCCATTTTATTGAGCGAAGATTACAGAGACAACAAGAGTTACTTGAAACGCTCAAAGTGACCGTATGCAGAAGCATGCGACCAAGGGAGCTTACTGTACCCAAACGTAGCAAAGGGTCGAAAGAAAGGGACCATGCAGATCCTCCTGTGTACCGAGGGTTAGCTGTGTGACATGTTTGGCTACGGTAAGCTGCCTTGGTCGCATGCGTCTGCATACGGTCACTTTTGAGTGTTCCAAGTAACTCTTGTTGTATTTGTTAAATTAAGCGCTCAGTCCTCGTTTGTTGTTTATTAGAACATTACAGAGTTTCAAGTGCAAAATGCTGTCGCATAAAAAAAGCAATCCTTGGGAATGTGAAATGTTTTATTTGGAGCATTTCACAGTTACCCAATATACTTCCCATAGGCCACTCTAATCTGCATCTTTCCAATTATATGTTCTTTCACATCTTATAAAACAGCTGTTGGGTTTGAACTCATAGCTGCATGATTAAAGTGATTTTGAAAAAAACCCTTGCAAATGTCATTCTCAGAGCATTTTAAAAATGTTTATACAACTGTCCTTGTCTGAATAATTCCACAAGTTAGTTTCTGAGGTCACTGTTCTTAAAAATGACTGCAGCGTTGTGAGCAAAAGCATTGTTGGTCACACTTCTAGCTGAAATATTGGCTCAGTGGTCATTAACATATTCTGCTATTTGCACTACACAGATTTATCTTTCTTACATTTAGATGGGAAATAATGGCAGAGGGCATTTGCTTTCAAATGTCATGTGTTCCTTCTGCACTGTAGTCTTGTGTAAAGAATATTTCAAATGCTCAGCTTGATTTGGCCAGTGTGTTCACTGTATAGATTCAGTATGATGCCTTTTGACTTAATGTAGCCTACTGAAGATCATATATACTGTCACAGGTTTTCAGTGCCTTGAACACCAGCCAATAAATAGCAGCTAACTTGATGTGAAAGAGTTTTGATTTTCACGTTACTATAGCGGTTTTTTAGCTGGCAACCTGTATATGTTGCACATTTGAAATACATCATCAATAAAATAATTGGTGGTAGGTACATAATGGAAAGACATGAAAGGAGTACCAGATAAAATGTAGGTTTCAGGTAAAAACTTCTCTCACCTGTACCCCCCGCCCCCAATGCTTGCTTTTTTCACCTTTCATTTCCTCCATCGTTGTGTGTCAAATGGTCACCTCTCTCCATAAAGCCAGCCAAAGCACACCACACAATAATGGTAACTCCAAAAGATCAGTCCTGCATATAAACTGTTAACGCTTTATTTTTGAACAGAAATGTTAACGGTGTCGCAAGTGTAGGACTCCATGCAACTTCTCACAAAACCAGTAATTTCCAAACCTAGAACATCAGAATCTCATTTACCCTCCAGCTCCAAAAAATGCCAAATGGCCAGTGTGTCCATGCACAAAAATACTCACGAGGCCAACATGACATCTCCGCATAGGGTGAGCCCATTTCGCTACTGCGCCTGTGTGCTGGTGGTGTCATATTATCTAGTTGCTAATGTTGCTTCTGACATTTCTTAAACAACAGCTGTCTTGTTACCAGCTTAAAAATATTGCAAAGAAGCATCTTAAGACAGCATGAGTATCATTTGGGAACCAGGATTTTTATTTAAAAAATAAAGGACTGTGATGGCTACTTTCTGACAACCTAACTTCACACAGGAGGGTAAAACATTGGTTGTGCCTTTATTATCTCCCATTGTAACAGAAAAAGAACAGTCACAAAAATGGCCCTGTCTTCATATCGTGCCACTGTCCCATCTTCGTAGAATAGTTTTCCCCCCAACACCTATAGATTCCACATCGGTTAACAAGAAGGTAGCCAGCAGGAGCTCCAAGAAAATTCATTTTGTAAGCACTTTTGCTTGTTCCCTTGCAGACTAGATGGCAGACATGATTGCACTCACTGGTTTGTCCATTTCATTGTCACGTGGTCATCACTGTTCCCATCATCATCATCTACATCTCGTTTCTTGTAGGACTGTAAGAACTGAAGGTGGGATAATTTGCCCAGGTCAAATTTGTGATGCCTTTTCAAAGTGTAAAATGTGCAGTACAATTATTGTGTGCCAAGCAAAAATCCTCCCCCCCCCTCCCGAAAATCAATGCATAAAACCCCAAAAGAATTAAAAACCTCAAACCTCCCAAATTGTCCAGTACATTCCATGTGGGTTTGGGTTGTGTGTGCTGGGGAGTGGGGGGTGGTGGTTTCCTGTGGACTGCTTGCCGTGAACACCTCTCGATTCTGTTTGTTTCTTTACACATGTATTACTTTCAGACAATGACAAAATTAAAACCACCATATATACAGATGAGAGTTTTCAATAAAAGCAAATGCTACATCATAGAAACATGTACAGCAAAACTGAATAAAATAATGACAAAACAGGAAACGAAGATTTTCCTCTTGTGCTTTTCCCAGAGCCCTGCTTCAGCCACTTCCTCTCTGTGTCGACGTGGTTTTTTGCGTCTGCCCTTCATGACCCGTTCAAACTCCTCTAAATCTGCAGCTTGTTTTCGATTCTCCTCCTCTTCTTTCTTTCTCTTTTCCTCTTCCTGCACCTGCAGTCAAGTAAAATGTCAAAGCTAACAGACCTATTCTGTTTATTAAAAAAAGGAAAAAAGGAAATAGTTAAAATGTCATTCGAGAATAGGATCAGTTAGGCATTACTAGCTTAGGCCACACAAATTATCTGATGATAATTTGCTGTGTCAGCATCATATGTTGGAACATAAAGAGGAAGCTGGAGGATGCACCCTCAACCCCCCCCCCCCCCCCCCCCCCCCCCCAAAAAAAAACCCAGGTAAATGCCAAAACAATTGCTGACAACAGCAAAACACACCTTTTCCTTTTCCATACGAATCTTTGTGCAAACGTCATCACATTCCAGCTGTTCACCACCATTCTGTCGTTCACAGCACCGCAGGTCCTTCCTTTTACGTTTGCAGGCACACCGGATGTAAACCTTCTTTTCACACTTTTTCTGATCAGTGCATGGCCCACTGTGACATATGCCTGGGCACTGGTGACCACAGGTCATCTTTGAATACACACACACACACACATGAAATTAGTTGTTTTGCATGCTCAAAATAAAGACATTGTTGATTTTCACATCAGAAGTTTTGAGGAAACAAACATGTGACTGCTGCTTGGCGTATATAAGATGATAACAAAGAAAAGTTAACTAAGCAAAACTAAACAAAATGTCAATGCTTTGGGGCATGAGCTAAGTAACGGGATTTATCTGCTCCTGTTCTGGAAAAGGGGGAATGGCTCAGAACGATGTTTTGTCTAGTTTTGCTTGGTTAACTTTTCTTTGACGTCATCAAAAATAGTGAT
>SMGT01001542.1:67395-103340 GCA_004794575.1 Lanistes nyassanus | reverse complement strand
CCCCCCCCCCCCCATGTGGGACCTTAAGCAATCAAAGGCCTCCCCCCCCCCTTTACCCCTCACTGCCCAATCTTCCCACACCTCACCTGGATGACATACATCTTCACAGCAGTGCTGACCACAAGACAAAATCTGTCCACAGATTTTACCACATGCCCAAGACCTCGCATTACACCGTCTTGGAACTGGGCCACTGCGTCCACAATGGCATGACATCTGTACCATCTTTGGGCATGGAGGACATGGCCCTGCATAGACACAGAACTACTTAGATGCAAATGGTCTATTTTCACAGCATAGTCAGTTGATAAAGGTGACATAAGTACACTATTTACTGCAATTTGCATCCGTCTAGACTGTCTCCAGATAAGAGAGATTTATTCAGACCAATAATTCCTACTTTAAAATCAAATATACTAATTCACAATTTCAAACCTGAGGATATTTTCTCCTTTTCTGTTAAAATTACCACATTGAAACATGTTGGTATATTTAGCTAGTTCATTCATACAGTTAAATGTGTTCTGGTTCTAATAGTAGGTACTGGCAGAACATATTGCATTTTTGGTGAAAAATGGTAAACTGCTCAAAGACTGATTGTTTATAAAGTTTCTGACTCTGCTATGTATTTTGTGTGGTAAATGCATCACCAAAATAAAGACTGAACCTCGTTTAGTGTTTATGTTTTGCTTGCTTTTATTCAGTTATCTGAATGCATGTAAATAAAGAAAAATGCATGACCTGCTGTGATCGCCAAACACCTATCTCACTGATAAAGCCGTTGTTGGACTACTTCGATTCATTATTTCCACGAAAATGAGCCCTGGTCAACTAGGAAACATTCCGCTTTAGCTTTGTTAATTTTTTTGAGAGCAGTAAAGTACCAAGTTATTTAACTAGCATGATAAAACTACGTTAACTTCTAAGTATAGCAGCTCTGAGTCTGTCATGTAAAACTTCATGCGTTTGAATGTGCTGTTGCATATCATATATTGACATAACTATTTTTTATGCCACGTTCAGCTTTACTTCTTTTTCCAACAATTTTTAAATAGGGGCAGTTACTATCACACCTGGATGACAGTTGAGAAGGCAAGAATGTCCACAGGTAGGTCTGAGGGCACGACCACATGTCTGTCCACAGGAATGAGGAATAAGCCATGGGTCAAACTTTGGGTCACGGACCTTTCCGCAAAAGCAGTAGGAATGAGTAGGACATTCGATTTGCTTGTACTCATGCCGACACTTGGGACTGTGAAATGCAGATGGGTTAAATGGCATCTAGATTACTCTGACTACAGGATTTAAAATAACACAATGGATGACAGAAGTGCACCACAATAAAAAAAGTCCAGTTTTTATGCTCCTAGTGAATGTATAGGCAGCATATTGATTAATAAATTATTATAATTAGAAAACATTGTAAGCTACACATTCAAATAATGGCAATAATTTTTTTCCCCTTCATGATCTGACTGCATTTCTCATAATGTCCTTTATAAAACACTTTTCCTTGCATGCTGAGTTACTTCACAGCCAACGAACTCATGTGAGTCTCTGCACACATTGCTTTGAAATCTCTGAATGCTCAGCTTATAATTTGAAAACCAAGGCACAAATAAAACACCCTCTAGAAAATAGAAAAAAAAAAGCCAACCAGAAGAGAACTCACCAGAACCATGGAAGGTCTGTAGTTGTTGTTGTTGTTCCTGATGACTGTTCTGTCTGGTACTGATGTTGATAAACACCCTCTCTCACCCACTTCTGTATGCACTGCAGATGTAACATGCAGCAGCAGCCCTGACATGTCCAGATCTGAAATGACACAGCAAGACAGAAAGTAACTATTAACTACAAAAGAGAGAGAGACAAGAAAAGCAAGTAGTTAAGTAGCATATGCTTTTGGTCTGATTAGCATGAAGTTTAGCAGACAAGAAAGCAACAGAATCTGGTAGTCGACTGTCATCTTAAGCAAATCAGATGAAACAGGAGCACGCCAGTCAGAAGCTCGACCACATCAGTGGTCTAATGGTTAAGTTGTCCCCTTCTGAGGCAGAAGTTCAATGGTTCTCACCAAGGCCAAGTCATACCAAAGACTTTAAAGTTGGAAATTTAATATCTGCCCTGCCAGATGCCTGGCACTATAATGAACAATAGTAGGACTGGTTGGCCTGGTGTCAGTATAATGTGACGAGGTGGGACTGAAGCCTGTGTTGCGACAACACTCCCAGTGTGACGGCAAACAACAACGTTCAAACAACACCATCCCAATATGTGCCTAGTTTGCAAATGGACCTTAAGCAACAAGGAGCCGGTCAGAAGCTCAGTATGGAGACATGTTAACTGATTTCTTGTATAATCAAGACTTGCATTTGATTTACAGGCCTGCACTATTATGGTATTAATGACTGGGTGTTTTTTTAGGATGAAAGTTCTCTGAAAACTGCAAGTGGGCACTACAAAAGACCACTGTACTTACTGCATCCTCTCGTTTTATATTCTCAATGCAGATGAGACATGCAGAAGTGCCAGACCGAAAGGAATGGAGTAAATGCTCTTGGGCCTTTACAATGTCACTGTGACCATCTTTTTCTCCATCTGTTTTAGACAAAAGCAAATGCATGAATCCAGCATAATCAAATAATCCAAAGAGCAATTCATCTCAGCATTTAAATAATGAATCCACTTCTGGGAAATATGTGGACTTTCCTTTTCAAGTAATTTTATGTAAGCTTCTCCTGGTCCCACCCTCTTATTCTTTCCCTGTATTTAGGTAACTGATCTTGAAATGACTGAATAGTGACAGCAGCCACAAACAAAGCAACCGACTCTCTTATTTATGCCAAGATTTACAATTTATAATTTTTATAATTTTACAAGCATAAAAAGCAAATGTATGTAAATGCTACATCTGGAACAATGTGTTAAAGTAATGCATCGCATTACAATGACCATATTCTCTACAGATTTTCCATGTAAAATGAGTTATGCTTACTATAATTAGTACAATAGGACTGAAAGATGTTTTCTAAGACTTTCTCTGCAACATCTTCCTCATCTGATTCTGCATCATCAACAAAGTCCTGCAGATGTCGTTTGACTGCTTCCTGGTGTCTACTGCTTGCTTTTGCAAAGGCATCTGTGCATTCCTTGACTGAGAAACATTTGACACAAACAATGCTTAAGAAAATACATGTACATCAAAAATTTTACATTCATGCCATCATACTCACAAACCATCAATAATTCAGCAATATATAGGGTGGCTCCAACAGCAACAATAATAATATTTAAATTTAAAAATATTGTGCTTGACAATTAACACAGGTATGAAGATACACCCTTCTGAAAAAATGTCTGCACATTAAATAACATAAGGAAGCATAACATATTCAGATAGAGATACCTATTGCATGCTTTTGTGTATGAGAGAGAGAGAGAGAGATTGGATAGATGTGAGTGTGACTGCTTATGCAAAGGCTCCATAAACAGCCAGCATCTTTGGTCCAGTATCCCACTACAGAAAATTTTACATTGAAAAAAAAAATAAAAGAAAGAAAACCTTCTGTGCTGTCTATTGCAGGGCTGGGTGTTTTCCATGTAGACCAGCTGGTACCAGGAAATGGCTCTCCAGGCTTGTAACTGGCAGAGGCGGATCCATTTCGGGGTTCCCATCGCTGAACATCTCCTGATCCTCCTCCGCTTAGTAGCTGCCCTCCTCTACCCCTGCCCTGTCCCTTGGCCCTCAGATAGGCTGGTTTGTTGTTCATTCTAAAGTGAACACTAAAACGGGCCACCACCTCACTTCACAATCAATGCCCTGCAACACAAATGATAGATCACATGCCGACATGGGCTTCGATCGGATCCTAAAAGCAAAACACGCATTTGGAGTTTTGATGGTTTGGTGCAGGTGTTAATGAACTTTTACTAGCTGTTTTAGAACTGACAGCTGGGAAATAGGTATAGACGAGGTATCATGCCTAAAACCATGGCATATGTGTTTCTTGCTCAGGGATGGAAAACAGAAAAGAAAGAGATGGATGAGAAAGTCCGAGTGCATTTTGGATTTTTCAATTTTCGGCCAATCATCGCCCAATGGTACCGTACAGTACACTGACGACTGAGTACAGTACCAGTACGTGCTAGTTAATCAACGTAATCTAATGATTAAGTTGATTAACAGAAAAAGAACACAAAGAATGTGATAATATAAAAATAACTGTAATTTCGTTTTAGCGCTTAAGGAGGATAATTAAAAGTCCAATAGTATATACCGATGGCGGATAGGTAAATATTAAATAAATGTAACGTGGGGCAGATATATCCGACCTCGACAAGCAGACGATCCTTTGATTCGACACGTCATTATCTCATCCGTCATTTGTGGACAAAGCATAAAAATCTCGTAGATAATAGTTCAATAATTCAATGCAATATTACAGAAAAACAAACAAAACTACAAGTTTTATACCGACACAAATCAACCTTACCTACTGCAAGCGACTTTAACATGATTCCATGTTTTAAACTGCTACAATCTCGCAAAAAAAAAAAAATGGGCGCGGACATTTTTCTAGGTGCTCACGAAGCTGAAACATTCTGTATAAAATAACAACTGTTCGAGAAAATGTCCTAAAACATTAATATATACCTCAAGTGCGACAATTTGGAAGTGTATTGTGCATTCCCTAGAAAATCTCGTAAACCAGAGAGTTTCTCTACAAACAAAGATGGCGGTACCTAGCTAAGATCTTTCTTGTTGACGAAGCTAAGGCTTTTGCTTCTTTTTAGGAGTAGGGCGTGAAATATATAAATTCAGACAAATTATTTCACATTGTTTCGCATGAATTCCTCTGATCAAGGAAGTTTACAGCGCGGAGAGGAAACCGCAGGGTGAGTAAATATATTTGTTACTAGGAAGGCCATGTCAGCTGATTGATGATTCGTAAACGCCGTCTTACCCGATATTTTGCAGCCTGTGGAAAATGTTTGAAGGAAAAAAAATAATGGGTTTTATTCTCATTAATATTAAGATAATTTATGCATCATGATAATTTTGAAAAGGTGAGCATTAAAGAACATTATGAACATACAGAAACAGAAAAAGCTGTTCGGGCCATATTGACTAATCGAGGTCAGAACTAAATGATTCTGACAATGACATAGTTATCAACAAGTACTAGAAGTAGTTGTTTTGACTCACAGGGGACGAAGGAGGGAGAGCTTGGACAAATATCGTGACTACAAGAGAGGTTTTGCACAATACAGGCGAAAAACATTCATTTAAAAACAAACTTTGCTACCGACTACTGAGATATGTCCAGCACGCACTGTTGACTTGTTCTGTTGCCTTCTGGGGTCCATGCCATTACATAGGACACAGGGGTAATTTAGGCACACACACAAATGACACAGATTTCCAGGTTGGAGAAGATGATTTCTGTATTGTGGCACCCTGCCGCAGCTCCAGGCTCACGTAGAGTTCTTTACAGTAGAAATAACACTTTTTTTTTTAACTAAATGATCATCAGATTCCAGGCTAGAGGGACATTTTGACACTTGGTTTTATCTTTAAAAAGCTCCAGAAGCACTGCAATAAAAAGCTTTGCTAATTTGTGTTCTTTTCTCACAAAGAGCAGTTAAGTCTGCACATATGACATGGAAGAACTATATCTTTCATTTAGTTCAGATGTCATGTATGAAATGTCATATTCGTTTTAGTAAGCAGCTTCATCATCGGCAACATGTATCTATTTTCAGTGGTGTTCATGCTGTTGCAAGTACCAACTTAGACCAAGACGAAATGTAAGTCTTGCCTGAAGATGTTCAGTGTCTTTGCTTGCTCATGACACCTTTTATGTTAGAAAAGTCTTATTAAAGCACACAGAATTCACACATTTCATGCAGAGATTACATTTTCACATGTATATTAGGGGGAATGATTTTGTTTATACTAGGTGCAACCTGATATTTGTCAGAGTGTTGATAAGAGTCTTTGGGAAGAATTACACATTGCTTGACTTTTAGCTCCCTGTTAGACGTATTCTTTATGCAGGTTGAATGAGCAAGGGATGGTTACTTCACCATAAATCACCAGGAAAGTGCTTTGTTTTTGCAGATCTGTTTCAAATAGAAAGCTTGTGCTTGCTTGAAAATTATTGAAATGTTTGGTTATGTGCATGCATTTCTTTACACAGAAATCAGTGTGAACATAGATGGCAATTTCTGTGTAAATGATTGCTGGGATACAGTTCTTGGCTAAATATGAAGCTGTAGTGTAGGTGTGTGTATCATGTCTTAATGATTTAACTTTGAATTCAGTTTATTTTCAAAGGGCTTACATTGTGTCTAAAGCCTATTTTTAAAGGGTTTGCAACTGTTTCTAAAGCCAAGAATTTCCTTTAGCAGGACATGCATTTGCAAGGGTAAATTATTGTATAGCCTGACAGAAAAGGTGCCAGAAGACTCTACAAAACTGACAATAAAGTGAAAGCATGGCAAACGAGCAGAAGACTTGTTCCAAGGTCTCGGTGAACTTTGTGTTTTGTTGGTTAACACTACTGCTTCTAAAGCAGGGATGGTATTGATTGCTTATCAGAATTTTACATCCTTTAAAAAAAAGATTTCGTGCAACATGCCAGAAGACCTGCACTGTGTCTTTGGGACTCGGTGTTTCTGTATAACTCCACTGCAGCAGTAAGATACAAATATTGACACTTCAGTGATTTATGGTTCCCAAGATGAAAACCAGAGAATTACAATCTTGACCACTTGAAATGGTCAGAACCAGATTTATTTATATTTGTAAAACTTGTGACTTAGAATAACAAAAAAGCCAGGATTTATTGTGCTGTGGGGTCACTGGAGATATAGTGGCACCATTATTTTCATTCGATGTATGATTAGTGTTATCTGTACTTAGGTGTCAGAAGTAAAGTAGAAGTCCTGACCTTAACAGGGAAAAACGACAGACTAGATTAAGATCAGAAACAAATTCTAGGATCTTAAAGAAAGCTCTTGTACAATCACTGAAATTTGTTAAAAGTCAGCAAAATAGGTGGGCTTTGTGCTGTCATGTGTTCTCGAACAAGCCGATAGAATGGTAGATTTTTTCCTCGCCCGCAACTATCCTCCCAACCTTCTACACTCTGCTAAACAGAAAGCTGCCGCTACTCCACGCGCACTCACCCTCCAACCTTCCCACCACTCCAGACACACGGAACTTCGCCCGATCGCCGTCTTGACGCACCACCCTCACAACCTTCCTGTACGTAGGATCCTCCTCTCTAACTGGCACATACGGTCCAAATCCGAGCCCCACCTCTTCAAACAAAACCCCCTCCTAGCATCTCGCAGGGATAAGAACCTGCGAGATCTTCTAGTACATTCCAAACTTAAAGCCACCACTACCCTCCCCCCATCATGCGGCTCCACCCCATGCAATGTCCCCCGTTGTCACACTTGCCCCTACCTGAACACCAACACAAAACTCCACACACCCAACACCACTTTTGTCATCAAGCGCCACTTCACTTGCACTGACAGCAACATCATCTACGCCATCACATGCACCCTCTGTCCCACTTTATTCTACATCGGGGAGACAGAACGCACGCTCAACACCCGCTTCACAGAACATTTGGCTGACACTAAACACCGCAGAAACACACCAGTTGCACGTCACTTTAGCACACCCCCACATACAGCCGACAACATGAGGGTCTGTGGTATCTGGAGAATGAAGGGTGATTCCATTGACCGTAAGAATATGGAATCCTACTTCATTACCCATTTCGGTACCATGGCACCCACTGGACTCAACCTCAAACACGGACCCTCCACCTTCCTCTTTCTCTTTACCCCTCCTCTCTCTCGCTCGTATTTCTTTTCTCTCACCTCCTTCTCTCCCACAATGACACCCCCTTACCCACGCTTCTCTCTCCACCCCTACCCTTCCCTACCCTTTCCCACCCACCTGGCGATTGGCTGCCCCTCTTTTTAACCCTGTTTACTCACTGTCCCTTAGTCATTTTCCTGCTGTCCAGCCTATGCGCCACATCTACTGAAGCTAAGTCTTTTTCTTCTGTTTTCGTTGTTGTCGTTTTTTCGTCGTTTTTGTGTCGTCCTGATGAAGGGGTAGTGCCCCGAAACATGTAGATTGTCTTTGTCTTTGTCATGTCTTAGCTTGGTCCAGTTCCCTTGTTTTAAATTTGTATTATATTTGTACAGGAAGCGAGCAGCAGCCCGACAACTCATAGAGAACTATTACTATCAGCTGACTGATGGCTGTGGTAACACCAGCTGCGACAACAAGTGCTGTGCCTCATGTCCAGACTTCACTTTCAAGTCCGTAGATCGCAACCAGCTAGCTTTGCAGGCCGTAAAACTATCCAAAGACCGAGCACGGCTGTGTGATGGCATTCCTAAGAAGTACGCCAAATACCCTGTGCAAGAGAGCGCGGGAAGACAGGCAGTCCCACCACCTGCTGATGGCGCAGGTACTAGCTCTTGCATGAGCTTCACTGATTGCAGTGGCAGCGAACATGACAGCTGGGAAGCGGAACGAGTTAGTGGAGAAACTCAAGAAGCGGGCGGTGCCAAAGCCAAGCTGCCATCACCCTCCAACAGCTGTGCTGCATCATCTTCCAGCTCCAGCTGCAGTCAAAGCAACAGAGATCTGCGTATTGGTGAGTCTTGTGAGCAGATGAATGAACCTACGCTTGTTGGGAATTTTTGGCAAGCATGTTTTCATCTTGAAGTTTATCACTAATTTAGCAGTTTTGCTGCACAGAATGACATCTTTTGTAGCTTTTTTTGTATTTATTGGTTAAATATCCAAAGATTGGAAAATGTTTTACATATTTTTATGTCTTTGAGTTTCAGTTTTTGAATTAATTTGGGGGTGGATATTATGAAGTTAATGGTGTAGATTTCTGTCAGTCACTCGACCTGCATGTTTAGGTGTTAAAAAAAAGACCAGGTTAATTGTCAAAGTTTAGTTTATTACAAGATACTTTTCCTCAAAATTAGAGCAAGTAACCCTATTGTGTGGGTGAAATAGATGGTTGGACATTTATATCATAATTAAAACATTTCATTTTAGCCTTTTGATGTTGTTTTGGAAGGGAAAGTGCTTCCACCTCGCAGTGATCTCGCACAGGAGGGGGGAGGGGGAAGCAGTGGGGTTGGGGAGGGACGGGGGCCGTAAAAAATATGGTGATATCCTTAAGCCTACACCCAGCCAAATTGGAGAATAAGTTAATTAAATGCTTGCCATAGATGGTTTAAAGCATTATAATATTATATTTAAACGCCCAAGTAAAACGGAGGAGATTCTTTTCTCTTGCCCTCCATCTATATGTCACAGAGTGTAGTCATGTGGAGGAAAAGGAGTTTTTTTAAAGGACCCTTTTTATTTTCAGATACACATGAAATATCATATCTGGATGAAAAAAAAGTGATGGAGTCAATACGAAAAGGTCAGCGAAATGGAAGCTGGAACCACCTGATTCATCTCATTGGTATGGTGTTCAGCAACCCGGAATATCTTAAGCGAAGTTTTCCGTACTGTTCAGTCAAGCTTTGTCAGTCTTCTTCTGTGGATCCTGACAAGGACTTAGATGACACGGAAGCAGAACCTATGCATGTAGATCTAGTGACCCTCCAGGAAAGGTGTGTGCAGCTGGAAGGTCCAGCAAGTGTTGATTCAGACAGGCAGTGTAGTGCCTGCTGCTTGTCGGTGGACCTTGCCTCTTTATGCAGAGCGTACGAAGCACTGATTGCAATCCCAGAGCAGCCATTCCAGGGGGCTCTTATTAATGCCTTACTGTCTTTGTCTCGAACCATTCAAATGGACTTTAAGTACCACCGAACACTGGAGAAAGATCCCAACTATCTGAACATTTTTATCATCGTGCTAGAATTTCCAAACCTGCACAGTCCAGAGTACCTCGAAGCAGCGTTTCCAGCATTCTGCAAGGCTCTGGCTCTTATGCCGTTGGCGGGGCAGGCCAGGTTAGCACAGATTCTGTCAACTTATGGTGAAAACCGGTTGACGGTCATGCTGCAGTCGCTACAGCAGCTCATCACGGTACGCATTGTCAACAACGAAGGGCGGTGGGGTCGCAGCTTTCACCTCAACGATGATGAGGCCATTGTAGATGCCTGCTGTGTCATGAAGATCATCTACTATGCCAGTCTCTTTGGGGGTCAGGTGGATAGCCTTGAGTTACTGGAAGAGGAGAGGATGGCGAATGAAGCAGATCTTTTACATGATGCATTGCAAGGGGCTATGGGGATTGAGCCTAAAGAACAGCCGCAGCCCAAAGAAAATCCTCTTGGGAAAGAACTCAAGATCAACCCAATTGATGTGAGGAAACCTTTGATTCCCTTCGAGGAGTTTCTCAATGAGCCTTTAAACGAGCACATTGATATAAGCACAGATTATGCTAACTACCGCTCAGAGCCAGATAGCAAGTTCTCCTTCATCACTCACAACTTTGTGTTAACAACAGCATCCAAGAACATGTGTATGTACTTTGACAACCGGATTCGGATGCTGCATGAGAGACGTACTTCTCTTCTGCAGACCATTGTGCATGGTGGACCACCCATGCCCTACCTCCGCATCCGTGTCAGAAGAGATCATGTTGTGGATGACGCACTTCTAAACGTGAGAATTAAACATTTTATCATGGTGTGTGGGTGGTTGTGTGCGCATGCACATGCATGCATGTGTATTCATGCAAGAGAGAGGTTGATTGGTTGATTTGTTATTCCTGTGGCATTGTCCTCTAGAAAATGAGCGAACAAGCACCGTGTAAGTAGTAATCAGTTTATCAAATATCCCAGTTGGAACAAACGCCATAACAATAAAATATTTGTCACATCAGTCATCTGGATAAGTTACAGCGAGAAGCAAACACATTTGATTACTGAGTTTATTATAATACTGGGCCTAAATGCTTCACTATGTACTGAATCATTAAGCACAACCATCACTGGCTAGAAGTGGAAAGCAAAAAATGAGAAAGTGCGTGATTCCATGTCTTCGCAATCCTGACCCACATTATCTAGTCACCAAACCTCTGTCCCATGCTATGGCAGTGGCTGGACTTGTACATCAAATAACTTAAGAAACACTTTTAGGCTGGTATTATGCTTTAAAATATTACATCAGAGAGAGAGAGAGAAAAAGAGGAAAGGAATAGCAGAAGAGAGAAGTGGGATGAATATTTTTGGAGTAGCAATACGATAATACTTGCAATTGCTGAAGGGTTTAAAATTTGCTTTTGTCACAACATTATCTTGTCATTAGCTGTTTGTTGGTACATAATATTAAGAAGTATAAGTAAAAAGTTACTTTGGGAATCTGAAAAAGGGAAAGAATAATACTGTAGTTTTGAGGTTTGACTCTATTCTGCAGGCCAAACAACTTATTAAAAACCAGGCTCAGCAAACCTTTTCCAAAAGATACAAGAATTTGAGTGCTTTGTCAAAAAGAGTCTGAAAAAAGTCTGATGATACTTTTAAGAAAAAACAAACCAAAAACCCTCCTCCCCAACCCAGCTGTGCAAAAAGGCTCACTGTTAATGTTAAGCCAGGAAGAAAGTTGGAGAGAATATTTCAGGAGATCTGAACTGGTTTCAGCAATGCTGAACAAACATCAGTGGGGTTTTATCAGCTGGTCCACTGCTTTTACAACTGTTCTCCTTATGACCAATAGTATTACAGCAAAACCTGTCTGCAGTGGACACCCTTGGGGGCACCTAAAAGTGTCCCTGTGAGGCAGGTGCCTGCTCATCTGAAGGAGGGTCTGCGGGACCATATGTCTTTAACTAAGTGATCATACAACACTAAACACTAGACTACAGTATACAGTATGTACATGTTAAAAAAAAGCAAAACATACATAACGTGATGGAATGTTTAACTGTATTCAATCAGCAATAACGATAAATGCCATCCGAGATCAGCTTGTATGGTTTTTGCATGCAAAGAAAAAGTCAGAAATGTGGGGTTGGTGCCCCTTGCCTAACTGTGAAATGTGCATAGCTTCCAACATAGTCTGCATGGACATGGCTGCCGAAAAAACGTTGCTACGTCCCAAGTGTGATGCTACTAGTGCTAGACCAATCAGGGACTTAGGATGTCCCAAGGCTTTCTTGATATGACATGGGTGGTGATCAGATCATCATTATCACCATCACCCTTGTCAGAAAACTCTCCTTTGGCGTGCTTGTGACGTGGCCAAGAAAATAAATAGCTGTGCGGCAGCTGATGTCTTGCAAATGGGACCTCGATAGCTCTGTGGTTAGAGGTGTGGACTAGCATGTAGAAGGACTATGTCTGGTATGGAGGGGTAGAGCATGCAATTGGGACTGAAAATTGCTGTCCGCTGTTCGTATTAGACAGTGTGGCCCCCTGTTTAAGGGGAGTTTGTGTTGAAAATTGGTGCCAGGGTCAAGTGTATGTGTCAGTGAGGTGTCTGCTGGTTTAAGGAGTCCCTATTGACAGATTTTGCTGTATTACTTGCACTAGGTTTGGCATCAAAACGAAGTACAGTGTATAATAATGTGGAGAGTTTGTTCATAAATGTCTAATGTATTGCATTTGCAAAATCAATTGTCAATATGGGTGCATGTTTAAAAATTTGGTGTAGCGTGACAAACATGTCTGGTTTGCAACAGCAGGTTTAAATGTGGTTTATGGTGTTGATTTCTTTGGTTTGACACAGTTGGAGATGGTTGCTATGGACAATCCTGGTGACCTGAAGAAACAGCTATTTGTTGAGTTTGAAGGAGAGCAGGGCTTGGATGAAGGAGGTGTTTCAAAGGAATTCTTTCAGCTCATTGTAGAGGAACTGTTCAACCCTGATATTGGTGAGAGATAAGTTTCCTAAACAAACTGCTCTCCAAAAAATTGAAGAATTTCTCATTTCTAACGCTAAATAGAAATAGGTTTTTCTTAGAGACAAATCATCAATTTTGTTGTTTTCTGCTTTTTATGGTATTCACTATTGTGAAATTATGTACCAGAGTAAATGTATCCAAAAGAAATATAGTGATAATGGATTATTAAACTAGTGAAAATGTTGTTAACAATAGTCTTTACAAGGGAATTGTGGTGGAAGATTCAGAAGAGGAGTTTGAATCATATATAGGCCTAAGCTACATTGAAATATAGTACAGTATATAGATGAACAGGGATTTATTACATGTGTCTTTTCAATCATCAGCTTCTTCAACTTTCAAGAATGTAAGTTAGAATGTAAACAAAACCCCAAACGCCAGTAAGTGGAATTGCTGAAATGATTGTAGCATGAATGACCGTAAACTAGATGAGAAGTCCTCTTCTTTTTCCCACCTTGATAGCTTCCTGTATTGCTGCCATTTTTCTTCACTGGCAGAAATAACGGCCCCATGTTCCATAACCCCACCAACATTGTTTCTAAAACTGCATGTATTTTGTCTAGAAATATTTGACACATTGTAGCATGTAAAGACAACATTTTTTCAGACCTCAGCCTGTAGCTGTCAGCTGCTGAGTCTGTGGAACACAGGGCTGTTTGTCATGTGATAGACCAAGTAGGTCATGTCGTCTGCTCAACAGAAGCAGCAATCGCAGTAGTGTTAAACTGCTTGGAGGAGACCTGGTTTTCAGTCCCAAAGAGTGAACAAAATGATGGTCGTGGACAAAGTTTTGTAGAAAAAGTCATAAAAATCTGTGTAAATTCCGTCTTAAGTCACGTTTGATGCAGTCTTAAATGTAAAAGCAAAGAAAAACAATCTTTGAGTGAAGTTTAGGTCATAAATGTAGGGGAATCATAAAGGAAGAGGTTGGATTTCAGGGGTCCATTGTATGTATATTTCAGAATATCTATTTTTTTCAAACCTTATATTCATAACCTGCAGCTTAAAGGTCCTTTTGGCAAATATTTAGGATAGCTATCCGAGAAACTATGGGCTCTTCCTGGCACCGTCTCGCTAATCTCATTCTTAGCTCATGTTATGGACTCGGCTACTTTGAGTATGGAGGCATGCCAATCCATATGCATTTTATAATGGTAGACACACTTATACTCACAATTATGTAATGACTTATTCACTAAAGGATAGTAATTGTTAAAAAGTTAATCATTACTATGATAAATATGTGTATTTTATGTTTGGTTGAGTGATTGAAGCAAGGATGGCTTTGTTAAAGACCCTTTAATTTTTTTAAAAAATGTAATTGCACAACTCACTGAGCACTCAAAAGGTAACCACTGCAGATCTAAGTAGAAACTTGAACTAAAGCAATTTTTTTTTCTCCCAGGTATGTTTATCTACAATGAGAATACACGGCAGTTCTGGTTCAATCGCATGTCCTTTGAGAATGAAGGGCAGTTCACACTAATCGGGATTGTTTTGGGCCTTGCTATTTACAACAACTGCATTCTAGACGTCCACCTTCCCATGGTTGTCTACCGCAAGCTGCTTGGAAAGAAAGGGGTGTTCCAGGACCTGTTTGATGTTGATCCTGTAAGTCAGTACTATGAGCCACAAGAGAAAAGTTTATCCATAAGGTTTATTTCACATGAATATATATTGTATAATATATATGATATTATTAAGTAAGAAGTTATCAAGATATGTGTATGTGCATATATATTTCTGGATGGATTCCTATTCTGCCTTTTCCCCCTACCGTCTTCCTGTGTGGCAAGATGATGATGTCCTTCATTCAGGTCACACCCATCTCACCCACTCTTTCCTCCGTTCTGAGCCGTGTCCCACCTGTGAAATTTGTTGTGCACTCCTTGTGGTCCGCCATGTTTTGTTTTGCACTGTTTTAGCTGGGTTCATTGGCATCATTTTTCTGCTCCCTCTTTTACAGAACTCTCTTGTTTTGGCCCCTGATTGGGTATTTTGGCCTTTTTAAAAGGTGCCCATCTTTACTGTCGTAATTAATCTTGTTGCTTACCTCTTTATCAGTTATTTTCACTTTACTGTTGTCCTTTTTACTTCTTGTCTGCTCTCACCCTCTTGTCTTTACTTTTACCATGGTCCTTTCCATACCTTTACTGCCATGATGTAGCCTCCATTGCTGGCACAGCCTTAAACATAATCACTCACTCACCCTACCATCTTCACCAATCATGTCGTAGGAAGGGAAAGCCAAAAGCAAACATACAAGTTTTGAATGAGTTTTATATGAGAACTTAAGGTGTGACTATGCATACTGATAATTAATGCATTGCTGTTTTCTGGTGATTAATTTTTGTGTGTATATTAGTTGCAATTACTGTGAAGATAGAGACAAAAATTAAAAGAATGATCAATAAGTTTATTGAATAGAAACATTAACATAAATGATGGTGATGGATAAGATGACGACGATGATGATGTAATCTTTTTCTATAGACTCTGGCTCAAAGCGTGCAGCAGATGCTGGATTATGATGGTGAAGACTTCCAGGATGTATTTATGCAAACTTTTTGCATTGGTATATCGGACATCTTTGGATCTAGTAGAACACATGACCTTAAGGAAGGGGGTGCAGACATCCCTGTGACACAAGAAAACAAAAAGGTTGGTTGAGGAATTTCTTATTATTGAAGTGGTTGCTTGAATCTAAAGTTGTCAGAAATGATATTTAATGTACCCATTTGAGCTGGTTTGTTCGTTTATTTAGTTGACCAGTATTTAGCAGAAACCATCACGTGGCATCAGCCAGTGTGACTGAAATGTTACCTCACCAGTTTGGGTACTGTTTTGACAGTGGGAGTGAAGTGTTCTGTAGATGCCACGTATTTTGTTTTAAGTACCTTTAAGAAGGAAGGAGTGAAGTTTGTGACTGATCTTCTTTGGATTGAGAAAGTTACGGCAGCAGAGTGTCAAAACGTCATTAGCTGCATAGATTTCAATTTGAAAAAAAAAATATTGGTAGAGAAAGCTATAATCATATCTAATGAAAGAGTTGGAGTAGTTACAATGTTAAGTTGGAAATGTGTTTATACATTGTAAGGGAAATTTTCGTTGATGTTTTTGTCAAGAAACATATTGTCTGACAGGAATTTGTGGATCTCTATGGTGATTTCCTTTTGAACAAGTCCATTGAACGGCAGTTTAGTGCCTTCAAGCGAGGCTTTGTGATGGTTACAAATGAAAGTCCACTCAAAATGCTTTTCCGTCCTGATGAGGTCGAGATGTTGGTGTGTGGGAGCAAAGTAAGTGAGGCTTGAAGCTTATATTTGCAGCAAGTTACATTTGAAGTTTGTTTTGTGTAGCCTGCTTTAGACTCTGTGTGTGTGTGTGTGGGTGGGTGGAGGTGGGGGGAATGGTTCAAGTCATATTATTTTCTTAATATGTGAATTGTGTGTACATCTTATCCACAAAACTTGAAAGGTATAACTTGAAAAGCGGAACCTCTGTGGATGCAGCTCAGTTTTCAAATGACTTTACCGTTGTGTACTAATGTGTGTACAGCAATGTAGCCATGTTTTCTGATGACAGCTCCTTAACTCATAAAACAGCACACTTGCGTCAAATGCCAAATATGATTTCTGGATCTTCACTTGATGTGTACCCCATCAATAAACTGCTATGTCATTTGTTAATTTGTATGGAAGTAACTTTAAAGGTTCATCAGCATTTACAACATATTCTGTGATTCCAAATTGTATCTGCAGAAATTTGGTTTTGCTGAAGTGACTCTGAATTGTTCAGTAGATTTGGCTATTTTACAAGCTTGCAGAAGAAAGCTGTTTCAAGAAATGTGTTTATTTGGCAGGAATTTGATTTCTATGCTTTGGAGGCGACCACTGATTATGATGGCGGTTTTACAGCTGATTCCCGTACGATCAGGTAGATGCTTCACTTTTCTTGTTTTGCAGCAACGAAGTTGAGAGAAAGAAAACTTACCTGTAGATGTTTCTGTTGTTAGACCAGCAAGGTCATAGAATGCATAAACTAGAACTCTTCATCATATTTGAGAAATGCATTTAGGTGATGCTGGCCAGTGTCATACTTGGAAGCTCCTCAGTCATTGTTTACCATGAATGTGCTGCTGCGTCATGCAGCATCTACACCCACTGCCCCTTTTGAGCGGAAACTCCACTTAGCCTGCAAGTCAAACCCAACAGTATACGACCCGTTCACCTCCAGTTAATTACTGAATGTTTACTGCCAGCTCCACGTTCGCCAACTCAAATTCTGTTACTCCAATTATTGCTTTGATTTTTGATTGTTGTTGGGTTTTTTTAAAGCTAGCATCAAGCAACTTGTGAGCGAAGTCTAATAAAAAGCTTTTTGTTATTCGTCCTCAGAAACTTCTGGGATATTGTCCATGAATTCAGTGAAGAGGACAAGAAGAAATTGTTACAGTTTACCACTGGTTCAGATCGTGTGCCTGTTGGCGGTCTGTCAAAGCTGAAGTTTATCATTGCCCGAAATGGGTCGGATTCTGACAAGTAAGTTCTGCATCCACACCCTCCTCCTTTCCATACTTCTTTATCTTCAGAACACTTTTCATATCGTCATTCTATTATCTTTTTTTTAAAAGTTAAACCTAAACCCTCATTTCATTATATTCAAGTTACTGTTACCAATGTACCTCAAAAATGAGACATGATTGTGTTGGTGTGGTGTTTCCCTCCTGACTGAACTGTGCGGCTGAAATTTTTTAAAATTAATTTACTGATCAGGTTAATACAAAATTGCAAGCATTGTTATCGTAGAATTTGAAGGAGTTTAAAGTCATCAACGAAAAACAAAAACCCAAAAAACCCACCCCAAAGTTTAAAAGAAAAAAGTGTTTGTCCTGCCAGCTACTTGACTCTGGTCTCTGCAGGTTGCCCACTTCACATACCTGTTTCAACGTACTGCTCTTGCCAGACTACGCCACAAAAGAAAAACTCAAGGAACGCCTTCTGAAAGCCATCAACTATGCCAAGGGTTTTGGCATGTTATGATTTTGCCTGTTACTGTCTATTTGTTCCACTGTGAGAATAAGTGACTTCACTGAGTCAGGTCTGTGCAAAATTTGCTTCAGCCCATGCTCTGAACTGCTGTTAAGGAGAGGAGAAGCTGCCTTTATACACTTACCGGTCATTCTGTGTGCACAAGGCGAGTGAGACAAAAGACAAGTTCTTTTCAAGGCAAAGCCATGGAACTTAACTGTGATTCACTGCTAAATTGTATCGTTAAAATTAAGTAGTCTGGGAGGATGTGGAGGAATTTTTGCTACTGCTATGGTTGAACTTTAGGAAAGGAGAGTTCTCATTAACAGAAGCTTAAAACGAGTCCTTGTCACTTTCTTTTCGGCAAGAGGAGGAAATAAACTTCACACCTGATTTTTGGCATCCTCGTGTATAGATCTTTTTAATCCCTCCCCACTCTGTCTAGTTTGGTTTTTAAATGTTTGGTTGGCTGTGAAAATAAAATTTGAAAAGGGTAAGCTAAAAGCTAAACCAGCAAGAAGGGCATGAAATGGGTTGTGTCGCCAGTGTAGTTGCCATTTTGTTGCAGTTTGGCTTGTGATGCTAGTTGTGGCTAGGATCCTACCAGCCTTTTCTGATGCTTGTGCAAACACACAGCAAGTGCAGATAAGCATGCTGCCCCTTTTCCTCCTTCCAAGAACGTAAATTTTAACGTAAAAAAAATCTTTGGTAGTCATTGCTGCTATGAACATCATTTCCCTGTTCAGTTTGAAAGCTTGTAAAATTTCTGCTGCTTTCTGCAGCTTTGACAGCTGTCTGAAGGGAAGGGTATAAAACGCAATCAAAAGTATTGATACCAGTTAATGCTAACACGCTTGAGGTCAGTAAACTGGTGTAGCATGTCACTGCATTTTCTTAGTCTTGATGTAAATTATTCTTAATCTTTACTGCACTGCTCAGTACGTGATAGTTTTATCAGCTCATAAACATTTTGTAGTTAAGGAGCTTAATGATTTTGGTAATATATTGTTCAACAGTTCTCCTGCCCCTATAATGTCTGCATTAAGGTACTGTTTATAGAAGTGGCAAATCAGACAAGAAGTGGTAAAAAAGGTTGAATTTTTTTATATATTTGACAGCTTTCTCATGATCTGAGCATGTTGCAAGTAGTGATGTGCTGTAGTATTTTGTACCCCAAAACATAAACTGTCTGGTGACTACAGACAGTGCATTATGTCCAGATGCTGGACAGGAGAACAGGGCTTCAGACACAGCATTAAACTGCATAATAACCAGTTCCTTTTTTGCTGTGTGCCAGTGCCATCCACCGTGCTGTAGATTCCTGTTCGTTTTCATGCAGAAGAAATATTTTCTCATCATTTTATAACATTATTTGAAAGGTTTTTTTAACATTGAAAAACAAATTCTGTTCATGGTTGTCTTTCATAGATAAGTTTTGCAAAACTGTTTAGCCTTCTTTTGTTTTCTGTTCCATCATTTACTGTATTTGTACCTTTGTGTCCATCAAATAATGAATTGTACTTGAAAATAATGTCTTTGTCACCAGTAATTTAAGTGTTGGCAAGATAGCTTGTAATTTGAGAGATTCCTACAAAGAGCAGATCTTATTCTTAACTGTACTCGGTATCTGCCTTATAGCTACGTGTGTGTCCTGCACATTCGTAGGAGTGTGCGTATATATGTTTGACCTGAGAGAGTGAGAGTTGGGGATTGAGAGAGAAAGACAGGGGGAGGGGTGAGTGCAAATAAACATGACTGTGCATCTAAGTGCGTATAATTTTATAATGCTTCCCTGTCTGGTCTCTTACGTCGCTCAATTGGGCTCTCAGTATACCATGTGAAAGTCCTTAACAAGATTCTGAAATTATGTTAGTGATAAGAATGACTTCACAGAGCTGCATAAAGCAGAAGAGCAAGTTTCTAGAATGGGGGACAGTTTGTGGATATTGCAAGTTCTAAGATAAAGGCTCTGTGCACGCTTGCCAGTGTTGAGATGTTCTCTGGATTTAATAGGTATGCTCGCGTAGTTTCTGGTATATAGAGAACCATCCCGTTTCACCCCTTGGTACATGTAGATGCTTTACATTTATAAATGCGAAAGAGTTTGATGATTTTCTGTCATGGACTTTCCTTCTTCCAGTTTTCCACTGCTTATCTGTTAATACTTCCCATCCCCATCCCCCTCTCCAAATGCTACTTTTGTAACAGAGCAAGTGAAAATGGTGAATAGTTCCTGAGTACAGAGTACTGTCCCTTGCTGAGCATTTCACTTTTCCTTCTCCCTGGTCACCTTTCCACAGTTCTCAGATTTATTGAAGAAGCCACAAAATTGCTAGATAAAAATGGTTGCTCTATAATAAACAGTTGTTGAAAATTCACGCATTCTTTTATGTAAATGTTTTGAGGCTTCAAAAATCGACTCCTTTAAATTTTTGGTGGTTGTTTCTGAACGGCCACAAGATGGTTCACCCTCATTTTTAAACCTGTGATCTAGTTGGAATATGTGCAGTAAATGGCCATGGTAATCTGTCACCATCCATCTGAATATCACAGTTTAGTGAATTATCAGCCTTCCGTACTTACAATGCCTGAGAATTTTCCCAAGTTCAAGTGGATACAGCATCAGTATGCTGGGTGTGCATGTTTGCTTGTTTTTTTTGGGGGGGAAAGACATTTTGATTATCTGTCAGTAATAGGAACTCTGTGCCCACTGTGTACTTTGTAAGGGGTTTGGAAGTGTGCCAAAGAAAAGTGTTAGTGGTTGTGTTTCAGATGCTGGTTCACATAAAGGAGTAGGTAAGCTTCACTGCAAAGGGCACACAGCTAAGCACTGAGGGAAACTGGAAATAAACTTTGACCTGTAGGTCACTTCAGGTGTTGGTAAGGAGATGAAGCTGGTGGAGCAGTAGTGTTCTGGCAGGGTGCTGCTGGGCTCAGTCAGTGAGGGGAGGTGACGTCAGCATTGCTGCAGGATAAAAATACACTTATGAAAGTTACTTTGCACATGAAGACGATAAACAAGGAACAAAGAATTGTTACTTATGAATAACAAACAACTGGCATTGACCCACAAACCGCTCCCCTTGGTACTGCACATGCAGATGCACAGACCATCTTGGAGACAGGAGGTGATGACTTGTAGGACAGTTTCAACTTGGAAGCCAAGCACTGGACACCAAGGCTCAGTTTTGTGTTGAGAGCTTTTTGTTTCTTTAAACCTAGAATACTCTGTGAGGAAAAAAAAATCACCTGATCACATTGATGGTCCATGCAGCTACTAGCTGAATCACACAAAAAAATGTGCCACTACCTCCTTGTGACCTTTTTTCATTGTTTCTCCTTGTAGAATGAGACCTCATTCCCCATCCCCCTTGCAAAGGAGGGTTTTTGGTTGACAGTACAACACCTGCTTCAGTGATTCCTTTGTCCACATCAACACAAATGTCATAAAGTATGATGTTTGGGCCTGATAGTAATACCGTGGCTGCATGTAGTGTTAAACACATCTATGGTGATGAGGAGACTTGATATCAGTCACAGTGTAAGCAGCACGTCAGCCGTCTCTTGAGTTTCCAGGAACCCACCTTTTGTAAAACAGACAATACGGTCAAGTTGGTTTGTACATGTATTCACATTAGTTCGCTTATTATCGCTTGTGGCTGGCTTTAGCATCTGGAATGCTGTATTGCTTGGTATTCTACTGCAGTTGTATTTGCTGGTGTTGCTAATTCAATAATTGAACTCATCTTCATTTCTGTATGGATAAACATTTCTCAATCTGTGACTGGTGTATAGAAAAATATTAAATAGGTGAACATATATAAGCAAAATGAAATCATTTTGATATGCGCACATGCTGGCACATACATGTGCACAGATGCTGTAGTTGTAGGTTTGGATGAACTCAACTGTTAGATTTGTGAAGTTTAGGTGGGCAAATAACTCCAGCAGCATGATACAAACTAGTGTCTTGTCTTTTCATGCTTCTGACGCTGATATTTTGGTTGATAGTGAAGGTTGGTTTTTTTAAAATTAAGTTTTTGCGGACTTCATGTTATGAATTATTCTACATACAAAGAAGTCACAAAGTAACAGAACTTTATTGCTGTGTTAGGGTGTAACTTCAGTTTTTAAGAAGTTCGCTGTTTACATCTGGGGTTTTTTGTGTGTGTTTTCTTTTTCCTAGTTCCCAAAGAGAGAACTCTAAAAAACTGTTAGAGCTTGTTGTCTCTTTTCTGATGATAACATTTCTGTGGTTTGTGATTAGAATCTTCCACGCAAAATTTTTATTCAGAGAAAACTTTAACAGAATTGATTTGATGTATCTGTTATTAAAATTATTTTATTGGATGCATTCTGGTTGCTGTCAGGCTGTAGACGTTGCACACTAATGATGGGAGGGCTACAGCTCAGCATCAAAGAACACAAGCCCACAAATACATTTGTAAATGTATGCAACATCAGATTGAGATGTCCTTGAAGTGTCACACAAGAACATGTAAATGCTGGATTATTTGGATGTTATTTGGTGTTATTTATGGTATGATGTTTGATTCTTTCGTTTGGTGCTAGAAATGTTAGAACTGGGAATGTTAATCATCCTGTCTGTCACCCTGATTTTGCCACCTCCTTTGTGTGAGCTATACCTGACTTCTTATGGATGAGTGAAGAGTAGCGAAACGTGAAATGACCATGGACTGCAGCCCTAACTTGAGTATTCCTCACAGAGAAGTATCCAGTTTGTTGAAGTTTGTGACTTTTTAACATCACTTAACAGCTCAAGCCACTGCAGCCTTTAGGTGATTATTGGAAGGAACTTTTCCAGCACCCCCACTTCCACCAAAAAGCTTTTTCCTGTCAGATATCTACATTTTTTCCATTGAAGGCATGTTTCTTGTCTTTTTTCCATTTTCTTTTATAAGTCTATATTTGTCTTATTGAGTGTGGTGGCAAGTTTTATTTCTAAGTATAATTGTTTCGAAAATGTCCAAGTTGCTGTCTTGGCTTTACTTTGAAGAAAACTGTAGCGCAAAGTATAGAGGTGGAATCCTGTGCCTGCATGTTACTGCAAACGCTGGCGTGAAGGGACTGGATGCTTGTTTTGAAGGAGAGAGAGGCATTAAATATGGTTTATCAGAACTGTAGCCGAGTTTATTGGTTACTGTCATGTTGTAGCAGATGTGAATTTTACAGATTAGCGGAAGTCAAGTGACACTTGTTACGAAGTGTAAGACACGTTCAACAGAAATTAAAAAAAAAACTTACTGATTATAATTTTAATCTCACATTTAGCCTCAATGTGTTCAAAATAAGAATAGAAAGCATACATCATTCTTGCCCCTCATAGTTCATTGAACACAGTTTATTATTAACCCCCCTTTCCCCCCAAAAGTAGAAAAAGTATCAACTTTGAAAATATTTGTTCATTGTTATGGTAGAAGTTGGGCAAATAACACAACATGCATTTTAAATAAATATTTTTAGCTGTTTTCATATATGCACGTAGGCACGTCAATGCTGTGCAGTGAAGGACACTCAGTGTGTATTGGAATGAAACCTAACGTCAATGATTGCATATTACCATACATACAGGATACGGAAAGCACAGTGTCGTCTGCACTTTGCTTTCATCTCTTGTTTCTCATCTTCTGGACCAATCGCTGGCCTTTTTTTTCTAGAAATTTTGAGATTGATGGCCCCTGTTTATGAGTCATGCTGTTTGGGACTAGGAGATGTACCTTAGTTGGTGGTAATGGTGATTTTTCTGCGATTTGACACTAGTATATTCAGCCCATTACTTATGTTTCTGGTGTCTTTTGTTTGAAAATCTTACTAATTATTTTTACAGTTTTTTAAACTCTGGAGTTGGAAAAATTGAGAGAATACTCAATGTCTTCAGTGCCTCATAATTGCTGGTAAGCGTTCAATATTTGGTATGCTATCAAGCTGACCATGCATTATTGTAAAGATTGTATATCATGATTTGTGTTTTTATGTTTACACTAGATAGGATTTTCAACGTTTTATGGGAGTGATAAATCTTATGGTCCCGCTACGCACATTTTGATCGACTGGACCCTTTAAGCACCAAACTAGCATTTAGTGTTTAACTAGAAAAATCAGAAAGATTTCAACAAGTTTAAATGTAAACGAATCAGATGTGCATGTGGTGTGTGGTCATGCAGCTGATAAATTTCCACATAATACCATATCTAATATTGTGTCTGATAGTCAAGAAAAATGTATGATTATCAATTCTGACTTGAGTAGCTTGTTTCTGTGAAAAACGGAAATTCAAGTACCTGTGAAATTGTTTAGAGTCGATGGGATAAATTGTCGCTACTGAAGATGTCATCTAGAAATATTTTGGATAGAATAGCTTGAAATTAGAAAAAAAATCAGGATAAGTGTTTACTCAGTTTTTAATGTGAGATTTGTAAGCTGTGTGACGTTGCACCATATCTGGCGGCATCTCAAGATGTAGGTTGCATGGCAGCGGAGTCTTCAGGTGTAAAATGTCAACCCTTAACTGATGATCACACTCCTTTGGTCTCTGCCAGAATTTCAGTGCCGAGTTGACCAGATCTAGCCACTTAACCGCGGTTGTGGCGCACCCGCGCTGAATTTCTAAAAGTTTTAGATCGTGCATCTATTACTTTCCAGCGCCGAGCGGACGCATACTTCCAGGTACATCCCAAGGACGCGCGTTCTTTACTAACTCAAAAACCTAAAGGGATCTTAGTTTCTTGTTAAGAAACCCTTATAATTTCCAAGCACAGGCTGTGGCTGTGGGGAACCTTCTTGCTTTACCCTTGGAATTCGTGTGACATTCCGTACAGAGTCCATTGTCCAGCAAGGGACTGCGGCAAGCTTTGGTCGGCGGGACTTTATGCAGAGCTCTATTTCTGTGACCCGTTGCTCAACTCGTTCAGCTGAAGTTTCTAGAAGAGGTCACGGCAGTACGGAGCATGGAGACCCTAGTTCATTCGCGACAGACTTTATTTGTCCAACATGATCACAAACCTCTCCACGCAGCGTGGGGTTCCGCCAAAGTGCCATAACCCCTCCGCTCCTTAAGCTCCAGCCATCGCTTGGTCCAGTTTCATCGTTTGACGGGCAAGCGAGATTCTTTTAAGCCTGGTGGCCGTAAAGCCAGCAAAAAATAAAACAAAAACTTGGTTAACTGCCACTCCTTCGCGACAAGCAACTGTATCATAACTAGGAGGACATTCATTCTGAAAGAGATATCCACCCCCTTCCGTACTCCAGAATCCTCTTTGAGGTACGCCCACACACAGGCTGGCTTGTGTGCATGAAAATTTAAAAACGAACATCGCAAAGGGTTCAGGGGTTAGAGGAGATGGCGATTCAGGAGGGATGATAGAGCCCGCATACTTTGGTCATTTTAGGTGTAAGAACTCATGGGAGGAAAATCATTCCAAGTAATGCAATAATAATAATAGGATTCTTCTAGAGCGCTATTCCTCCGAAAGGCTCAATGGGCTTTACAAAAACAAGGAAGACGGCCACAATATCACACAGCATATCCAGACGCCACACATAACCATATAAAGACGCATCAAGTAAAACAATCACAGACACGAGTCTCTCATCGGCATTTGAAACCAGACCATTGATGACGTAGAGAACCGCGGTTTTGGTGCTGTGGTTCTTTCTGTATGCTGACGGAAGATAATCAAGGAGGTTATTCTGAGAGATGGGCCTGCAGATGGGAAAGAACAATTCTTTCCAAAATCTTTGAAATGAAAGGAAGATAGTTACCCAGGTGATTAGGGTCGAGACCAGGCATCTCGAGGAGTGGCGTCACAACGACCTGCTTGAACAGGTGAGGTACCGTGCCGGTGTCAGTAAGAATAGTTCACTGTGCAAGGTGATGTCAGTCTAAACTACATGCATCGCAACTGTTTTTTTTTTTTAAGTTTCAGTAGAATTTCGAGGTTTTTCCGCTGCTGTAGAGATAAGCTATATATACTTAATCGTCGGTGGCCTAAAATGTTTGAGCTTGTGTTTGTTTAGAACAACCGTCCCTATGCTTACGTAAAATTTAAAGTTCAAAATGCATGTTAATAAACTGAATGATACTGCGCCAAAAGGTCGCCACTGATTCTGGGCCAAGTGTGTCAAAAATTTAAGTTCTTGCAGAGATTATTTACTTATGCATATGGATGAGGCTTCATTTGAGGGCGTAAGAGTGATAAATAGTAGCCGGTTGCTTTCGTCGCGTTGAAAATTTGTTGTTCACTGAGTGATTACGGAAGTATAATCACCACCGAGTTGTGTCGTAGGAATCCATATTCTCGATATTTTAATCTCTTTATTAGTTATTCGTTTTTTAAGGACTTCGACTGCCAAGGAACGTCGAGCAAACATCGAGTCGGTTATCTGACCTGTGCAAGCCTAATGGAGCAGAAACGAGTACGCGAAGAGACGAACAAAGTATGCTCACGTTCTTAAATATTAAAACGTTAAAATCTTATCATCTTCAACAGCAGCACAATTACCAGTACTGTCGTGTTTCCGTTGTCTGAACTTCGCGAAAAAGACTCGGACGAATGCAAAGTTTTACCTCCTTGGCCAGTGATTTTGCCTATTTTCTCCGGGTCCAATTAGCACATTGGCCAACTTCGATTTTAAAATCCACGCCACTGAAACAGGATTTTACACAAATCGTGTATTTTTTTCACGCATTTGTCGTATTACTAGCACAATTCCGTGGCCTAGAGGTTGGTAGGGGGACATGCTGGGTGAGGTTCCTACAACCTCTGGCATCCTGGTCTAGCTGGGCTGCCAAGTGCTGTCAATTCCTTCGTGTCAAGCCAGCTTTTCCTTTTCCTTCCTCTACTCCTTTCGCCTTCCAATGTGTCTTGCAAGACGGTCTTAGTTTATTATGACGTGTTGTGTGCCAACTTCCTTTTCTTGATGGGGGCGAGGAGAGATTTCTGCGGACCAGCCTGCCTACTGTGTCGTAGACATAGACGCTTGTTTTGTGTTCCGTCCAGGAGATTCTGTGGAGCCTGCGGAAGCAATCGGTCTCGAAGGCTTTCACAGCCACAGAGCAGGATGGAGACGACTAGAACTTGGTAGATCTTAATCTTGGTTGGGGAAGATGGTATTGCTGTTCCTCCATAATTTTCTGGGATTTGAAAACACTGCTGATTTTCCGTCTGTAATCGGGGTAGATAAGGGGGAGATCAACATTTCAGGTTGATTTGTTCCACTGTGCTTCTCCAGTTCTCCCCCGTCTGAAGCCGGCTTGTTTCTCTGGCAGTACTTTTTCTGCCTTGGCTGTCTGCTAAGTATGATTGTGAGCATGACTTTGCTAGGGTAGCTACAGAGCTACATGGCAATTATGAACCCAATCAGACATCCCTCAGCTATAGAGATTCGTTCTACAAAAACGTACATCTAGCTCGGGGTCATTTTCAAACGATGCAGAAATCTCAGCTTTAAAAAAATCCCCTGTCATTCTTAGATCAAACGTTTGGATTTTTTTTCTGTACGATTCATTCTTTAATGATAAGTTATTCATTTAACGACAATAACTGTACGGAGGTATGCGTATTTGCAAAGATTACAAACCTGCATATCTGGCATAAATGCCAAAACAATTACGTAAAACCCAGGCGTGACTGATACACTATTAAAAGCTACAGACTGTGGTTGATTAATTCATCTGTTACCACAAGCACTGGTCAGATATTTTATCAGAATGAAAGCACACTTAACTTATTCTTTTCAATGTTGTGTTGTGGTTAAGAATTGGTTACAGGAGGCAGGGTAAATACAAAAATCCTCAATCTCAGAAACTTGAAAAGAATCCTCATATTTGCTGCTTTACGTTCAGCCACTGGTGGACGCCACTCGTCTCTAAACGGAGGTCCGTGAAGATGCTGGACAAGACCGTAGTGTGGGGGAGTTGTCAGTCTGTAAAATCATCGACAAACGGTCTTTTAAGAGCGGGGACTCGCTGGCTGAGCAGACGCACAGGGAGGGCTGGCATTAAGAAAGCGATCGGCCGTACATGAAAGGGCCACGCGATGCAAGGCCCTCCTGGCAGTGAAGGGGTGGTGGTGGCGGTGGGTGGGCAAGGCGTCGGTTGTTCGCATTCTGGGACGTCTTCCGGCCACCGTCATGGCAAGCGTGCTTGCCGCACTTCCGTTCGAGACCGCCTCGGTGGCCCAGTGGTTAAGGCGTCCGCTTCCGAGGAGGGTGGTCGGTGATTCGTACCCCGCCCGAGTCATACCTAGAATTAAAAATTGTCAATCTAGTTACTTCCTTGCCAGGCGCCTGGCACTACAGGGAACAGTACTGGGATTGGTTGCCCGGGTGTCAGTATAATGTGACTGGGTGAGACTGAAGCCCGTGTTGTGACAGCAGTCCCACGTGTGGCAGCACGGTAATTAACTTGTCTCGAGCAACACCGTCCTGATATGCACCTCGTCTGCGGCGGGACGTGAAGAAAAAAACCCCCAAAGTTTTTCGTTTCGTTTCTGCTGTCCGCAGATCAGTTTCGGGTTTCTGCTCCCTCTCCTCTTCCAATCCCTTTGGCTGATCGACTAACTGGAGTTTATTTTTTTCACTGGGGAATCTATCAAAACCTAGATCTCATCCTAAGCAATACGTGGTCACCAATAGTGCGTTCTGTTTAAAAACAAAACTTATTAACCCCGATTACCTTTCTTTGACTTATTAAAAATTTTAGAATTTTATCAGTTCAAGTCAAAGGAAGTTTAAAATATTTCATTGCGTTGAAGACGAAATTGGCCGAGCTCTTGATGTAAACATTTACAAGATTTAAATCAACAACATCATGAAATTAACTTACCGGTTAACCAGTTAATTTCGATCACTGTTTATTAACTGAAGAGTTAGTAGTACTACAAAGTGAGAATGTGTGAAAATGACAACAATAAACGAGAAAGTATTACAGAATTATGGTTGGTGGCAAGCAGAAGGTAGAGCCAGAGGACCTAGCTATTTTACCTTGGTCTATGTACAGCTCTCTCTCTCTCTCCACACACACACAGACTCCGTCCTGACATGCACCTGGTTGACGGCGGGACGTTAAGTAACAACTAACCAGCTAATCTCTCACAGACAGACACGTGCGCGCGCATGAGTGAAAAAGTAAGCAAGCACACACACATACACACTACTTCAGAAGTGAGTCTCGAAGGTCGAACGTAGTGTTAGAGCACGCGTGTTTCTTGTGCAAATGCATTTCATCTCAGATTTTCCCAGTTGTTGGCGCGCGCGCGCGCGCACACACACCACACACACCTCACACCACACACACACCCCACCCCACGGATACCACACACACATCACACACACACACTCTCTTGCTTTTCATTCAGTTCCAGAATGGGAGATGTTTGATACGCAGCGCATGTACGTGTAAGCTTAGGAAAAGTCCAGTGTAAAATCTGACGTTGAAGGCATGAAAACTTCACCCACAGAAAGCGAATACTTTTGTCTTGGCTCTGTCACCATAAAGATACGTTCTCCTATAGAATCATTAACAAATATCACAGGTCTTGCCGAGATTTTAAATCGGAAACGCTGGATTCAAAGTCCAGAGTGCTTCTAATTACACTCCATGGTCAGATAAATTATATTTATGTATAGGCTCCCAAAAGTAGCGAGTTCTTTTGTAAACTGTTGCCATCTAGACCGAAAAAGGAAGGGAAGAGTCTTGCGGGGACTTTTTTAATATATAAATATTTTCTCCGTCTCTCGTGAAATAGAATATTAAAACTAAGAACGAATATCGTGTGCGTATTACAGCACTATTCCTTAGCGGAGGATGGATTCACTTCTAAAAGAAGGGTGCATTCTGGGGACTGCTTAGAAAACAAGGGTGCATTCTGGGGACTGCTTAGAAAAGAAGGGTGCATTCTGGGGACTGCTTAGAAAAGAAGGGTGCATTCTGGGGACTGCTTAGAAAAGAAGGGTGCCCAGCTTGAAGATGAAACTGCCTCTCCGCTCTGGCAACCTTACTGCAGCTATCAGTCTCGTGGTTGCTTCAGTGCCTAGCTAATTAACAGTATCCCATTCCCCATCGTGTGAAATCACTGCGAGATGCAAGCACTGTCCCTTTAAAATTACACTGCTATCTTCCTACTCCCTCACACACATACGCGCGCGCACAGGCACGCACGCACACAAACGCGTGCGCCCAAAGACACACAAAAAACGTTCGGAACCACCTTTCCCGGTCTGGTATGTGCAGAACAGTTACTCCAGGCACCTAGGTTCCTTTCCCTGTCTACAATCCGACCGTTGGAAAAAGAAAATCTCTCATATAAAACATGGTACATGTACACAGCATCCATTACGATCAGCCTGTGGTTTTTAGACAGAAACAAATAACAAGTAGCCGTGGTTTCTCTTACAACACACCCACCCACAAATCGATATGCTGGAACTGCCGAACCCAGTGTTAGTACACATTTATTCTGGATGAAATTGCACTTTTCGGGAGGTTGCTATGTATACCTAGGAGTATAAAGTCATAAATACAGCTTTTGCCAAGATATATATATAGTATATATACACATGCACAGGCATATATGCATATACACCATTGTGGTCGTTTTCACGGATCTACTCTAAAACTGTAAACTAATAGGTTTATTCACAGCTGTTTGTTTAAATATGCTGCCCCACATTTTTCAAGACTAGAAGTTTTTTTCCTGGAAAGGCAAAATTAGCATTTTATTCCAACACCCACGCGCTGGAGTGGGCCGACCTGTTTTCGGAGCAGGGCGACCGTGAAGTGAGCAGTTCTCGCCCCCATTGTCGTCCGCGGGCAGACAATCGGCCGCTTGATGATTGCGCAATGGGCGATTAAACTGATCAGAGACTCACTAACCTGAAAGCAGGCATGGCTGCTTTTGTGTTTACGATGCCTTTAGCTGCTCGTGCCGTTTGGTTTGTGAATGGTAAGATCTAGTTGTCTTCATCCCACCCCCCTCCACCCACTCCCACGGATTCTAGAGGACGGAGTGGGGGGTGGGTGGGGAGAAACGTCAGAAGTTGTGTAGCGGTTTTAACCCGACGTGCGTTGGCGTTGAAGACATAAACATAGCCGACTGCACATACTTGCCAGCCGACAGCTTTTGCCAGGACGTGGGGCGCCATCCATCTGCACAATTAAAACGGATGACCTGAACACTCCAGGCGCAGCTTTAGAAGCGACAGGTATCGTACACGTAGTTGGGGTACAGCAAAGTTTAGGTTTGCCTTTAAAACCCAGTCCTGCAGGTTCGTCACTTTCGTGTATTTAATACTTACCGAACTGCACGCCTCATTATTTCATTTCCATTTTTTAAAGGGATTTAAAAAGAAAACTTTTTATACAGCTCTATTCTTACCTGTGTTCTTTTCTTTTTTTTCAGAATTCCCCTTCTGTGACTTCCCCCCCCCCCCCATTCATCATTTCTTTTCTCTTCCTTTTTAAATTCTACAGTTCGATTTAATATTCTTTCTTTCTTTGTGCTTTCAAAATTCTAGATTCGAGACCATTTCTATTTTTGGATATACGTTCCTAACATGTTAGAGAAGTGGTCTTCCAGGGGGGAGCGGGTGGCAGAGTGGTTAGAGTGCTGGCCTCCAAACCCGCTGGTTCGATACCCGTGCGCCCCATCACACTAGTAGACCCAGCTAGAAGTAAGTGGGGGGGGGAGGTGGTTGGCATCGCCCTCACGATGCTGGCCCACAGAAAAGCGGGGTCTGACGGACCCCACCTCTCTACGACGTGAAACAGGTCGCGGGCAACGCTCCAGGGAGCAGCAGTCCAAGCCATGAAACCTTTGAAAGTGCTGTTTACTCAGACTTTTGCATGTCATTTCCCTAGACGGGCGGTCATTTTTCTCAAGAGCAAGACGTCGACAGCTTTAACTAAAAGAGGTTAAAGAAAGGTAAGGTCCTGTGATAGGGAACCAGTACCATCGGTTACCTCCCTTTTTCTCGGTAACGCGTAGCTTTTAGTGTCGGATGTGGGCAGGTACTGAGCGAGTTAACACTGGACAGATGAAACGAAACCGGCCCTCCTGTGAAGGCGAAGCTGCTGCTCGTTTATTTTTGTGGTAACTATAAACCTTAAACATCTGGTCTCCTGGAGAACGAAACGCACGCACACACCCACAAACACATGCACGTACTCTCGTCCTTTCTCTCCCCCTCTTACCCCTCCCTCTACCTCCCACCATCCCTCCTCCTTTCTCTCGCCCTCGCTCTATCCCGACGATGCGAGAGAGAAAGAAGGAAAAGACAGAGAGGGCGAGAGAGACAAAAGAATGGCAAAGAAAGGAACGTATTTATTTCTACATTTTAGGTCAGGAAACAAGTTTAGAGACTCTCATTCCCTCTATCTTCCTTCTAGTCTTTCTTCTGGTTCTCAAATGTCAGTCTTGATCAAACATCTGATCGTGGAAAACGCAGCAAGCTAGCCTGGCCTGCGACCCAGCGTCTCGACCAAACTGTAATTGTAATTGGATTTGTACAGAGATACGCTCATATACAAGACCTACGTGCGACCCCTCCACGGACCCCATATGTAACGTCATTTCGTATACATGCATAGCTGTGCTAAATTTTAATTGATAAATTACGCACATTAAGATATTAGCAACATTAAATACAGTAATTATAAAGTACATTATATAGTACTGTACTCTTCATCGTACTGTATTATGGTATACTTCAAATGATAAATCAGCAATGATAAAACATGTTTAATACAACTAGAAGAATGACAGAGTAATGACAAGTCAAGTTTCAGTTTACACAGAAAAAAGCCAACATTGTATCATGCCTGCCTGATTACGTCAATCTATAATAAGAAATGTTTTCTTATTAGAAAATATCATCCTAGCCTGTTGTGGGCACTCACAGATTGTATGCGCGTATATTTATATATACCTATACTGCATGTATATACATAGTAATAAATCAAGCAGAAAAACAAATCCTCTTGAAATATACACGTATAACCTATTATAAGATCGACACTTGCGAAGATTTCAGATCTTGATACGATTGGAAACTAACCCTACTGGAAGAAGAGTCAATTTGCCGAGAAAGACCTTACGACTTCCTTGTTACAGGTTGAGCCAAAAATTCCCCCCCTTAAACCCCCCCCCCCCCAAAGGAAACAATATCCACTTCTGTGCGGATCAATGGTGGAGTCTCGCGTTTTGACGCTGCCGACTGTCATTGTTGTTAACTAGTCCAACGGCGAGGCATGTGTCATTCTTAGTGGTTGGTCTATGTTTTCGTAAATATTATTCTAAGCCCACATTGTAGGAGGAAAATAAGAAACTTGAAATCAAAACATCAGTGTTATTTGGTATCGTCCTAACTGGACCGATCGCAAATCTTCTGTGCTGACACTTCTGTGCTGTCGGTCTCATTAACAGGCAAGTCTTCTGACAGAAACTGCATAAATCTTAATCCAGACACTTGGATTAATGGGCTCTTTGAGGCTGGTATAAGAGAGCATTTAAAAAAACGTAATTGCAATGAGAAAAAACAGCAATGGTGAGTGCACATTGCAAACGATCGAAGGAGACGCTGATGACAAAATGAGTGTTTTGCTAGCGGCCACACCAACTGTCTTCTTTCTAGTTATACCCTGGTTTCTGAAAGTTGTAAGAAGAGTATCACACATCTCAGGTCAGACGACTTCAGAAGACGAGCCTTTCTTTACTTCTCCGTAAAGACCGAAAGTGCGAACTAAGGAAATAATCAGCAAAAGACCAAAAGAACAAGTTCGCAACAGAACGAACACAGGAATAAGGAGAGTAAATCTTACTTCGAAAAATAACTCCAATTGCTTATCGACTCCAGCAACTACAGCCACATTGTATTTCCGACATTTTCTGCTCCAATCGTTTGACAAACCTCTGCTTGCTTTGTTCTGTTTCTAACTTTTCTTTCTTCAGGTGCATTCGCTATTGCATACTAATTCACACAGCACTGTCTGATCCAAACAGTCGAATCCGGCAATTGTTGGCATTTGTTGCACTAACGCTAATTTACTGGCTTCAAGCTGTATTTTTTAAAGGAAATTTTTTTATTAGACAGCTGCTGGCTGTTGCAATGCTCTCCCCACGCAAATAACCCACGTATATTAAAAGACGGGTCTAAACAAACCTGTTTTACGCGTCTTCTCAGGGAGAAGATTAACCTCTTACAATACTCTTGAACCTGTCGAGAAAGATCTTTGGATGTCTGTAGCCAAGACCAAGTGAAAAACACCCACTCCCCGTCCCTCACTCTCCCCCCCACATCCCATCCCACTCCCCAAATCAAAGAACTACTGCGTCTTCGGCAATAATGCGATGTGTTTTTCAGTGGCATTGTAACCTCTAAAAACTCTAATCTTTTCTTTTAAAATGACTACTCATAGTATTGTCTGCAATCTTTTCAAGTTTAAGCTAAACTGTTTTGTGAATTCACTGCCTATCATTCCGCTGGGATTTTCAATGAGTGCTTTTTCTAAAGCACGAACAAATCTTTTCAAAGAGACGTGGCACAACACGATTTCACCTCCTCACGAACACCTATTATTACCATAGCGAATGATTCCCTCTCTCGGAGGTTTATTAATCGCCAACTTTAAAAGGACAATACCTTCATTGTCAGCAAACGAAGTCCTCACAATCGTGCGTTCTCTCCCTTCCTTGTCCCAAATCTTTTCCCCCTCAAACAGATACCACCTCCCACCTCCCACCTCCCACCTTCCACCTTACCCTTTCTCAAGCGACATAAACCTTTAAATGCCTTCCACACAGATGTGTGCAACCTGAAAAACATTGTGAATAATCTTAAGAACGAGCTAAATGGCAAACAAATCTGCATAAAAAACTCTTGTACCGATAGAGTATATTACAGATGCAGCTTCGGAACGCTGCGTAATGCCCTGACCACATCAAAGTCACCTCCGGCGTTAGCTGATAGACTTCCGATATCAGTCACGCCATTTTGGCACTAGACAGCTGCTGGCTTGCTAGCGCATTGTTACACCATCGCTGACTGGCTAGCGATGCTACACAATTTGATGCGGAGCTCCTACACGCTTGGTTTTATCGTCAAAAGCAAAGTACGGCCCGATTTTCTGACAGCTGACTTTGACTTTCATGATATGGGGAGACCATTTTCTCTTCAGTTATACTTTCTGTTTTATTCTATTTTTCATCCACCACTAGCCAGAAATAGCCTCTGTAAGTCTTTATCTGGTACCAACGTTCTTATTTTGAATGTGACCGCTTCGGTAGTCTAGTGGTTAAGGAGTTAGCGGGGGGGGGGGGGAGTGGTTCGCACCCGACCGAGTCATACCTAAGACTTAAGAATTAGCAATCTAGTAGCTGCCTGCCAGACCCCTGGCACTACAGGGAACAGTACTGGGACTGGCTGGTCCGGTGTCAGTATGATGTGACTGGGTGGGACTGAAGCCTGTGTTGCGACAGCAGTTTCACGTGTTGCACCAGGTTGTCTCAAGCAACTCCGTCCTGATATGCACTTCGTTTGCGGCGGGACGTTAAGCAGCAAACACCCATCCACTCTTTTGAATGTGTCATAATTTTAAGGGGGTGTTTTTGGCGCAGGTGATCGAGATTTTTTGCAGTCGTCTATTGAGAAACACAGAGAAACCCCTTAGTTGCACTTATAACGAGACCTTATTGTAGTTTATTTTTACAGAAATAAACACTCACTAGTAGTCTGTTGTATCTTTGTATACCTTTACTACAACCAAGACCAAGCTACCCCACGCTGGTGCCTGTGCAGGGGTCTGTCTGGCATCGTGTTTCATAAACCAAGCTCCAGTAAGGCGCTTGGGAAACGTGTAGGCGCTATAAAGGATGTCACTTGGAGTATGACATTCACGTTCGAAGCAAATTCCTTGCTACCTGAATTGCGATGTCCTTTGAAGAGCTTCAACTTCCGTTTCGTTTCGTTTATTGAGCTATGAGCC
>SMGT01001542.1:42793-67238 GCA_004794575.1 Lanistes nyassanus | reverse complement strand
AGACGCACCAGAGGAAAAGGGGAGAAGGAGATCTGTTCTCCTTGTCAGCAGAGCACAAAGTGAAAGAGGGACAGGATTCCCGCGAAGCCGTGGGCCCGGATTCATGCGCGCTATCGCGCAATAGCGTGATTCGGTCGCACCGATAAATTTACTGGGACACCCTGCCTCCCACTTTGGCCAAACTACAATAATACACATTTTCCCCTAGTACAACTAAAAGGGTCTTTCTTTAAATATACCCAAAGGCTTGTCCCCAGACAAAAGTTTATTTGTCTGCGGGACTACATTTTCCCTACCAAGGTAGTATCTCCCCAAGCTGGATAGACCGCAAGGGGAAATAATTCTGGTAACCCTGAGGGGGTTACATACATTTCTCCCCGAATGCTGTGGAAGTTTGGAGAGACGTGGAGGGAACTGGAGGGGTGAGGTAGATTGAAGAGCGCAAAGGGTGGGCGATTCAGGTCTTCCTAAGTTTGAATCAACCCATAAATCTTTTGCAAAATGATTTAATAAGAGCCCCTTAGCGTGCGCGAGGGGAGCAAGAGGGGACGGGAAGTAGAGAAATAGGGCGGTGGGGAGGGAGTGGGAGCTGAGCGGTTTGAACTCGTAGAGCAAGAAAACAACTCTGGCTTTGGTTAACATGGCGGTAAGCGGAGCAGGTAATTTGGCAACGATATAATAAATCGTGTGTAGACGTACCTGTTCGTCCGAGAATATTGCAATTGATCGAGTCAGGGTGGGAAGCGAAATTAGTGAGAAGGTAAAATGCGAAAGGGGTATAGTGGGCATGGTGGTGGCGGGGGGGGGGGGGGNGGGGGGAAGGTGCCTTTCTGCGCTGGTCTCCGACCCATGAGGGCCATACGTGAGGGAAATAACAGCGAAACATTGTGGCTCTTCTGTTACCTCCTTCTCACATTCTCTCTCCCCTCTTCCACTGTTGTTGCACATCATTTAACGTTTCAGTACGCTTGATTCTGAAAATTGCAAGGAAATGAGTATGCAGATCACGTGGATATGTTCCTTCTGTTTTAGATTTTTGTGCTCTTAAAAAAAACTATTTTTATGAAACGTATTCATATTCCACGGTGTGCGAATCACGAATTTGAAAATCTATCAACCTGGAGAATAGCAACAAAAACAAAAATAACACCAATAGGAGGATGAGGAGAATCTTCCTTCTCGCTTATCAACAAAAAGGAGAAGCAAAACGAAAGGAAAAGGAATACAGTGGGAAAGAACAAATAGGAAGAGGAGGATGAATAAACAAAAGAAGACAGATTATGACGAGGAAGCGCGGAAGGGGCTCAAAACCTTTCATGTCTTCTCGTAACACTCTCTGTACCCCTGTACACTTTTTCCGTTTCTTTTCATTTGGAGCCTTTCCACTCACCGCCATCAAAGTTAAGGGTGCTTAAACCCAGCGCACATCTCTCCAGCTCGTCTCCGCACACGGAAGTGAACGGAGCTCACAGAGGGTCCGTTTAGGCGACCAAGTTAAAGACAACGACTTCAAAGGTGCGTGCGCCCCGGCCTTAAGCGGATGGCGTCGCTCTAACGGCGTTGAAATAATCATGAAAACAAGCACTCGGTTTTGCACGAGCTGTCCACGAAGGGCGATCAAAGGTGCCGCCAGGGAGGCAAAGGCCGGAGCAAAAGTCTCATAAGCTATTTTTAAGAGACCCTGACGAGTGATGCGGTGTGTTTGTGATTGTGGAGAGAAGACTAAAACTGGAGAGTTGGGTGGAGGGGCGGGTGGGGGTGTGAAGTTCAAACGGCTTTGGTTAATATATTTCTAGAAGTAGATTTGTACTGACAAATAATAAAAACGGGCTGGTGCAGTAGTAAGCGTGTCAGTCAGTCTGTCTACCTGGCTGCCGGCCTTCCTGCCTTCTGTCTAAATAATACAGAAAACTGACGAAAAGGCCTCCCCACCCACCTACAAAACAACAACAACAACAACAAAATCCAAGTTAGAGAACGGCATGTAACTTATCTTTGAAATCTATGTTAATTAAAGAGTGGTGAGGAGAGATATTCAAGCACAGGCACATGCTACACTTAAGATTTGCTCACCTGCATAGGGAAATCCGTTTTGAAAGTTGAAAGCTGAACACAAACCCTAGGCCTTGAACTCTGCTACTAGCAGTAGTACACACCTATAACACCCCCCCCCCCCCCGCTTGTTCACTGAATGTCGTCTTGAAGAGAAGAGGACTTCTGCTCAGAACCATTGCAGCTAAAAGCCTTTTGTCCTGGGGTAGATGGCTGTTTGCGTCACCTGCAGGCCCGAAGTTAAAAGCCATGATTCAAGAGCCCAGGTGGCTGATGGTCTGCTGACTGTGGCTTGGGGCGCCATCTGCGACTTGACACGCCAGGTACATGAAGATCCGAATGTGCCCGAGACTTATACTGTACCTATACCTTTTGACCGCTTCCAAGTTGATTTTAACGGACAGTGAACTGAGCGAAAAGGACAAGGGTGGGCTTGGTCACACCATTCAACATCTGCGGCAACTTTTTGAAAAATGCATCTTATGTCATATGTACTCCAGGTATCAGGTGGAAGATCTACTTCTCTAGATAGACAGATTTGTTTAGCCGAAAGAAAGACAGAACAAAGATAAAATTAAGGATGAAAGGATAAATGGATGGATGGATGAAAGAAAGAAAGATGGGAGGAAAGAAAGAAGGACAGATAAAAGAATTATGGAAGAAATGATGAATGGATGGATGAAAGAAAGGTTAGCCCAGTGGAGCAGGTAACCTCAGGCAGCGACGGACAGAAAAAAATGATCGCCGTGACGATGTAACAGATATGGAACAACAACAACAACAACAACAATTTGGTTTAACTTCTCAGTTGGATTTACACGTGATGTCAAATCGTCGACAGTGTTTAGATATGCCTTCACGTTTACCTGAATTTTTTTGAAGGTTTTTTTCCTTTATTAATTGTACTACCAGTGGTAATAAGAATATTATCTGGAGATACAGATATTGTTATAGTTCTAGACTGATTTTCTCGACAAAGTTTTTGCGCATATATAACGGGAAATGTACTCAAGATAATTTTGCCTCTAAAGAGCGAAGAATCCAGATGTGCTGAGAGGTGAGGCGGGAGTTTGGTTGCCACATTGTCACGTGGAGGGGAGGAGCTAGCAGCAAAGTACGGCCTCCCATTTGATGTCCATCATCTTGACCTGTCAGGCTGCAGCCTTCCCCTTGTTTAAGATCCTCGCACGAGGCGGGGATATTGACCAATCACAATCATCACCGGCTATAACTTCTGACCCAGAACGCCGCCAACACCGCTTCAATGAATCTGGCTGTCTCTGGCCCTGTTATATCTCTGGCATTATATCTCGTCTCTCCCGGCCATCAGCATCATCTCCCCACTACTACCCCCACCCTCTTACCTACATTACAAATCTCGAGTTCATCCTCTTCATCCCCAGAACCAGCAAAAGCCTCCCCCACGTAGTCAGTTCTCTCCCTTGCGCGCCTGCTCGGCGCTGTATCCCGCTGTTTGATGCCGAAGGTTACTGCTAGTCAACAAAGCTATTTGGAAGGTGGACAATCATTTGCAACCCTCTTTTTAGATGGCGCATTTCTCCCTTTCCCCATTTTTTTTAAACCGCAGGAAGTGGATTACAGAAATGTTGCGTTGCTGGGAGGGGAGGGGGAGAGGATGTTGGTTGTCACGTGATTTGTAGTGTCTGTCGCACTTCAGTTGGGACTTCGCAGCGCAAGAACTGGAAAATGTCGTATGGTGTCAACCCTAATTTCGTAATTCCACTAGGATGACAGTTTTTTAACCCCTAATTAAGTTAACGTCTCTTAGCAAGTCTTTCAAAGGCCAATAACATAATAGGGAAACAGATTTGGGGTTATTATTTCTAGATAAGGCAAAAGCCAGCAGCACAATAACAGAACTCGTTTTCATCTAATCAACACCTATGATCCACTAGGTGAACATGTGTCACGAGTGACGACGTATTTACTTTTGAAAAAAAATCATGGTGCAATTTACATATCCCAGATATTTATACGAGTCTAGTTCACAGGCGTGGAATTTACACAAGGGAATCGGTTTAAGCAAATCCCGGTTGCAAAAAAAAAAAAAGTTTAAGAAAGAAAAAGAAAAACTGACAGTCCAGTGAATGGATGGAGAAACAGAATGTTTCCTTTTTTCCTTCTTTGGAAGGCTATATTCACAACAATCCAGTTAATTCCATTTTAAATGACGAAATCGATCGCTCGTTGTGTGAACTTGTACACACTTGTATCCTTTTGAGCAGGCATAAGGGAAAGGGGTGGTCGGTTTGCAAAATTTTGTGAACGGAACACACTGTACCGACACAAACATGCTAATTCACTGAGGTAGGAAGGTGACTGCTGTGCGTGCCATACCTGTGATCATTGCCGTGGTCAGTCGATCAGGCCATCACGCGCCGTTCCTTCCCCTCCATCCCCCTCCAAACAGCGACCTCTTCGACCCCCACCTGAATCCACCTGTCCATAACTGGACCCCTCCTTCCTCCGCTCCCCTTCCGCCTCTCCAACCCCTATCAGTCGTTCCCCCTTCGCACCTACCTGGGCTCTGGGCCCCTTGACTAGCCGCCGTTTGCCCCGCCCTGTCACAGTGAGGAGGAAAAGAGAGCGCGCCCATATTAAGACAGGCCGCCTGTTCCCGTCAGGCAGTTGGCGGCGCGCGGAGGACCCCCTTCCAGTGAAAGGACTGGTTACAGTCACAACAGCTCTTGGCACCCAGCCAGGCGGCAAGGTGTTCTGTATGCACGCGTGCTGCCGTAGGTGTGGTTGTCTACGTGTGGCGTGTTGCGCCCACAAGGAGTTATAAACTTGATCGCCAGCTCAACTCTACCACGATCGGCACGGGGACGAGGAAGGCAGAAAAACAGACTGGACAAACATTTTGCAACAAAATTCTGCTACCTAGCGCGTGACGCGGACGCGGTCTCAGCTGAATTTCGCTTCTCGTGCATGCAGGGGAGATCACCGTCTTGCCCACGTCGTTCAGCTTCAGCCACCCGCTTCTCTCAGATTCTCGTCTGTCTCCAACGCGGAAGAGTGGCACAGCATCAGAGAAAGACAGTCGCCACCTATGGCTCCTACTCTGACCACCCCGGTGTTGATTTGAATCCGACTGTTACCTTCAGAACTATCGGTGTCATCAACGTTTCCCCTCCAGGCGAGGAAAAAGTCTGAAACTGTCAGCAGGAGACGACAAGTCCTTTGATCGCAGCGTGACAGCCAGGTGTCGTGCCGAGGCCGCCAGTCAAAAGGCGTCAGCGGGCGATGATCGGAGCGCGAGGCGACACCCGCGCTGCCGCGCCTGACGAACGCGTCGTGGGGTCACGACCCCACCTTTCGCGTTTGAGTGGCACGGAGACGCAGGCACAGTGCGTTGCATCTTGCCGCACAGTGTGGGGCGCAGTCGGGTGTCTCTGCGGGGATTTTCCGCCTGTTGTAGGACACTAGTGCTGCTCTTTCTGACGTCATCATATCCAGGTCAAAGGGAAGCTGCGGCCAGTGCAGCAGCAGGGCTCTTGACTCCGTTGCACGCGACCTTTCGCTGCTTGCGGAATATATTTATACCCACGTGTAAACTGGTGAAACGCGCCCTGACCTTGATCAGACCGTGAAGCGCTTGCCCTCAGAGCGCAAAATGCGAAAGAGATAAAAGTGGATTTATTCGTGGCACGGGAAAACATCAGCCGGGAGGGCAGGCGCAAATGTAGCGGTGAATTGGTGGAAAAGCACCAGCCCTTGAAACGGACGTCTGGGCAAACGGTGTGGTCCGCCAGTCGTGCTACCAATGGCAACCATGTTAGCTCCGGGTTCCGTGCTCCTTCCTGGTGCAGCGATGGATCGGGGCTTCCAGCACAGCGGTCAGCATCAACAGCAGCAGCAGCAACATCAGGACGATGACACAATCAATCTCCTGCACTTCATCGACATGGCTTCCAGCAACATCAAGCTGGCCCTCGACAGGCCGTCAAAGAACAAGCGCAAAGTCAACCACCGGAAGTACCTGCAGAAGCAGCTCAAGCGCTGCAGCGGTCAGACTGGCAAGCCCAGCAACGGGGAGACCACTCGCAGCGATGGACCGACCGGAAATGGACAGCCGGCCAGTGGAGTGAGCTCCAGCTCCCGGTGCTCTCGCAAGACGACCTCGCAGATCGGTATGCAGATCAAGTCCCTGCAGGCGCTGTTCGACCCCAGGACGCTGTACGACAAATGCTGGGCCGACAGTGGCGTCAGCGTGGCTGTCGGAGGCAGCGTTCCGGTGTCGGCCAACAAGTCATCGTCCGTCGTCGTCGGCGGCGGGACCAACAAGGCGCCTCTCAGAAGCCGGAACTTGCCGCCATCTTTCTTCGTGGAGCCTGCTCTGCGGGACGGCAACGCATGCTCTGCCTCGGCTGGGGCCGCTGTTGAGGGCAGCGCGCTGGAAGTCAGAGTTCAACCCCAGCTGCAGAAGCTGTCCAGCCACCTGCCAGCCCACCCCGTCTACTCGTACATCGACAGCGGGGTGGAGCACGGTCGCTGCTCGGCCCCCTTCCCGGCGCTGCCCGCCGACACCCTGGAGTCGATTCTGGATCATGCAGACCTGAGCGAGCTGCTGGCTGGGCGGTGGCAGCAGGGGAGGGACTCGAACCCTACACCATGCGAAGGGAGCGTGGGCACATCCAGCCCCAGATCCTTCTCGGATTCTTCAGAAGCTTACTGTGCTTCCTCCTCCCCCGGTCCCTCCTCCACCCACAGCCGCAGCCCGTCGTGGTCCCCGTGTCTCCCCCCGCTGCCTCAGATGTCGCATCTGGTTTCCAGACTGGAAGAGGGGGTGGTGGGGAGGCATGGCCACTCCGGGGCGGGGTACTTTCTACCGACGTGCAGCAGCGTGACGTCGTTTTCAGACAGTTTGCACCATCACCAACAGCCGCAGCAACAACCTCCTCACCATCACCATGAGCCACAACAGGAGAGACTGTCGCATCTCGTGCCGTTCCAAACGCAGCTTCTCATGCAGCAGCAGCAACAACAACAATCCCTACAGTCTCTGCCGCTCCATCCGCTGCAGCAACATCACTATCATCAGCAGCCACAGCAACAGAAACAGCAGCAGCATAAACCGTCGGCCCAGGATGTCAGCATTTCCACGGACAGTATTTTCAGGGGCGGCTTCGCTACTCCGACATCCGGGTACTACCATGAACTAGCGCCACAGAACCATCCGCAAATGCTGCAGCAGCAGCAGAGTTTTGTGGACGCCCACGAACTTCTGGCGCTTGCCCAACCCTTTCCTTGCAGTGACCCAGGTCAGGGTTATAACAGCCCCGAGTTCGGCAACTGGCAGAATGTGCAAACAGACTCTTTCTTCCCATACCTGAGCTGAAAGCCCAGGTAAACAAGGCGGCAACAACATAAAGCGTTTGTGGTGAACAGTATTTTTCGCAGGATATCAAATGCAGGGGTCGCTGCTTCAGAAAGATGTGAAGATCTGTTCATTTTGCATTCTTACCAACTGACTTCGCTGTGTAGAAGAGCATAGTTTTTTCGTTTAAAGAAATGACAGTTAAATGACAGTCTCCTGTTTTGCCTTTGACGACAAGCGCAGGATAGAATTATCAAAATCACTTCCACACACCAGGAAGAGGAAATATGCTGTAAGTGAACATTTCATATAAACACGACAGAAAATCAGTCAATATTAATTTATGTTTATCAGCGAATTATTGGAGGTACAGACACCTGGTCGTTTGCTGACTTTTTCCTGAATGCAACAGCGGTGACAGAACCAACACAGGACTGATGATGTATTTTACAGTTTAAAAATACTTTTGTTTTTAAAAAGGTGTCACATACAGCCAAACGCTTTTAGCTTTTTTTTAGGCAACGATCAACTTTCAATTAATGTAATTCGGGCACGTGACCCATCGTTTGCCATAAGGAAGACGTGTTGTCGGCTCGCTACCGCAGTTTCTTTTGTTTTCCTGGACTAGGCTTTGTGAGGAAGGACACGCGCCATCGCTATCCTATCCACTTTACGAGCTCATCGCGAGGAAATGCTAATTCCACCCTGGGAAACTTATGAATAAAAAGCACGGACACAAACTGATATATTATTCCATCCCCTCCTCCCACGGGGATGGTGTGCAGGAGCTGTATCTGCGCTGTTTCCGAAAGCCCCCAATCTTCTCTACAGCTATAGTGTTGGGCAGGACATTGTTATATCTTGTATTCCAGATTTACGCACGGAACACTGCCCTTGCCTGGGATGGCAACTATACTGGATTTTTCACTGACGAAGTTTAATATTGCAATGGGTGTTAAGAAAGCTTTAACAGAAAACTTGAAGAGACGAGTTAAGATTGCATTCGTGATAAGCATCTGTCGTGATAAAAATGTGTTTGTAAAATCAGTTTTTAAAAAAATTGCTCACTTTAAGGCCTTTTTATTTAACAAATTTGCGTCATGCTAAGCTGAACCTTGTCGTGTATATACACGTGCAAAGAAAGGTTCATAGTAAACTGCCACACACAGAGATGTTAAACCCGAAGTTTGCGTGTTCTGCATTAAACGGGCATATCATTATTTAACGAAAGTGCCATAAGTGAATAGATTTGTATCAAACCAAACAACGCTTTTAAAAATTCGTTATTTATTCTAGCCATCAGAATTCTGAGTGTTCAACTTGCCTTCATTGAATGCGTATAATGTTAGTTTATTTGCCGTTATTTTTATCCTTACCCGCTAAGTGGACCTATCTGTCGTGGGCCTTTTCAATACATGCAGATGACAAAAAAGAGAGACATTTGCTTTCATCGTCTTCCATATTCACCAGAACTTGTTCATCGGCTCACTCGGTTTTCAGAACATTTTGGAGTGCTTAACCTTCAGTAAACATTGCTCAACTGAGTCGTGTTGGTTATTTCTTTCAATCTGTTATTAATTTCTTAGTCTTCCATTAAAAAAACCACGCACATATACGGACGAACGGACAGAGGGAACGAGAGAGGGACAATAAAGCAGAAAGGCAGAGGTACACAAGCCTACATAGATTCATTGCTTCCCGAAGAAAACCATTAAAAATTGTGTTAAGTCCTTATGCTTTAAGATGTGGTGATTCGCATCACGAAATTCGTAAAGATTATACTCTTCTAAAGGTCTGAACATTAGGGCTTTACCTCTCTAAGTTTGCGGCAGAGATTAGTAAGATGTGGCGCGTACTTCGCCAACTCTCTTTATACTTCTGAGCACTAGCAAATATCGTATTCGTACCGCCGTCTGCCTTTAAAAAAAAGACATGATTTAGTACAAAGCTGTATTACCACACTGTATGATAAGATATTCAGATAAAGAGTCAAGCCTGTATCATCCGCTGGGGGAGGGGGGAATTCTCATGCTCAACCGCCCGTCACCCTTGAAAACTGAACGTGGGGCAAACAGAAGGATGAAGTATAATGAACACACCAACACCAGTCACTCCCTGCACACGATACGATCGGAAATCAAGGTCACAACACAGCTTTATAACATGATTTAGTTTTTTAACATCAATTTTTCTGTCACGGTTTTTCTCAAAACCAAGAAGAATTATGACCTATACACCCTCCTCTCCCTCACAAAAACGTTTGGAAAATCTGGGCCTGAAAGTTCAGATCCACAAATGCTGTTGTACGCGAAATGTTGCAAGGATGTACGGTAACGACGCCTGATCCACAACGAGAGTTGTTCCTAGCATAAAATCCCACCATTTGACAACGGGCCATTGACAACTACAGCCTGGCGTGGATATTAATATAAGCTGCTGGTATCGATGCAGATGCAGACTGGCTCATGAAACTATGCTCGCTGATTGATGAAACTATGCACATGGACAGACAGAACAACACGCGAGGACTGAGGCAACAATAAAAACGAGGTCATAAACAGAAAATGTCACGTCAGAGTTTTCCCTATACATGACACACACAGTCCCATCTGAAGAATCTTTTTACGTGTAGACATAAACAGTCCTATCGGGAGGATGTCTATTTTACGTGTAAACACAAACAGTCCCATCTGAAGAGGTTTTTTTTGCGCGTGTAGACAAAAACAGTCCGGTCTGAATTTTTTTTACATATAGACACAAACTGTGTCATCTGAAGATTAAAAAAATACTTTACACAGTGTCATCAGAAGAAATTGTTTGCATGTATTTTATACAAAAAATGCAGACTTGCGTCATGGCGTTATTTCTATTACATCATACAAAGATTAAGAATAATAGTTCCATGACACAAATTTGTGTGTTTCTGTCCAACGCAGCAGAAGAAAAATAACGCCGTCTTGTCTTCACGTGTACCTGACGTAAGCAACACGGATCTTGTTGTCGTGGCGTGGTAGCTTGCCCCTAGTATAAGATCAGGAAGATAATTTGCATTTGTGTTCAATCATCAGACAAGCCTACATGTAACCAAGAACTGTTTTCTCCTTATACGTAATGACAGCCTGGCAGCTGCTTTGTGAAATACCCGAAACGACGCCATGGCTGTATTTTGTCTTGCGTCATAAAGTCATTAAGCAGACCTTGGTCAGTTGAACAGAGTGTGAGTGTTGGTCAACTGGGGTGGGGGGAGGAGGTCTGCACACCACCCACCTGTTGTTTTGTGATAACTGCTTTGGCTTACTCCTTTCTGGGGTTAAAAATAAAGCTCTAGAAGACGCTATAGAAATTTAAAATGGCTATTACCATATCGAATCTGTGCGTGATAGTTCTCCCGAGGAGAAGCCAAGGAGAGAAAGATTAAATCGAAGATAACTAACAGGACAGTAATAATGATTTTGAGGACAAATTTCTCTGTGGTATGCAGCATATGTACATAACTTAATGTTTATAACTCTTTAACAAAACAATTAAGTAACTTTCCACTTGAAATTTGATGTAAAATTGCAAGAAGGGCGAGAGTTAGAGAAAGAATGAATGAAGTCAGCTACAGATAGTTTCTTTACATCCTGAATAATCTTCATTGCCTTCTTCGTCGTCCTCATTCATTCATTCTTCATAGATGTAGCAGAGAGTCAAACGTGTAATCTGTGAGTGTGAACAGTTGTAAGCAATAACACATAGAAAGCTACATTTATGTTATCTCTCTCCCTCCACACACACGTAGGTGGCTTTTAGAACTTGCTTCTTGTAAGGGTTAGGGTTTAAGTAATTGGGGAGGGACTAGCTTTCTTATAGTAGAAGGTCGAGGTGAGAAAGAGGTGTTATGATGGGCTGGTTAAGAGCTTTAACAAAAGCAGTGTCCACTGGGTAGATTCCCACCCACCCACTCCACCACCACCCCCTTTAACCCCCTCCCCTCCCCCCGTGTCCTTATCAAACGCTAAAAACAGATACATGGAGGAGAAGAAAGTACAGGCGACATTCTAACGGACAGACACTCTAACGCTGTGACAGAAACCTTCTTATTTTATTAGCATTCTTGTTCGAGTGCTCCAGTTTTCACCAGTCGCCTTCAGCATGTCTCGCTTGTGAACAGCCAGTAAAGCTTTCCTATTTTTTTTTCCATTTTTTTAGGGGGTGGGGTGGAGAGCGACTCGCGTGAAAGAGGCAGCTGACTTAGTCATCAAAAAGCATTTCTGTACCTTCGCATAACAATTGCACCTGTTCCAGCTCGCTCCAGTGGAGGCGGAATTGTGAGAAGTCGAGCAATCTTCGGTGCGCTGTGCGCGAGAAGCACGCAGAATGCCTGTCAGGGTTATCGAGATGATTCGCGCACAAAGACCGCCGGTCCGGCCAGACGTAATTACAGTGTGTCACATCGGTACGACACGCAATAAGGGGGCTGTGTTAAAAAAAAGACTTACTTCGAGGAAAGTTGGCTGTCTCCCCTCCACACGCTTTCTTGTCTGTCAGCTCGCCTTCCCGCCGGTCTGTCTGTCAGTCTCTGTCTGTCTGTCGGTCGGTCGGCTTCTGGGTCCGTCAGTCTGCCCGTCCGTCCGTCTGAACGTTGCTCTGTCGGTCGGTCTTTCCTTCTTGTTTTCACATCTGTTTAAACCGTCATCGAAGATGAACGAACCCTATATAGCCATAAAGTATGCGAACGGGAAACTATAGCGACGTTTAAGCCTTAGATTAGTCAAACCTTTGAATATTATGCATGTTTTCTTTTTGCTAAACTCTTGCTCTCCCTCTCTACGCTACCCTCCCTCCTTTGTATATCTGTTCCCTCCCCTCCCCCACCCCACCACAGCCCTTAGCGTTTTCTGTTTCTCTCTTTTTCTCCCCCCCCCCCAACACCTCCAACACACACTCTCTCTGGACCCTCTCTATAGCGTACGTAGTGTACAACGGATTACTTGTCCGAGGAGAGAGAGCGGTGTTTATGTCATGGTACCTAATCACACCTCCAACCGCCATTCATGGTGTTGGCTGTTTACCACCAGTACGTGCCCCAGTGGCAAATTAACCTTCCCTGAAGCGCAGACGTCAAATCAAGTGCCCGTTAGTCCAGGAAGGCCGAACGCTTGACTTACCTGTGTTTACAATCACGGCAATCCAAGAAAACCTCGTGAACGCGGCGGTCTGGCAACGAACGCAATGCCTAGCCCACGATTCGGCCGACCTCCGACATCACAAGAAAAGGAGCAAAAGATCGCAGACTTTGAGTAAACATTTTGCAATGAACTAGTAGACAGACCCATCTCTACCCCTGTAGTGCCCCGGGGCAGTCCTGACCCGCTCACCTCCAGTTGTTACGTCATCGTACTACAAGAGTTGAGAGGCTCCGACAGTCTCTGGTCGCTGGTACTAGTGTCACAAAGCGCCGCTCTTCGCGACAGTCCACTTCCCACGTAAGTACCTGTATTAACCCCACCTTGGCGGGGCTCCACGTAGGACAGAGAGCGGCTTAGGTGTCGGAAAATCATCAAAGCAACCAGGTGGGCAAGTGACCAAACTGCTGTTGACATGAAGTCTGGGTTCCGCTGTTACACAACGGGAAAAGGCTCTTGTGACCAGCCGCCTCGCGTTTTCCTTTGTGGCTGACGGTAGGGCTCTCCAGTGGAGGTAGAGGTAGATGTAGCTTGAGGTCCTTACGTCATACGAATGGAGGAAAGTTGCACAGTCAAGGACCATTTCACCTGAGTAGATGAAATTGGATGTCGAAAGAAATAGCAAACAAGCCAACCCAGAAATGAGTCCGTGAAAGCATCACACAGGGAGTATTTCATTCTCTTCGGATACACTATCAGTCTGTTTTTCATACTCCATTTTCTGTTCCCGCGTCATTGCCACCCCCTTCGAAACAGCTTTATCTTTTTGTATGGATTGTGAACAAAATACCTTACATTACCTAGCCACCTGACATTACCTAACCACCTTACATCACCTAGCCACCTTACATTGGCTAGACACAACAAAACGCAATGTTTATTTGTGTATGCTTTGATGGGAAGCAGAGGTCGAGATTATCTGGCTTAGTTCTTCTATTTATACCCCACAGGTAACTTGTTCCCACCACACGGACTTTGATTTCCCTTGCTGGCCATTCTGTTAATCTAGTATACGATCATATTGTGTATAGGCGTGTGCAGGGAGGTAGTCTAAAAGTGTGAACACATGTGCACGTGTATGTCTTTACGCATAAGTGTGGTTTATGTGTGGATTATACCCCTTAATGTACCAGTGCGCACGCGTAATACCTCTATAAGTAAGAGGCGCATTCATGAGATACATCTTTCACTTGTAACGATTTTTCTTGAGGGAATTTAGTTATTTGGATCTATCGTCTGCATCGTGAAAATATGTTGTACAGTTGGAGGAAAAAGAACTTCAGAATGACTGGCAGAGAAAATGCTTATGCAAAAATGGAAAAAAAATCTAAACAATTCTATTTTACTTTTAGAGGTGATTTTGGAAGTGAAGATTCTGTAAGATCTTCCACGCCACAGGCAGACGTCACAGCCACACGTCACAGCCACACGCCACAGCCACACGGCACATGCACAGGTCACAGGCACACGTCACAGGGTTAGGCTATTGTCTTTGTAAACGGAAAAGGAGACACGAACGCTTATGCAACTTACCCACTGTCAGGTTAGTGCCGCGCGCAAGACCATTGAGCCCTATGGTCAGGCTGCTCTGGGGACTAAATGACTGCCAGGTTCCCCTATCGGGGCAAGGTAAGTAAGGAGTGACTGAATCCCTTTAGCTTAGGAATGTCCGTCTTTCACTTATGGTTATGATGTGAATAGGCATCGGATCATTTCAGCCAATAGACGCTGTTTTCCTAGCTGAAAAGTTTTAGTTTCTAGCACGGCAGGGCAAGGATGTGCCGCTCCTCATTAAGGGAACATGGTACGGTGTCACCGCCGTACACAGGCTGTATGTAGGGGCTGTAATTTTAAAGCTTCACGTACAAGGGACGCAGAATATACAGATAGTATACCAGGTTAACGAAGAACAAACCAAACCCCGAAATAAACAAAGAAGAAAAAGCTGACACGGATTGAGTTTAGACAGTGACAGTGAAAATGTCGCTTGTCTGTCTGTCTGCACTGGCGCGTGGCTCGCTCGTGCCTGATAGTCCCCCCTCCCTCCCTCACAACTTCCTTTCTCGGGAGCGGGCGGTGTCCACTGTAAACTCTGACCTCTGTCATCAAATGTGGCTTCCCGTCCTGTTGTTGCGTTCCACAGACGTAAGGTCCGTTGTCGTGCAGCAAATAATATTGCTCTTTGCGTGGGCAGCTAAGCTAAAAACTAAAAGCCTTAGTTAAAAGCCAGTTTAATACAGCGAACCTTTCATCGCGTGCCCAGATCGGCGATCCTCTTGGAATCTGAAGGGTGAAATTGCGCAGCCAGACCCCCATTCATTCATACTAGGAATAAAGTTTGTGCATCATGAACTCTGGCTAGTGTCTTACTATGTAAAGGGAGCTTTACAGACGAGAACATCGCGAGCGATGCTAGGTTATGACATCAGTTGTGATTCTTTTGTGATTATTTAGTTTTACTCGGGCTCCTCGCACATATTAATCTGGAATCCTGCTTGGGAAATGCATTTTCCCTGCGCTGGATGTGAGGAAAATGTTCTGTAGTGTGTCCACCAATGAGCTTGCCGGAAGCCTACGCCCAACGCTACAGCAAACCGTTTATGGACAAAGCAGTGTTTCCGTGCTGCCTTTCAACATCCAGCCTCCACTTCAGTTAATTCGCTTTACTGTAGAAAGCATAGTGAACTGGATCTAATCTAACAAAGAGCGTGGGTAGGGTTTTCTTCTTTTAAAACCCCAACTGTTTTTGTTTACTAGTTGCAACAGGTGTTAAAGTTGTTTGTCTGGACAAGCCCAAGAATTAGCGACCTCCCTACAATTTCAAATCAGCCCATTCATTTCAGCCAACGGACGCCCAGAATTTAAACAAACAAACAAGCAAAGCAAGAGAACAAACAAGCAAAAAACAAACTAACCAAGCAGAACGCCAGGCAGGCAGACAGACAAACATACAGATCGAGCGCTAGAGAGCTTGTTCTCCGTCAGAAATTATGATGCTGTTTTCCTGGACATTTGCAAGAAGGAAAGCCACTCTAAAACTCCAAACTCAGGATAATTTGACAGCACCCTTTGAAAATACAGCCAAGCAAACAATAAACGATTAGTAGAATGTTTCTCCTCCCAAAGAAAATGTAAGCTGTTCTGTGGAGCAAAGCCCCCCCCCCCCCGGCACCATAATCGCTTGTATTTAGACAATGACATGAGAGGACGTTGCGGCTCGAGGGCTTTAATCCTGACTGCGAGTGTCGTTATCAAAACGGGTTTACAAATGTTACTTGCATGTTTCTCTTTCTTTAAGTTGCTAAGAAAATGAATCGTGATTTCATTTCAAAACGATTTAAGCCATTCTTAGAGACACGATCTTTGGGAGACTGATATTGCAATGGTCAATATTTTTTTTTAAAAATTCGAACACTCGTTGAGTTAATGTGACCAGTGAAAGAAAAAATCAAGTAAAAATTATCTTCGGAGTGCCGAAGACATTAACTGTAACTTATTCTAGCTTTAAAAAAAACAAGTGCTATCACATACATTATTTGAAAATAGTTTACTTTGGTATGGTGGTAAATATATTTTTTAAAAATCTTTATTGTGAACGGTCTGTTGATTTCATCGTTTGATACCGTGTAAGTGATCAGTTCAGATGCTCGTGGTTGAACTTCATAATTTGTATATACCCAGTACGCATATTCCACCTCACCCACCCAATTACCCTCACCCTCACCCTCACCCACACATGAAACACATACACAATTTACACCCACACCCAGAATGCCCACGCACAGGAGTCTGTTCCGTAGCACACGGTTGCCATGGAGGCAACGGCTGAGGACTGAATGAAATTCTTGTCGTTAGATACCGCTTCTGTCCCAGCCATCTTCCTCTTTAAGACTGTGGCCAACCACTGCCCCACCTCAGCGCGGTTTGCTACAAGTTACCACAGTTTATCGCGCTGTTCTAGGGATACTCTTGCTCGGCTACCTGCAAAGGTGCAACTCTCATCGTAGCAGAGAACATAAAGTGCGGGCTTCACTTGTTTTGTTTACCTGTAGCGCTGTTCGCCGAACCATGTTCGGCAGGGTGGGTGCTGTGAGAGAGAGAGAGAGAGGGAGAGAGAGAGAGGGAGGGAGAGAGAGGGAGGGAGAGAGAGGGAGGGAGAGAGAGGGAGGGAGAGGGAGAGAGGGAGTCCTTAAAGCGAGAACACGTCACGTGAGTTTTTCACTTGTGCTGATCAAGAAAGGAACACCAGTCTCTATTCAGATCCATTTTTGGCTTTTAACACTATTGACTCAAAAAGATTCTGTTAGCCTCAAAGTATCCAGAAAGATACTGGCGCCTATTTTTCTAACTAACATGCACTTCTGTGATGGATTTTACAACGCTCCACGTCGAGGTCCTCACACGACCATAGGGGTCACGTAAATCATTTAAGCGTTAGCCATTCTATTCCAAGAATTGTGCGAAAGCGTACCATTGAAAAAATATTATCGGCATACTCGAAAGAAAGAAAAAGATAGAAAACACATCGACGTCTTGCAGTGTACTATGCTGGGAATATACCGCACTGAAATAAACTGTTTCCCTGCTATGTTATTTATCCAGAGAGTAAGAATCCCGAAGAAACCAAGATGTGCATTGTGCAAGCAGCCACAGTGTATATACTCCATTTTCCAAAGGGCTTAAGCATAGTTCTTATTAGCCAGGGCTGGCTTGCATGAGCATTCGTATCTCGTGTTCATACGTAACAGTGGAAGTATAAAATACAGAGGGTCAAAGGGCCTTACGACCTCTGTTATGGCCGGAGGGACGGCTACGAACTCTCAGCCCACAGGCAATAACAGCTCGAATTTTAGCTTGAAAAAAATGTTGCGAGCTAAACGATACCCACGCCTAAACGTTTTTGAAAACGGGCTTCCTGTTTGATGTCTGATCTAATTTGGAGACAAGTTGAAGGCCGGCTTTATTTAGCAGGTTCCACCTTGCGGTGATTTCTCACTATGGGGTTGGGGGGGGGGGGGTTGGGGTCCTATTACTAAGCTAACCACTGAAAGAACCACCAGACTGATAGCAGCAGTACGATGGCCAGTGCAGACAGGCAGTTTGATGCGCGGGGAGATGGCCGAGTGGAGTCTGGACAATGTGCAACTCCAGGAAATAATCCTTTGCCAAACATGGATTCAAACCAGCAACTTTCCATCTGCTAGCCCGCTGCTCTACCAACTGAGCTAACCAGGCCCCAATGACTGCAATGACTGACACTAGTTAGCTTTAAGAATTTCCGACTTTCAAATACGGATGGCATGTAACAGGGATAAGATCAATTTAGCCAACAGGCTTGTCGGAAATTCCCAGTTTCTAGCACAGCAACATATATATTTTGCTTATTTCGTTATCTCCTCTTTCCATGTTCATCATTTACTGTCGACATAGCACTTTATTGCTGTTGCTGGGCGTTTGGTGGACATTGCTGCCACATTGTTTTGATTTTGCACTATGGGGGAGCGGGGATATATATAGAGACAGGGCGGGGTCCCATCATAAAATCAACTATGGTGTCCTTTTTACTTCTAAGCACGAATTCACCTGCAAGTCGTTACGTCTGCGTTGGGACAAATTTCAAATCGAGCTTTTGGTACGGGTGCTTTTTTACAGTTGGAGTCAAGAAATCTTAAATCTTCTAAACGCATACTCTTATGAGTTATCGTTTGCGGGCGACAAGTGAGTGTCGATCTCACCAGGCTCGACTAAATATTATTGACTTTTTGGAAAGCTTTAAAGCACGATTAGATCTTCTGTGCGGATTCAGATTCTTGCCCTGTGGTCTTGTTGTCTTGTGGAGAGGAAGTAATTGGCTGGCTGTGGTAGGAGGGGTGTGGAGGTGTGGAGGTGTGGAGGTGTGGAGGAGCGGTACGTAATATCTTGAGGAAAAAAATCTTGGACAAATTCTGTCTTGCCGACGGCTGGATTAGTTTTTATGCGGCTGTATTCATTTGACTGGCATGCAGGGTACCGTCAGGAGTGGGGGCAGGAGGGCGGGGAGGGGCGCTTAGTCCCCCATAATCCATTCATCGCAGCACAACATCTATCCTCGCTTGAACGTCTGCCACCCCAAACATATGCGACCCAGCATTTCAGCAGGGAATGAGTGGCCTTTCCTTCGTTCCTCCAATTTACTTGTGTGCCAGCCGTACGGAGATCTGAATGAATAATGATGCAAGGTGTATCAGTCCTTCAAGGGGCGACAACCCACGGATGATATGTGCGCTCAGCGAAAGGGGGAGGGGGACAGGCAGGGGTGGAACGGGGGGAGGTGCGCGCGTCTTTTCAAGCTCAGGTATTAACTGCCGCTGGCTTCTAGTATTAAATATTCATATCTCTTTTCGCCTGTCTTAAAAGCTTGTACATCGGATGGGGGGAGGGGGAGAGGGAGAGAAAGAAGAAAAAGAAAATACAGTAGTAGGGCTTCTAGTAGTAAACATTGATACTTAAGTCATCTTAATCTGAGAGAGAGAGAGAGAGAGAGAGAGAATATGTTAGTGGAAGGGTGGAGAGATAGACACCTTTCTATGGAGCTGGCTGGCTGTAAGCATGTTTCGAGGTAGCTGTGGGAGAGAGAAGCTGGAGAGAAAGAAAAGAAGGAGGGAAGGCCCTATGCATGTTTTGGTCATCACCCATCTCTTTACCCGGTAGCTTTTCCTCAGTGTTGCGGTTTCGTTCCGTGCAGCGACTTCGGTACAGCTCGTCAGTCCTGGCGTGTTGTCGTCCGCTCACGCTATATCGTCGTCATCCTTCGCCATTGCTGGTTCTCATCGGTACAGAAGCTAGAAGCGCCATTGTACTTCTTTACCCTCCCCTTTCACCTCCACATTCTCTCAAAGGAGATCGCAGGCTGTTCAAGGTGGCGTTCTCACTTTCCCAAAAGATGCCGTTTCTGCTTCGACGACCAGATATGTCAATCTGATCATTTGCTGGCTGTTATGCTGAGTCTTAAGTCGGCGCTCCCACCTACGGGTAGACGGGACAACCAGGGAAGGAAGACAGTGGAAAACAACTCGTCAAGCTGCGTTCTATGTCATCTAGTTTCGTCTGAAACTAGGCTGGCTTGCATAAGCCTTCCTATCTCCTGTTCATACGTAAAGGCGCACGTAAAATACATGGGGCGAACGGGCGGTACGAACACATTTATAACCGGAAGAGCAACTACGAACGCTCATGCACGCCAGGTGTGGGGTGGCTTGTATGAACTTTCTTATCTCCTGTTCATTCGTAAACCTGCACGTAAAATACACAAGGCAAACAGGCTTTACGACCGCTGTTATGACCAGAACGGCAACTACGAACGCTATTGCAATCCAGCCATGAACAGCAAATTGTTGTTGTTGTTGTTATTGTTATTCTAATGGAGTCTCATAGTCAGTCTCACTGATATTTCGACATGTTTAATAACTTGACGATAGAACTAATACGAAATCTTGCAGGAAGTTGGATTAGTTCTTTAGCATCTTTTTCAGTCAGCTCATCTGTAGAGGTGATGGAGGTTGGCATAATATTAGCCCATTAAATCTGTTTATAAGTGACACATTTTTCCTTATAAACTGCCCAGGTCTGTCCGCGACTATGGTACTTAGTCTATATCTACATGCACATTACAACCTTTTCTTTCTGCGCGGATAAAAAACCAGCAGAAGGAAAACAAACAGTGTGTATTAGTGAAGGAAGAAGTCTGCAAAAGTAAATGAAACAGTTTATATTGCCAATTTTCTCCTAAGTATGGAGAGAAAAATAGTATAAGTAAGTGCGTAAGTAAGTTAGTGAGTGAGTGAGTGAGTGAGTGAGTGAGTGAGTGAGTGAGTTAGTTAGTTAGTTAGTTAGTTAGTTAGTTAGTTAGTTTCCAGTGACCAAAAGAATACAGTCCAGGGCTGGGTTGCATGAGCGTTCTTCCCTCCTGTTCCTACGTAATGGTGAACGTAAAATAAACAGGGTGAATGGGCCTTACGACCGCTCTTAGGAAAGTGGAAATAAGAATACTCATGCAAGGCAGCCCAAGACGAAACTTATATCAGGGACGACCAACACCAAATAACAAATTTCGTGCCGACACCAAACAAGAGTGTATGACAGTATAGAGTCGCTACTGAGTTTGTCTCAGGCTTTCAAATAAATAGTCGCCTTTGGTCGCCAGCACTTCCTGGCGTTAAATCTTGGTTTATTTGGTTTATGAATAAACAGGAGTTAAGAAAGATCATGCAAGCCACCCCTTAGGAATGCTTCGTCAAAAGGGACGACATCATAAGTACGGGCTGACAGCACCAGACAAAGGAGCTGAAAATAACAGCAAGCAGTCACGAAAATCCAAACATTATATTTGCACTGTAAATAATAGCTTGCTTTATTTTTGCAGAGTTTGTCTAGAATAAATATTGGTTGTATTACAAAACTAATGAGGAAGCCTCACTGAAAATGCTCAGACTTCGTGACATATTTGCTGTTTTTTGCTTCTGGTTGGGCTGCTGTATAATCTTTGTAACTTTCAAGTATCTACTTGCAGAAAAAAATATTTATGAGGGTTTATGGAAAAGGTTTTACAGTTCTACATCGGTGTTTGGTTCACTGAAAAGTTACGCCCATCCGTGAACTCTTTTGAAAAAAGCTGTCTTTCCCTGAACTCTCCTCTTCTCTTATTACATTCAGATGCCTTTCCTCCACAAGCAAATATTTTTGTTATATTTGTTTCCCATCTTCCCCCTTTTCATTGTTTGTCGCCACTTTCTGCATAAGTAAAAGCAATGCAGTGACATGGCTGCACGCTGAAGCTCTCGTGAATCATAAAGAAAATCATAAACAGTAAAAGGATGCAGTCCCCACCTTTTCTTCACCCTAGAACATCTGAAAGCGTAATCGCAGGATGGAATGACAATGCCGTGGAAAATATATATTTTTTAAATTGGACATACGGCTAAGAGTACAGAGGTGGGGCAAGAAGGGTGACCTTTTGGCATCGCCAGACAATGACAAACAAGCCACTGCTTCGCAAAACCTGCGCATGAAAATGACCTGGGAGTATTTTACAGTGATTTGGAATTAACATCATTGCAGAGATTTTTTCTTTAAATACTGAGAAGTTTTACTGAAAATATTGACAAAAATTATTTTTTAAATAAAATGTTTATTAAAAAAATAGTCACCATTTCAGTTATTTTCAATTTTCAGCCTCGATGTAAATAGCATTGAATACTTTATTGAGAGACTTAGGAACCTGGACTTATTTGCAGGAGCGTTCATAGCTGTCCTTCCCTTCATAACATCGGTCGTAATGCCCGTGTGCCCTGTGTAGTTTACGTCCACCTTTACGAATGAACAAGATATAAGAACGCTCATGCAAGCTACCCCTGAGATTTTATTTATATCGAACGATCGTTATGAAGGGTGGCGAATACAAACATTTCGGCACGGACCCATCATTTTAAATGTTCAAGGTTTTTGTTACTTCGCTGTGTTTTAGTTCCGATACTCGCTTCTATTTCTGCCGTTTGTTTCCTCAGTGCCGAAGCAAATGCTTTTAATATGCTTTCTTCCAGTTACATTGAAATTATTGTCGGCAACTTCGGCCAGTCACCATTTCTTTGAGATTCAAAGAACACCTATCGACCACCACCCCCTCCCACCCTTATTGAGTAATAAGCTCCCCAACCCCAACTCACTACTTAAAAGTAGTCCCGCACATCTTAGGTCCGTGAGACGACCCTGTGCCCCAGTCCCCTAGCTCCAGGATCTGGACGATGGCGCCAGAAGTGTTAGGAGCTGATTGGTTGTTGTCAATAAACATAAAAATAACCGTCCGTTACTAAAAGTACTGGAGAACTTGGGAAGGACTGCCGGCCACGGTAAAGGCTCAAGAGACTCGATTATGTAACAGTGTGATTTCAAGAAGGTTGAGTAGCATATGAAGGTCCACTGATATAACGATAGGAAACTGGAGTTCGGTGATTTTTTTTTTGTTATCACTGTGTTGTGAACACGTCCTTGTCTGTGTCTCGGTTATAAGCTATGCTGAGGACAAGAAATAATAATAATAACTCTTCACACTGTAAACAAGAAGTGTTCAAGTTTAACGTATTTTGTTACCGAAACAGAACGCATTTAACATTCATCTAGAGCGCTTTGGGTGTGTTGATGCTAAACTAGCGTAAAAAGTGTTCTGGTCTGTGTTCACGAAAATGTTCAAATGGCCGGAAAATGTATAAACGGTGTTCTGATAATGTTCTAAATGTGTGCCAGCAGCAAGTGTTCAGTCAAGTAGGGGCATTCTAAGAACATTTAGAACATATGCAGCACACATCTTACAAACTACACACGCAGCACATGTTTTGCACCTGCTTTAACACTTTTTAAAAAAACATGTAGTTAGTGTTAAACCTATTTTGAGTGCAGTTAAACACTGAAAGCAAGACGAGAAAACTTCTACTGCTAGCATGTAGAGATGTCGGCGTGGTGATTCAGCAAAGCGAAGACCTACATAAAAAATTAAAATAAATCAGACTGCAAGAAGAATCCAAAAGAACAGGTGGGAAAACGACAGGGCTGATCATAATGGAAACTGCTGTTTTATGACATGGCCTGTTTACTTATCTCGACTGTAAAATCCCAATACAGCACGCTGTCATACTGAGAGAACAGAAAGCCAACACACATATGGGAACAAAGAGGGCCAGCGACTCCCACAGCGGCAATAAACAGGTCGGATTAGCTAGGCTTCTTTTCTGCTTCGTCTTGTCCCCGCATCAAAACTTTCATGCTTCGGTACTTCGACTGTCGGGGCTTTTCAAAAGATCTTCATGCTGCAGCGATCCCCGTCACGTGGGTTTTAAGCATGAAATAAGCAGCCATCGTGCTTTTATTCTTCGCCTCGGCAAATCTGCATTTTTTTGCCCCCAGGATTTCAATAGACAGACAGTCGAACATCAGAAAGAGTGGATTCACGTGTATTGTCGCGAGAAAGGGCGTTAAATCTTTTGGATAACGAGGGAGTCGGGAGCCAAGCCACAGTGCCTCACCCATCGATGGTCATAGATTCGTCTGCAGATATTCTGATAGCTCTTCTTGGAAAAAAGAAATCGGATATAAGTAATCTGAATTGTGGTGTCTTCATATAAGAAAGAAAGAAAGAAAGAAAGAAAGAAAGAAAGAAAGAAAGAAAGAAAGAAAGAAAGAGGCCAGACAGGCAGTCAGTTAGGCAGGTAGACAGACTGACAAATAGAAAGACAGAGGAACAGAGGTACGCAAGACATAGGATGTAGGGCCTAAGACCAAACCTGCAAGAGAAATAACAAGGGTACGCACAAACAGCAATAGTTGTCTTAATATCTTAACGAAAAACAAATGCAGAATTACGGTCACACGTCTGTCGTGAAGGATCTCACGTACCGTTCACGATGAAGTACCTGCAGGCCTTAGAACTGTCAAATCACACTGTATGTATCGGTGACAGCGCCACGGATCCCTTTGAGAAGTTATTTTCCGAGGCCCCTATTAACAATTCAGAGATAAACAGGTGCACAAACACGACTCCTCGAAATGGGCCAGGGACCGAATAAAGAACAGGAGAAAGGCAGTCTGACGAATAACAGAATTTCAAAGCGAAAGTGTGAGGAAAGCTGAGAGAGAAATCCTTCCTATTAGTGATTGAAAGGGACTGCTTTAAAGGTGCTCAGACGCAAAAGAGCAAGGACGTGCAACGGCTATCTGTTACTATGCTTTACAAACTATGGTTTGTTGTGAACGCATTTTTTTTGCGAAAGTCTTCATAACATCAAGAAAACACGCCCCCATAATCTATAGATGTAAGCCGCCTTTTTTTTTTGCGTCTGGTTTAGCTTACACTGCTGGG
>SMGT01001542.1:3569-41372 GCA_004794575.1 Lanistes nyassanus | reverse complement strand
ACGAACCATGTATTGTAATGCTAGTCCGTTGGACCTTGAGGTGACCTTGCTGAACTGACACAAGGTAACGATCAGTTTTTCATAGATTTTAGATCTATGAAAAAGGTTCACTTCAACAAGTGAATGGAGTCCGCTTGTCTGTACACTCTCAGTCTACTATTAGACTATTCCAATGAATGACAGATTCACGGCGTTGAATATCGATAGCTCGTCCGTTAGATCTTGCACCACTGAGGATCTAACATTATCTTATGATCCCCTCATAAGACATAGAAAGGTTGACACGTACTCGCTGCGGAAGTGTAACAATGAACTTCCCCCGGGGAGCGATGAGTTACTAATATTGTCGTACATAGCTTGCTATATAGCTACACGGACACAGCCTCCGTAGTAGAACGTATAGCTAACGGCTAACCGTTGAAGACAATTTTCTTTTGTTCCTCGTCACCTTTTTTTACGAGCTATGATTCCCGAATGAGTTTTGTCGATACACGAAGCCTACTTTCCTTCCAGTGACGGAAGAATAATCTCCCTGGATTAGCAACGCGTCTAGTTCTGCAGGAAAAACCGTTGGCAAGATTCGCAAGCTTGCAACACACGTCTGACCTCTGTAACTTCTCATCCAAAACTCTTGAAGCGTTCAACCTCCGCCCCAAAGTTTTTTCTGTTTCCCCCAACCACACAATTCCCCCCTTCTCATTGGTTCCTCGAAGCTGATATTTACGCGTTTCTATGAAAGAACGCGTGACGTCTTTCCTTCTATGACTACACAATTTTATGCGTCATTAACGTGTCAACCCTTCAATGAATGAAATGACGTAATACGATCTTAAAAAGAATACAATGAACAATACAGGAACTATAGCGCTGCAGAAAACCTTCCGTAACGTGACAAGGACAGTGCCAAGATATTTGACAGTTCAGTACTGTCTTTATTCATACTAATGTCTGCGTGCGCGTCGTTTGTGTTGTCGAATATCGCTTAGCTTTTCTCAGTGTTCACCTCCATTCCATAAGTCCCCGCTCTTTCTGCAAGCCTCTCTGTCAGTTCCTTGCAGTTCTTGTCTTCTTCCACCCAGTAGGTCGATGTCATCAGCGAAGTGCAGGTTGAATATATTTCTTTCTCCTACTGAGATGTTAGGGTCTCACACTTGATCTTTTCCAGGAAGAGGCTGGAGAGGGACAGCGGACAGGGGACAGGGGACAGCAAGCAACCTTGTCCGACCCCTGCTGTGTTGGGAGGAAGTCGCCTACCTCGTTGTTTACCCAGTACTGATAGGGTTTTCGTGCAGCGCTTCAGTGACTTGCACTGGGACTTCTAATGTTGAGCGCAGAAAGTGTCAAAGGCCTTTGTCCCATACTCTGTCAAAGCCGTCTTAAAGTCGACAAAGCTGGTTGGTTGGTTGCGTTAGCTGGTTTGCTTCTTGCTTGGACAGTTGGCTGGTTTGGAGGAAACGTGCTTCCACCTAGCAAAGACTTCCCACTATAGGGATAGAAATGATGTAGGGGCGGAGGTATTCAGAGTGAGGTATCCGGAGTGAGGTATTGGAAGTGAGGTATTGGGAGTGAAATATCCCGAGTGAGGTATATGGAGTGAGGTATCCAGAGTGAGGTATCCCGAGTGAAGTATCCCGAGTGAGGTATCTGGAGTGAGTTTTAGATCAGGGAACACTATTCTTTCTTTTTAACCATCACAGCTTTCGCAACGCAAGCATTGCACAATGCTGACCAAAATTATTGAATGCCTTTCTACATTTAAATTTTTTTAAATTCTCAAACAAAATTAAATGTTCTTTAGTTATTTGGTCGGCCTATAATTGTTGACTTGTTTCGTTGAAGGAACGAGACCTGGGAATCTCTGTAGGTTTGTACCTGGACTCGTGAAAACCTTGTGACCTTGAGAAGAATTCCCGATTTCCTTCAAAGTCTGTCCTCCTCTTCGCCCAACGGGAGGAAATTTGGGAGGCAGCAACCGTTTGGACTAGGGCGAGAAACAAGTTGGCGGGTACGCGAAAACCACCCCGATCTCCACTGACATCGGGATTGTATACAGATGGGAGTTGAATAGAAACGAGGGCTACGAACATGGTGTGCTTCTTAAAACTATTCTTTTAAAATTTGGCAATGTTTTGCCTTGCGTGGCTTGGGGGGTAATCTGGGGATGGAAATGTAGTGGGTTGTTGACGGAAGGAGACAGGGTGCGTATAATCCTAAGCAGCGGAAAGCGAAGATAACAGCTTGCAATGCAAATAACAAACCCCGCAGGTTTTATGGCTGGCTGAAGGCCGTGAACCGAAGGGATCTTCCCCGTTTTTCGTTTGTTGTTCTGAGTGGCACAAAGTTACAGGAAGACAGTACGACCCAGCCTCCTGTTGAAGAAGACTAGCTTTTAGTTTTGTCTCTGAACAATCTTACTAGGACAGTCAAGCTGATGCAAGATTGAGGAGTAAACAGTTTCAGGAGACCACACCCTTCCCATCAGGGTCAGCGGCTGTGATGATCTTTGCCCACTAAGCGTCAAAGGTCATTGTCGTCAAGCGACACGACAAAAGCACCCGGATGCTACCGATCTGCGATAACTACGAGTGTCGGATAAACAGTTTCGGTGTGGATATATTTTAGTGCCTCGCTTTCCGGCAAGCCGCCATAAACCCTATTTTCTAATTAAACTTGAGACAATGGATGATTAGTGATTAGTAGTCATTCTTTGAGGTCTTCCAAGAGCGACCATTGGCTGGACATATGAGTTTACGCAAAGAGGAAACGCATGCAGGCGCCAAGGCAATTTATTCATCACTTCCACCATCGGCCTTTCACAACGAAATGCACACAGTTAGATTGTTTTCACACATCCATATATATATATATAAGCTTACTTTTGTCTCCCCACCACAAGCTCGGTACGCTTCCTTTGACATAAAATACAAAGACTCCATGTTTCCTAGCATTGTTCAACTTACACACTCGACAGCACGCACAGAGAGAGGGCAGACAGAAGAAATTACATTTCGCACCCATTCAGGTAGACATCGGCTTTGAACAAAGAGAGTGGCCACGCTGACTAGGTAACTGGCGGAGTAGTGATAGAGAGGGGTAGGGAGGAGATCGATACAGTATCCGCTGTCATCACCAGCAGGAGATACTTGTTCTCTCCATCGTCCATGGCCGTGACAGACTGGAAGAACCGGTATCCACGGTATTCGCAGGACCTGGCCAAGTTTCTCACGGTGGGTAACCCACCCAGGTGCTCCGCTGAGATCAAGAGTCTAATCTCTCATCCATACTCCTCTCGCCCACCCCCACCCCCAACTCTCCTCGCCCCACATACTCCGCCGCACCCCTTCCTCCATACCACCCTCTCCCCTGCAAACGCGTCACATCAAGATTCCACCTGTTCTGGCAGACGGCCCTGTAGTGCCGCTGAATGCTTTCGGGCCTTCGGGTCAGTTTGTCTGAACACGCTGATCACCCCACGTCATTTGCAGTCGCCGGCGCCGGGAGAAGACGTCGCAACACGAGACACGGCGGTCGACTGCGGGAGGCGAGTGCGACAGGCTCCTGATAGTTCCGACCATTCACGGCGGGCAACCTCGTTGTCAGATTACCGGGGCGTAGCCCCGAAATCCGTTGAAAGGGCCTCCAGTCAGGTGGAGCGGAGTCGGTTTTATTGTATCACACCTGTGATGTCGCACATATAGGTTTAGAAATCTGAAAAACAACTTTTAATATAGAATATGTTGTGAGGGACAGTCGAAAACTGCATGGTTGGTTCACACGAAGCTAAAAAGGTGTGTGAGTGTGTGTTTAGAGAGTTCGGACGGGTGTGTATTCCACGTGACTGAATTTTGCATGACCAAGATCTAGCGCACATTAGCTCGGTTAAAAGAAAAGCCTTCAGGATAGCGTGCGGGTTGGTGTGACAGCTAATACTCAGACTGACATTAGCGAGGTTTACGCTGAAATTACTGTTAAACCAGTTATTTCAACCTGTCATTATCTTTTCTTAGTTCCCTTCAGTGGCCCCGGATCGTTTGATAATTATTCTATTATCGTGCATGTACTCAACTGTGTTTCTTCCTTTTCTCTTTTTTTGCTTCATTCATTCATTCAGTCCGCCTCTGTGATTAAACGGTTAAGGCGTCCGCTTCCGAGGCGGGAAGTTAGTGGTTCGCACCCCAGCCGAGTCATGCCTAAGAGTTCAAAATTAGCAATCTAGTAGCTGCCCTGCCAGATGCCTGACACTACAGGGAACAGTACTAGGACTGGTTGGCCCGGTGTCAGTATAATGTGACTGGGTGGGACAAAAGTCTGTGTTACGTATCAGGCAACACCGTCTTGATACGTGCCTCGTTTGGGACTGGATTTTAAGCAAAAACAACAACAACAACAAAAAACAACCAAACCAAACCAAACCAAACCAAACCAAACCAAAACAAAACAAACAAATCATTCTTCTTTTCTGCATTATCACTCATCAGTCCCTGAATAACACTGTGTGCGTTGACAAGGTCTCAGATGTAGTCCATACTTTTAGGAACAGTGGTGTCCATCGTTTACCTTCAGATCCTCCTGTCTGTGTTCGTTCATACGATCTGTAACAGAAACCTTCCTTCTCTCTCAAGGTGTTGCTATATTGTGGACACGGATGAATTGCTCAGGGCTACGCCATATATCGCGCGCGCGTTCGTCTGTCGCAGCCACGGAGTCCTTTGAACCCTGTCACCTTACCTGTCGTCGGCAGATGAAGCGTGTCCGTGCGCCTCCCTCCCTACAGCCGGGGGGGGGGTCGGTCAACCGGAACGCAGTAAATCATACGTTACCTCTCTCCCGTTGTTCCTCTCATTCATATCGAACCCTGTACAGTGGCGTCCCCTTTCTCTGCAGTGCTGTCGCTCAAAAAAGGTTTGTCGACTTTTCGATCATGAAATCGCAGATTGTACCACCGAACCTCCAGCTAAATTGTCTTGGGCTGTAGCCAGTTTCAAAACACCTGCTAAGTCTTGAAGGAATCGGAGCCATTGGCTGTGCCTTTTTTAAAAAAATGTATTGTTTAATATTAATACCGGCAACTTGAATAAGAAGACCCTTAAAGCAGGTACAAAATCGACAAGAACATTAGCCGCGTTAGAAATGTGGAGGTTTTTTTCAGGGTTCTTGATTTTCGTCCCCTATGCATATAGTTACAAAATGTGTAACCCAATCCGAGCAAATGAGCTATATATCACTGCCAGAGCGTCCAACGGGAAAAACATTCATATCTCCGTTTAATTGATTAATTAAATTTGTACTTCCTACTTTCCTTCCATGTATCATTTGTCCCCTCTTTCTCTCTATCTGTATTTTCCTTCTTTGTCTTCTTCCTTTTTTCCTTCTTTTCTTCCTTTCTTTTTTCCTTTCTTCCTTTCTTCTTTTATTTTTCTTTCTTGTTTCTTCGGATTTGGTCTAGATGCCCAAATCATTCAGGTGAACATCACAGAGCTACAAAGCTAATTTCTAGCATGCATCTTGAAACAGCACAAAGGCTAGGAAACAGATGTAGCAGCAATTCTGATGTAAAGGCGCAAACAAAAATAATAAAAAGACGGGAATTATTGTCCAAAAAAAAAAGACCAGGAAAATGAACGAATAAAAGAAATCAAAAGAATAGACCAGCGAAAGAATTTGTATTCGTTTGATGTTTAACGCCGATTCAGAATCTGACGTCACGGGAAGCAGCGTCCGAGGACACAGGTGCCACCTACAGAGGAAATACCTGTGTCGGCGTCGAGATCTAAACATCCGCAACTCACAACGGTCATCGTCTGGCCAGGAAGCGATGATCGTCAGGTCACCAGACCGCGTCAGCGAAACCACGAGGCGAAACTAACCAGTCGTCCATCCAATCGCTTTGGGTTCGGTGTTCTGTTCTGTTCTGTTAAGAGCTCGCGAGGTCGAGGTCATTCACGTTCAACGCCAAGAGACTTGTGTTAAAAAATACATTCATTGTGTGATGTGTGAATTTAGAAAGAACTTGTGCATGTTTGTAGGTGTTCTGAGTAGAACTGTACGTATAGTAAAGCGACAGTAAGTTTATATAAGCAAAACGAATCCTAACAAGCAGAATATCAGTTCTGGCATTGACGATCAGGCATCCTCCCGCTATGCTACCTGAAGACGAAATAATTGTCCGCTCGGCAAGACCTGTCAATTTAACAGTCCATGAGAGGTTCGGGCTGGTCTTTTCATGCAGCGATCCAGCGGTTTATACTATCAATGGAGTTGTGCGAGCCGCCTTTGTCAGTGTACAATGACCTAGTTCAGCGAAGTAAACGCTTGTTCGTCTGGTCAAGACGTCTCCTTATTTGCCCAGGGATCATGCAAGTCTTCATTCTTTGTAACGCTTTGCCCACATTCCACAACGTCGAGTTAAAAGAAAATCTGCAAGACCCCGGACGATTTGTACCTTCCCATCATGCTTCGAAACGCAGAGAGCTCTTGGACAAGGTCATAGACCTGCTTTACTCTATCTTGAACGAGGCTTTCTATATGTGGCAAACGACTTAATAAGGGCTAGTGGATTCCCGTCTCGTCTTCTGAACGCTGTCACTGTCAAGTTCTGAACGCCTTTGACAGGTGGGAGCCCCCGTGACGCTAGTTCAGTCTCGGCACACGATGGCTCCGCAAATACACCTGTCAGGCTGATGGATGAAAAGCAGCAGTCTCCGTTCACCTCCCAGGCGTCTCAAGTCAGTCTCTTTGTGTGATGGCAGCAGGCTCGCGAGCTCCTGGAAACAGCGTGATGCGTAGGCGGTGTAAATATTAAGCCAGGTTCCCAAGGCCTCACTTTGTTGGGGCCTGGACAGCACTGCGAGTACAGTTGCAGATTAAAGCATGTGGAAGGTCGTTGGTTCGAAGCTAACACTGGCCAAGGATTATATCCGGGAGATAGCATTGTGTATACCCATTTGTCCGTTGTGCAGACCCGTTTGGCCATTGTGCGCACTCATTTGGCCATTGTGCAGACTCATTTGGCCATTGTGCAGACTCATTTGGCTATCCTCCAAATGCCTCTTTGCACTGCAGGTATTGGTCTGATGGTTCCTTCAAGGCTTGGCTTAGTAACAGGACTTGGTGCGGAATTCCCGACATACGGTTGAAGCGTGTGTGGATCTGTGAATGAGTGTATCACTAGATCCTTTGGGTTTCTTTTTTATACCAATGATTTTTTTGTTGTTGTTTACCGCATTCACCCAGCCTTTTAAAACATACGCTACATCATCAAAAGTACAGTCATTTTACGGTTTCTTTAATTACGTTTCGGAGCACAAACTAGAAATAAGATGTTAACCTGTGGCAGTCTCTTAGTAAGACAGGAAACGGTTTCTTGACTTTTCGGTTACACAAAACAGAAATAAGATTTTAACCTCTTCTGCCGGATAGTGGGTTTAAAGGCAGCGCATGCGTACACAAAAAACGAAACCGAGTGAAAAACTCTCATCATAGCGGATGGCGTAACCATGCCTAGACAAGCCCTGATGCCACAGCCGGAAACGGCGTGGTAGGTGGCGCTTTTAAGAAGCGGACGATCATGGTGGCATTGTGTTCGGGCGGTGGGTCAGTGGAGAGATGAAACGAGGCGGCGCGCCAGCACACAGCACGCGTTTTACGGTACGTTTCTTTACGTTCTGCTCATAACGGCAGTTAATGCACTGGAGGCGCTCGCAGTTCGCTCCACTGGCGGGCACCCACGCAAACACGCGCCACCGCATGCACGCAGGCACGTCTGCGTATACGGTCAGCAATACGCATGCTGAAACACAATCACTGACTGACTGCATACTACTATGTTCTATCGACCTTCACAGCTTTTTTGTGTGTGTGTGTGTATACATAAATGCATGCATTCATGCATACACATACATATATGCATACATACATTGTTTTAGCTCCGTGAAATTAATACTTATTAGTCTGGGTGAATGTCCTTTTTGTATTAAAGGCAAATGACCAAGTACTCGTCCCTTAATTAATATCAGCAGTAACATCATCTCCACTCACCTAGTGAGGATGGGGGGGGAAGGGGGGCAACGGCAAGCTTCAGAGCTACTGGAAGCTACCTGCTCTCACCGGACGAAAGGTGCGGACGAAGTCACGACTCCCAGCCAAGGCCAGGGGTGGGAGGGAGGTGGGAGGATGACTTCAAAGCAGCCGAAAGGCGGGGAGTGGGGAGGACCAGGCGACAGGACAGGAGCCGGAGTGTCGCGCGCTGCGCTTCATTGGCCGGAACCGCTGCAGCTTTACTGCTCACGCCCTGCACCGGGGGTCAAGGGTCAGCGATGTCGCCAAGTCGATCTCTTCAGGTTTACGACAACGATGTCACTACTAGATCTGCTGGGGTCAGCGTGTCGCTCCCTCCCCCTGTCCCCCAGAGATGTTATTTTCACGACGAGCCTAGAGGGTTGCCGGTGATTTAACCGCAGGAATCCCAAAAGGTCAGGTTATTTAAAGAACAGCTAAACTAGCGTTTCCGGTTGTCTGTAGGAGATTATGTGCTGTGTTAGGAAAACCTGAAGATGTATTACTTATTTTTAAAATTCTGTTCATGGTAGGATTAAATATACATCTTGAAAACCAGGTATAGCAGACAAAAAAGGATGTGTCATGTAGCTCTGTGTTAGGCGGGGATTGCCTGAGCACAAATACTCCTCCTTTTCCATGCATAAAGTGTCCGTATAGCCTGTTAACTTATGAGCTGTTTTAACAACTGAATGCAGTACGAAGGTACATTTAACCAAGACTTGGCTGGATTACGCGACGTTTTCTGAGAACTGTGTATAAAATTTATCTGAGAATCCGCTCCACTTTCAACTTACGTGTATGGTGGAATCTACGGACAGTATATTAGTGCATGGAAAGAAGACATACAAGCGGTCATGCTGGACAATCGCAAATGAGTTTACGGACCACCAATGGAAGTGCCACAAACGATTGCCACGAGCCACATTTCGCAGGAAATTCCGTTGTTTGCCTAACCTGCATGGCACGAAGTGTGTGTGTGTGTGGGGTTTTTTTTTTCAAAAATATTACTCAACTTGGACCATAACTGTGTTAATCATTGTCGTTAGCTGATTTCGACAAAAGTAGCTTTAGCAGTTGATAGCATTAGAAACAGCCTCGTAAAAGTGATCTTTTAAGACCCCCACCCCCTTTTTTTTTGGGGGGGGAGGGTGTTGCATTGCAATGATGATGGTGTTGTTTGACGTAGTCATGTCAGTTGAGTGGACCGAACTAGAGCTATCAACGAGCTTGATTTTGACGTATTGAACTGGCAGAAGACAGAGCTGATTATGCTCAAACCACGGGAAATTTCTAGACAGACCTTAAGTTGCGTAGTTCTTACCTGCCTGTGACCGCGTACAATATTGTGAACCCACCCCTTGGGTGGATTTACTTCCTTTATCGGCGCCTTATGCGGCATGACTAGGATGAAAGGCAGTGTTGCCATTCGGCGAACTGTGACTAACACTGTTTTCACGGAGGATTTCCTAAAGTGCAGACTATGTAGAAAATAGTTTGATTCTGACAAAGATTTCATACGAAGTCGTCAGCCAGCCAAACAGCCAAATGGCTTGCCACTCAAGTTCCCCTCCCTTCCCCCACCCTTATTTTTCTGCTTATAAAGGCATCGGACCTGTCTCATTGAATTCAAATTTCTCACACATCTTGCCGTTTTGCGAAGCATTATGTTGGGGGAATGTGAAAGGGTGATGCACAGAAGGGGAATATTTGATGGTTTCTTATTTACTTGACAAGAAAGGGGTAATCTGTCATTGGTTATGGGAAAGATAGCAGCAATGGTACTTCAGTGACAGGATCTGAGACGGGGGCAAAGGCACAGAGAACAGGGGGTGGGGGAGACGAGAGAGAGAGGAGATTCGTTATGCTATGCCAGCTTGTGTCTTTTGCAAACGTGTGGCATGTATAGCACGCGCCCGCGCTCACTCACTCACACACACATTTGCTCGGAATAGAAGGTAAAGCATGATCCAAAAATATTTTTGTTCGCTTAGGTGAATCACACATGGAGCTGCATAAATAAGACTGTTCACAAACTGATTCCCAGTTAGACATATCTGTTATACATACGTAAGGCCCTTATTCATCCATATATTAAATACTCTCCACGTTCGTAAACAACCCCACGCACGAGTGTACAGATCAAAGAAACATAAAAAAGAAAAACGGACAGAATCTGTTAGCAATATGTTTATTTTATATTTTTAAAATTTTTACTCGGAAATCTTTCTATCCCGTGCAGATAGATATTTACAGCTCACAACACTTTGTAGACAACCTTAAGTGTTAGACATACACAATGCGACATGTCACAACACATTGCTTTTAATTTTTTGGTCAGCTTCTGTCCAAAAACAGACAGAAGCTTATTATAAATCAGGCACATCATATATAATCATACGTAATCATATCCCGAACAGTAGCATGAAGTACATGTGTTACATGTAAAAGCGGGGGCTGCTCGAAATACCTTAGAATTATGACGAAACGACGACAGTACGCACCGTGTGAGTCACGTCCTGTTGTACCTGGGGGAATGGAAAGACTGACTCTACTCTGCTGTAGCAGGTTTTATATTTCTGAAGCAAGCTCTCTTTAAAGGAGACAAGACAATCCGTTTAGAACAGACATACCAGCACTGAAGCGCAGAGATGAATTATGGTCACTTTCCTATTTCTTTCTTTCCTCTTACGCCACGTTGTCAAAGAAATAATATGTTACCAGGACTTCACTTCCCTAGACCATCCTTCCACATACACAGTAGTGCCTCTGAACCCTGCCCACGCAAAGACCAGAAGCGGAGAACACAAGGGAGACTACTGAGCGTACAAAAACTGTTCCCTTATTCTCTGTAGCTGATGATGTTTTTAGAATTTGTCACTTTGCGACAAGCGCCCAGCTCAAACACTTGGGACAACCGCACAAACAAGTTTAAGAGCCCAGCCCAGCCCAACACGTCGCGCAAGCAAGGCTGCTACCCTTCGAACCCCACCTTATCCAAAGCCCAGTAAATCTGAGACGTGCGGGTGGATGTCACAAAGATAATTTCAAACGTTTTTTTATTCCAAGGGACAACTTCCACGCCATATATCGCTCACACTAGCTAGTCTCAGATACAACAGATTCTTTCAACACCACTTTGCAGGACTTTAGAAGAACGTCGTTTAGAGGGTTTGAAAAACGAAAACCTGTCTTCTCGCAGCCTGCATATCAGGAAGATGTTTGAAGCCAGTACAACGAATGTCACAACTGACAGTCCAGTCGTCTGAGGGGTGGCAAACTTCTCGCCACCAGCGACAACTCTGAGCAAAGTTTGCGAGTTGTCTGCTACATACTGTAAACAACTACAAAATTCAGGGTCTGTCTTGGTCTTTGGATTCAACAATATGTCCACTGGGGGTCCAAGGTATATCAGTTTCAGATTCTTTTCTGCAGATTTGATCACTTTTCAAACCCGATCAGAATAGAATCGATAGCGGTTGTTAGCTTGGGGAGATTACTGCTGTGTAACAGTTTCTCCAAAAATAGACATACAATGTTTTCGATCTTGCAGTTCGTCACAAGAGTCGAGCCGCAGTTTTGGAGATTTCGCTAAAGTAAATATGGTCAGAGGTTTAGGAATGCTGTTGAAGTTGGAAAATTTAAGGTCACTTTCGCGAGATCTGTTCTCCACACTGAAGATCGTAAAGAACACTGAAGCTTAGTTCTGAGTATCTTTTTTGAATACAGGTTCAAGCTTCACGAACGAATTTAACTCTATACTACATCCGTACTTCAAACACCACAAGGCTGCTCCGGAGCAATGAGATTCTCGATCACAAGCACCGGCAGGCAACCTTTGTCACCTGAGTGAATGGGGATCATAGCTACAGACAATCGAGCCTGCATTTGATGGAAGCTGACGTTACTGGCACCCAAGAGGGGTTGTAATCCATTTAGCTTACTGGAAAATTGTTTCGGAAGCGTTTCGGCAGCGACGCGCTTACAGTTACACGGCCATCTGATGGAATATTTCGCAAAGAAATGAAGGTCACTGTGCCCTGACCCGCCTCTTTGGTTTTAATTAATGCGCACTTCTTACGCGACGCTAGTAGCAAAACCCATGTAAAACTAACTCGTCACGTCGAACATCTTCCAGCCGGATATAAGTTCGTTGACCTAACTATCCTGCCTTACTCGCGACGGTCGCGCGCAAAGCAGTTGCGTGCATCAACCCACGCATTTGGACTAGTTTACCTACATAAATACTCCACGCACTTGCCGGTCTCACCTAAGACAAAGAGCACGGAACGTTTTTCTTGTTTTCTCACCGCTGCTGCGAATACAGCGAGCAAATGACGCAGTAGAAAGAGGAAACTAGCGAGAAGATTCAAGCCGCCCCACAGCCACGTGACAGGCTGTCCCTTGGGGGGGGGGGGCATTTTTTCCAGTACACCTGACTCTAACAACAAATGGTCAGCACATGCAGTTTTTGTCGAAAAGATTTTTACTTTCCACACGCACGGGTTTGGCCCGTTATTAATATTTACCGCATGACTAATTTTAAAACTCGGGGTGTAGGATGGGGAGAGAAATGGGGATACGATGCTACTATTTAGAGTGAACATTAATTTATTCACTGGAAATGACTGCACAGCTTTGGTAGTCTTGAACATTAACCTTTGAATTTCTTGAATCAGGAAGTCAAATAGCACTGCAGTTATTTTAGTATAGATTCTCTGAACAAATTCCAGTTCGGAATTCTAGTTTTGGAAGTCTTGATTTTCAACGTCAAAGAACGCTTCAGTTGTTTTACGTGTAGTATTCATTCTCTGCACAGAGTCCACACCAGTCGGACACCGGCAGGAAGAACGCACCTCACTGGACCGGAGCGGGCCTCCGGGAAGACGTAATGGGCCGCGTGACCCGATTCCGGTCCAGTGACGTGTGTGTTCTCTTGGCATCTTATCTAGATATCTCTTGGTATCTTATCTAGATATCTATTGGTATCTTATCTAGATATCTCTTGGTATCTTATCTAGATATCTCTTGGTATCTGAGCTCAAGGATGTCGTAATATTTTCAGGGTTTTCCTTTTAGCTCAGACCGAGAACTAGACGTTCTGACCCTCTGTGGCTATAACATAAAGATAAGAAACGCTTTTCCCTTCTCCTACAGCTCAAACCTTATGTATTCCAACTTTGAGACACTTAAGGAAATCAAAAGTCCGAGGTATCCACACGTTTCACAAACAGCACAGTTACACGAATGACGGTCAAAATAAGCTATTCTATGCTACATCTCGAAATACAGCAAAACATTCTATAGGGAACAGCAACAATTTCGACCGAGTCCCATTGCAAGCTGTTCACAGACCGCGCGACAAAGTCTTCTCCACCCACGAAGCACCGTTCTACAGGGGACAGGAGGCCGGCGCCACCTTTACAAAGACAGGAAGTCGATGTAGGTCTCTCTGCGGATGTTGCTGGTGTGGTCATAGCCCACGACCTTGATCTCAGTCCCGCCAAAGATGACCTCCAAGTCCACGGCCCTCTCCCTGTCGCCCGTGGGATCAGGCATCTCCACCACCAAGAAGCCGCACTTCTCGACGCCCTCCTCGTCCGTGTACTTGACGTGCTTGTTGGCTGAACGAAAGAACTCGAATATGATTCCCTTCTGGTTGTTGATGATCGGCGTGTAGGTCTCCTGCCAGACTTCGTTGTAGCCAATCACCTCGCCCGTGTGGGCCCAAGTCTGGAAGATATTCTGGAATGGACGAAAGGGTGGGTGGGGAAAGCAGTAAGTATGTTTATTTTCCGGTTAATTAGAAACTGAAACATTCTAGAAGATAGCAGAAGCTATAGACTACAAAACAAAAAGGAGGAAGAAAAAAAATGAAGGAAATAATTGATCAGACTCTGTGACTAGCCACCAGCTGCAGCTCAAAAGTAACGAAATACACGCACCAAAATCATGATGAAATAAACACGGAGCGACAAGTTCCTTGTAGGAACGAAACTGAAATTAAGGCGACTGTCTGCCTGTGATCACCTTGCATAGATCCATGCCGTCGGAATTGACCCTCAAGTCCTCTCTGTGATCGCCCTCGGCGAAGGGGAGGTAAGAGCCCACGCCGTACGTGAAGCGGCAAATTCGCTGGCAGATGGCCGAGGGGTCATGGCCGAACGCCACAGCGCCCTTGACCACGGTCAGGCTGGCCTCCTCTGGCACCAGGATGGTGACCCGCTCGCCAAAAGCGTCCCTCAGTGACTTCTGCAGGCGTGTAGACTCGGCAAAGCCTCCGACGAGGAAGATGTACTGGAGATCTTTGATTTTTGGCTTCAGCAGCAGCATGTCTACATGATTGTTGATCTGCACGCGAAGAGCAGAGAGAATGAAACACGTTAGAGAACTCATCGCCATGTTTAGAAATGCCTGGCGGCATACTGTCCGCTGTCGCCTCGCTATCCCACACGTTTCTATGCCCGACATTTAGTCACTTGTGCGCGTGCGCTGGCCGGCAGAGTGCTCGCAGATCTGGATCTGCTGGTTGATCGTTAAATTTAATGTCTTTTAGTGCACGTGCGCAGCTACCTGTCAGCTTTCTATCTGGGCATCTACTCAGTCACTTCCACACCGAGGGACTGTCTAAAGAGCAGAAAACAAAATATGCATTGTACATACGCACGAACTGAATCTGCCCTTCCGTGTATGAAAGCAGTCGAAAAGTCAATTCATCAAAGCTATAACGTTTGTCGAAAGAGCACAGAAATTGCTCGAACAAAAGGTCACCTGAAACAATTTCTGGACCATAAAGCAACCAGCTGTTTGACCAAGTTAATATTTTTTAAATCCACCAAGAGTTTATGATGGAAGCTGGACAGAACAACCCTTTGCGCGCTCACCTGCCTGAGCACTTCATCAAAGAGAGCCGTCACAACTGCGGAAGACAGTACCAGCTTGCCCGATGAGAACTTGACGTCACTTCCGCTGTTAGCTGCGTACGTCTTTATGGCTTGCTGCACGCTAACCCCGTTGTGCCGGAAGTTGCAGAAGTTGTAGGGCAGCGACACCCGGATGTTGTCGCACTCTCCTCTCTTTTTGATCTCAAAGTCCTGCCACAAAAGAAGAAGGCGGTCTTTAAAGTTCTTGTATCTGGCGACAGTATAGACGGGTAAGTACAGGAATGTAGAGTGCTTCATTTTTAACGTGGTGTTTATTTTAGGTTCGCTTCGCAGACCGGCCAACCTGTAAGAGTTCAACGAAATCCTTGGCAAAGTCCCTCTGGAAGGCATCGACGAACTCTGTCCCGAAGATCTGTTCTAGAAGGTTCTGGAAGTGCCTGTCAATAATAGTGCCGCCCCATGCACCTCCTGTGGCACGGAACAGCTCGCGTATTCTGGAGTCTTTTCTGATTTTGTGAGCCACCACGTCTATTGTGCCGCCTTTCGGGAAAAACAAAGACAACAGAAAGTGAGTGACAACGTTGTTCCAGACGTAAGCTTGCTTATGGGTGAGTTATCAAGCCATTAGCACCAGGGTGAGTTAGTGAGGGAATAAGAGATCAAGTGGTGCATAAGAGAGTGAAGTACAGGTAGAGGAGGAGTGTACGACAGTAAAAAGTCCCCCCCCCCTCCATAAAAGGAAACTTTCAGGAGCCCTAGAAAAAAACTGTAGGGAATAATGCGAAGGAATCCAGGCTACAAAAACCACATAGTCTTAACTATTTTTGTTCTAAACCATTTTGACATTAGACTTTGGCAAAAATTATAGTCATCAAGAGAAGAGACCTGTTGTTTTGGGGAACAATTAATGGACCACGAATAATGAATTTTAAAAGGAGGGATGAATGAACTCGAATGTTTACGTCATCGGGTACTCACCACCAGCATCCACAACCAGGTACTTGGTGCCTGGTTCAAAGGTCGGCTTGTTGATAGAATTGTCCTTGTAGCCAACGAAATCGGTTTCCGGTAGATGCCGACAATGTAGAGACGCCGCCTCCGGCTCAAGGGCTATAACCAGCTGCTCGCTGTTTGGCTTACTTATTAGTCTCCCCTGGAGAAAAACTATTATTAAATCATTTGTGTTTGGTTGTAACAGATTTCAGGCAGCGTGCATCTCTTTATATCGCTCTCTTTCTCTCTCCCCCTTCCCCCATACACGCACCCACGCACAGGCAAGCATAGATGGGAGAGCGAAACGAGGGCTAATTTGCTGCCTCACCTCGACACACAAAGAACAGACACCAGTAGAAAAAACTCTACTCTACCTGCAGTTTGCAAAAGCGAGAGAATGTAGCGAAAGTCAGAGAGAGAGAGAGAGACGGGGAGGGGGAGGGGGAAGAAGGGAGAGAAGTCCTGGGGGGTGTTCCTACCCTGTAGGCAGCCTCCCTCATGAACTGCTTGGCGTTCTCGTCCCAAATGGCTGGCACCGTCAGCACCCAGCGAACCGTGTCCGGATGAGGGTCATACCCAAGGTGCGCACCGACCGCCCTCAGCAAATGTTTCTTCATGAAGGTCAGCGAGTGCGCGAAGACGTCCACGGCAAGCTGTGTCCGGCCGTTAGCGGCGGGTATCATGAGGTCGGTGGTCAGGTCCTGGGCATATAGAACTGGCCGTCACTATTTCTTACACGCGCCAAACGGCGGTCTCTGCTATGAGCGTCCAGCTCCGCTTGTAATTATCGTTGTACTGTGTTGTCACTGTCATTGTAATTTTTGTGTCACCATGGCTAATTGGCAGTTAATTAAAAAACCTATTGGTCAGCGTTCCCAGAGTATTCCCATAAAAAGATGCCAATAATCTACAGTGCTGGTGCCAAAAATATCAAAAGTGTTTCCAAAATATTTATTGATGAAAGGAAAAGAATATTTCGTTGGCCATTGCTTTCGTGTTAACCGCGAAGTCACGACACTGCGTGTTATATCGTCATTGTTACATTGTTCCGTCAGCAGTTAAAATGCCGGTGTAGATTAAATGGACCCTGTTGAGGTGTTGCGAGCACGTGCAACATGCTCACATTTATATCAGCCTTCATTTGCATGTTCACATCTGAAGTGGCATATGTTTCTCTTTGGCTGGGGGGGGGGGGGGATAATGAAAAAGAAGAAATGTCTGGTAAGATTAAAGGAGAAATGTCCACATGGTAAAGATTTGGAATTAAATCCAAACTCTTTGTACTCGGAGTTACTCGGGGATATCAGCTAGACAGACCTCTAAGTTTACTTCTGCGTTTTATATTCATAAATGTCGATTTTATGAATCAGCAACTTAGTCTGGATTGTCTTTTAGGTGAGACATCGTACTGAGAAATATACTTCTGTTATAAACGACAATTACAGAATATTGGTACAACAATGGCAGGTTTACAATTAGTCTGGAATGTCTCCCAGGTGAGATGTACTAAGAAATATACTTCTGTTGCCCTGTTCACCTGACTCCTTCGTTTAGCACCTCTTTTACCGCTGATCATGATGGGTTGGAAGGGACAAATGATGAGCAAAATAGTATTAGTTTTAATAACCCAGTTTGGAGACACGATTTCGCACGAATTTGCTAATAATATTGAGGAAGAACGCGTAAGACATCTGACTGATGAGCTGTATGGGCTCATCGAGGACATGGACAAGGTTACTCAGCTCAATATACAGGAAGGGACGGTAGACGGTAGACCTTGTCGATATTATTATGGCGGCTGCAAGAAACTCCAAGATGATTTTTAAAAACCACATTAAACACAGGCCGGATAAGAAAATCCCGACAAGAGTTAAGCAGATTGGTTGATAAGGCCACCCTACAAAGACTGCAAGTCCACTGTTCGAAAACAGTACGCTAAACATAGAAGTCGGTTGAATGCAAGATTACGTGGCCCGCGTTCAAATGACCCAAAAGCATCCTGGCGACGCCTCATCAAAGCAACTGCAGGCACTGACACGGCAATGGTTAACACTCCTTCGCATGATACCTTTAACTGTCGAGCATTTTAAAAGTTTAGGAATGCATGCCAACGATGATACCATTCCTGGTATAGAACCTGACGTTAACCTGATAAACGATAGCTTTAATGAAATCATAACTCCCGCGGACGTACAGAAATCTATACTTAAGATAGAAATGACCACGCGTGCAGTATCGACTGCGTCCTCAATTTTTGAAGGCATCCTCACATAAGCTACTGAGCGTGGTGACTATGCTATTTCATTGTTTTCCAGTTGCGCCAAATACCAGAAGATTGGTGCGTTGGTTTAATACGCCCGCTCTATAAATGTAAGGGGGATCCACAGAGCACTGATAATTATAGGGTATAGCTGTACTTGGTTGTGTTTGTAAGCTGTTAAGTAGTACAGTATACTCTATAATAGAATATACACTTTCCTAGAAAATACAGTTAAGATTCTTGAAAATTGAGTTAAACGTAAAAAAAACCCACTACCCCTACTTGCATGGTCCTAGGTGAGACAGGTTTTCCCCTGTATGTTTTTGCGAAATATAGACTGCTCACTTTCTGGTACAAGCTTTCGCTAGACTTATCTCTGGCTCACGTGAATTATAAGTTACCTCCGTCTATGTAAAGCCTGTACAGGGGATCGAACTTTGAGTCTTCCTGGTTAGACTTTGTTTGCTCAACGTTGGATATGCTTGGTCTTTCCTTTATAAGAACACTGGCTGTGAATTCTCTTTGAACCACTTTAAGTTATTTGTCATGCAAATACTTAAGGATCAATATATGCAATCCCGAAAAGAAGATGTGTGCATAAATAACACGTGTATCCTACAGGATATTTAAAGATATATTCGGTTTTGAATCTTATCTAACATGCCTGTCCCCCGCCCAGCGGGTGAACCTAATGAAATTTAGGCTGTTGCCACTCCCTGTCGGTCAAGCAGTTAAGATACCACGGTATACACAGAGTAAAAGACTGTGTTCATTGTGTAACACAAATGAAATTGGCGATGAGTTTCATTATGTTCTTGTGTGTAGATATCCACCACTGCAAGCTCATCGAAATGCTTGTCTTCCAAGATACTTTGTGCAACACCCAAACGGTTTTTACATTCTGTGAACTGTTCAGTTGGAAATTTAAGAAAAGACTCATGGATTTATGCAGATTACTTTCCTTCATCCTATCTCTGTTCAATTGAATGGGATAAATGTGGTTTATTTGTACATGGCTTAATGCCCCCGGAGCTAAAAGTCAAATAAATAAATAAAGAAACTTATAAACGACAACTACAACATGTTGGTAAAACGACACGTTTTCCTTGGTAACTTTCGTCCCCCTCCCACCCTTTACCAATCAGATACACTATATGCACACACTTGGTGACTGTTTTCCTCTTTTCTCTTTCCCTTTCCCTTTTCCTCTCCCCCTCTCCTCTCCGTACCTCCCCCCCCCCCAACACTGCTAAGTTAAAACTGACACTGTGGGGTGTATTGATAATATCCCTATAGCGTTCTGTGTTGGTAAGAGTTCGCTTTGTGTAACTCACTCATTAATTCACGCACACACCTACTGACTGACTGACACACACATATATGCGCACACACGCCTCCTCCCTCATCCATTCTCTGACTGACTGCCCAGCCACTCACCTGCCCACCCACTCACCTTGTTGTCATACAGCTTCATCTTGAAGCGGTCGAAGTAGAGGTAGTCGCCGGCCTCCTCCTCCGTCAGGTCGTGGTAGCGCGACGTGGCCTCGAACCCGAAGGCCTCGAACTGGCCGTCCGGCTTGAGCAGCAGGCAGGTGGGCGTCTTGTGCAGCAGGAAGCCCTGCGTCTGGCCCCAGTTCTTGTTGACGTGCACGGCGTCCTTGTTGGACGCGAAGGAGTAGGCGTAGCCGCTGAACGTCGTGCCGAAGTCGATGGCCGCCACGATGTGGTAGTCGGCGGCCTTGACACCCTGCTCGTAGTCGCGGTCGTCGGTGGGCGACTTGGTCACTCCCCCTCCTCCTCCTCCAGCCCCGGCGGCAGCTGGGGTGGTGGTGGAGGAGGTGGTGGTGGTGGTGGCTGACGAGGCCGACAGGCTGCAGCTGCGGGGAGATGAGGAGGAGGGAGAAGAAGGGTCGTCGGGGGACGCGGAGGGTGGGGGGTGGGATAGGTCTGGTCGTCTGTCGGCGCTGGCCATGGCTGGCGGTGGATGGGGGGGGGGGCTAGGTAGCTGAGACGACAAGAAGATGGAGGTGGGGAGGGGAACAGGGGAGGGTGTTTCAAAAACCCAAGGCAGGGTACGAAACAGATGTGGGCGCTGACCGCAAGCGACTCCCGTGGAGGGGGTTGGGCAAACAGCTGCGCAACGCTGCCACACACAAAGGTCAAGGTCGCCTACAGCCTGGCTCTCGCCTCAGCCCTTGGCTGGCATCAGCTGACGACTGGCCTGACGGCTGCATGCTAACCGGAAGACGACGAAGAAGCCGTTGACAATGATGCCTTGCTGCAGCGCCACGTTGCACGCACTTCCTGAAAGCACGCTCTCCGAGACCGACAGAAGACGCGGAGATCCTTACCACGCCTCAAACCCTTCTGCCTCAGCAACAGGGAACAATGAACTCGTTCTGCCTGTGCCAGAGTCGGGCGGCACTCGCTTCACGAACGTCAGTCTGCGACGCACACATACACGCACGTGCACACAGATGGAGGCGACTAGAAGATTTTCGGTTTCCGCGAGGTAACGCTGTGTCCGAAAATGGCGCCGTAGCAGCGGTTCTTGCATGCACTGACAACAACGGTTTCTGAATAATGCATCAGGTCATGTCACAGCGGATCGATGGTCCACAGCTCGCGTGGTCCCGCGTCCTGCAGTGCGAAGGCGCGGCTGATGCAGGAACACGCAGAACAGGAAAAATCGACGGCTTGCGGTGCCACGGCAACCGTCATGCATTGCGCCGCTTGGGCGCGCGCTGACCTTGCGTGACACAGTTAGGTCACAGACTCCACTGACGAATCAAACCATTATGTCCAGAAAACCACCAAACGCTCCTGGCGTCTGCATGTAGGCATAAGCGCGCACTCGCACGAACACTCGGTCACGCATACATGCGCACTAACACTCAAGCGCTACTTTTGTTCGAGGCTTAAAATGAACGAGATTTTAAAATAACCTCATTACTCATCTTTTTTTTTAGACTACTGTTCTCTACCGAGCGCGCCGCGTGACAACGTTCAGTGGAGTGATGTTTCCAAGGTAACACATGCAGGTTGCATGGTCGCCGGTTCTCAGCGATGTTGGGATCGGTCTCGTAGACTGAAACGCCGCGTTATTCGAGGTATTGATTTTTTTTTTTTTTGGGCAGCGTGGTTTTCCTTTCCGCGGTCCATCCACTGTGCACACACCGTCGGCTGCCCTTGACACGCGATTTGGAAGCTGTAAAGAACAGCCCGCCGTGTCCTCTGTCCGCGAACACACCAAGGTAAGGTAAGAGACTAACGAGCGTTTATTCAAACTGTCCATTTATCTATCTAAGAATGACGCAGCTCGTCTGGAAATTACAGAGCAACATGGACTGCTTTCCTCATCCAAGAAGATAATGATCGTATCTAGCTCCTGGGTATGTACGTATGTGAGCATGCTAAACGAAAATTTTCTCGCCGTTGTAAACCAAAATTATTGTAGGCTTACTGGGAACAGGTCTATTTAAAGTAAGATATGGTCTGAATTTCCTAAAGCTATCTGGATCAAGAACCATCCCCGATACTGTGTACAGGCACTCCCCATGTCAACAACGACTTGAGTTAGTCACGTGAAGTAAATGGACATTGAATGAGCTAAAGATTTTTTTTTTTACTTACACGAGTCCGAACTCTAATGTCATCTGTATGCACCATGCATTCTCCTCTCTATAGTACAGAACGTAGCCTGTAGCGCCCACTACTTCTGGATTCGAGTCGCCTTACCTTATTTTACGGTTTTATTGGATAATGTCCCGCCGTATCAGGGAGGTGCTGCGTGCTGTCACAACTCTGATTATACCGACATCGGGACGACTAGAATGGGACGCAAGAAGACTCAGAAATTTGTTTTCTGGAGGGGGGGATGAGGGAGAGCAATATTTTTTTTAAAGTAAACGCTTCATGAGCAGATTAGCCTACCCCCTTCCACCCAGTCAGAGCTATTGATCTCTTGGTTAACTCACTGTCAGTGGCTTCTTATACAGAACTGATCAGAGTAGCGGACATTGCACTGTACAACCTATATCAAAACTATAACATTTGTACCATATATCAATGCATGCATCCATAGACAAATATACACAAGTATATATACATAAACATTGTTCTTGCCTGCCATCCTTTCCTCGGATCGCCTGTCCTGAAATGGCGCAAAGCATACATTCAAGATATGTTTGAGTAATTAAGGAAGTCCCAATCACAGTCACTGAGCGAAAATGTGGATCTACGACAGTTACGTGATATACGCGTGTTTTAGCGTAAACTCCTGTTTTTGGGCTGTCAACGTGGCACTACGCGGATGTCTTCTTTTTTGAAAAATACAGAGCCGTAAATCCATTTCATTTCGCCAAAGAGTGGTGTGACTGACAAAATCTAGTTTAGGGGAAAGGTCATGCAACAAATTTCATTTCATTTCAAGCCACGGATGCCGGGGTAGAGGAGTTTAAATCTGATTGTTTTAGCTATTTTCGTGGAAGAGAAGCGAGTGTGAAAGATTAGGGGAGGAAAGGGACTTGGACAGGTTAGAGTACAGAGTGTTGTAGGTTGATTTGGGGGAAGAAGACTACAAAAACGAGGTGGTATGGTGTGGTGTGGAGAGATGTGGGGCGGGGTGTGAAGATTAGAGACACGAGACAGGGGAGAGGTTCCTCGGAAACTGACATATCGACCTCTTGCAAAACACTCGGCGCTTGCTTGACCTTAGATGATCCACAACCTTGGCTTTTGGGTTCAAGAATTGTATCTTTCTCTCACCGTGCAGAAGTACTGGGTCTGGGTTCAACACAATGTTTCTCAAGTTTCTCTGTCCCTGTTTCTGTGTCTCTGCCCGTGTGTGTGTGTGTGAGAGACAGAGAGTGTGTAAAACTTGGAACCTTGAAACAACATACGGCTTTTATTTTATACACTTGTCTGAAACTGAACCGTCAATTTTTTTCTGAACCTGTTTACCAGCCACATAAACATGAGTACACGCATTTCTTGTATTTTGAAAATGACACAGTAAAAGAAAAACTCGACGAACGGGCGCAGGTTTTGCAGACGATCGATGTAGGCTGCTTTTTCCTTCGAGAAATTTTCTTAGAAACTTGTCAGTAGGCTTGTTGTCCGACATAAACCTCTTGCTAACAACATTATGGCGGTCATCACTATAATAACCGTGGCCGCGAGACAAAATAAAACAGGCACGATGCGTCTTGACAAATGTTCCTCATCGTTGTCACGAAATGCGAAGAGTCTTACTCTGCCCAGTTTAATGTCTTCGAGGCCTGGCTTTTTTTGTTGTTGTTTACTTCTGCGGCTGTTCCAATCAGTGGGTGGAATGGTAAGCGACTGTCGGTGAAGAACTGGTATAATCAGCTGCATGATAAACTACCGGAGTTCCTGATTAACAAGATGCCTCGCTCCCTCACACACGCAGCTACCCGACCACTCACGCAGGCGCACGATCAAACAGATAAGGTAGAAAGCTAGCATATGCAGCCAGCAACAGACGTTGAATCGATTATTTGACAAAGACATGGTGATGCCACATGGGCATAATTTATGCCGGAAGACGGGCCTTGCTGGGTCAGAGGCTGCTAGGTGATTCAGTCTTGCTGGTTCCCGTACATTGGTCTGACTCACAAATGCGAAATCCCGCGGAGCGGGAGGAGAGAGCAAAGCCGTAAAGGGGGCCAACCCCCACTTCCCTACAATGAGCAATGTTCGTTACGTTCGTACAAGCACCGTGCCTCGTCTAGGAAAGGATACTGTACCCTCCCCCACCCACTCTCTCTCTCTCTTTCTCTGTGCGTGCATGCGCGAGTGTTTGAGGTGGATGTGTGCAGAGAGAGAGAGAGAGAGGGATGATAGATGGAGAGAATAGGGAAAGAGAAGAAAGCGATATGATGGTCAGAGACAAAGGCTGGAGAAGAGGAAAGGGTGGTCAGGTATAATAAAGCACTCGATTGTTCCTCAAGAAAACAAAACCGCGTCTCGGTAACAAGAGGAAGTATCCTGAATATTTTGCATTCACACCATCATCATAACGGGGCTGAACCCGGGTCCCCGGGAAAAAGGGAGGGGGAGAGATGAGAGGGTAAGGAAGAGAGAGAGAGAGAGCCGAGAAAACGAGCGAGCAAACGACAGAAGAGCTGCTGCTGCTGGGGGGAACGTGTGCCATGCCACACGACGGCAGTGCACACGGAGGGAGAACCACAGGCCATTGCTGCTTATGGAGAACGCATGGGGATCAATACCGTCTCAGCTTGGCCAGTGCTTCTATGTCTTTACCAAGGAGTGCAGTCCCTTCGTAGACTGTATGGCTGGTAGGTCTAAGCAGGTTTCAGAACTCTGTCGTAACGTGTTTGCTGTTGTTTTGCATTGAGGTCAAATGGTTGACTGTCGTGGCTTTGCTGCACGCGAGTCGCGCATGGTCAGTCGTGTGTGAAAAACGTGAACAGGTCGGACCTGCAGTTCCCAGGCGTGGTGCAATTCAGCGCGTGTGCAAGAGACTGTGTGGTTGTCATTTAATGCCTAAGACTTTAGTTAGCTTTTGAATGGTACAGATGGATTTTATTTAGCAAGGTTTGAAGTATATATTCGATGTTATTTAGCATTTGTCAATTGATGTATGAATGCGGGTCTAACGAGTAAGCTGACTACTACAGCCAACAGGCAGACTCAAAGACCTGCCTTTTCCACCCACCAAGTCTCACTTCCAGCCCGACAGTGAAAAATCACAGGACAGTTTGGTGAAGATCCAAGACACCTATCGATTTTTAGGAGCCCGATTTTTGTAAATTGTGGTTAGCAACAGGCTAAGAGGCTTTTATACGTGACATACTTCAGCGTTAAATGAAAGAGCAGATGCTATGTCTGAGAAGGGCAGAAAGACAATTAAATCGTCACCTGGGACTAGCTGTGCAACACGATCTCAAGAAAAAGGACATCATAAGACATCAGGTACTGTTTAAACAGCAAAACACAATGCACCCGCTTGCAGCAAACAGTTCTGTAAAGATGCTGAATGAAAAAACGGAATACTGTTCAGGAGTTTTCGGTTCTTCTATCAGCAAACTCCAGCAGTCAAACATGTAACAAAAGCGGTTCCTTGTCCCCTTCACGGTTAAACGTTTTAAAAGTACTGAAGTAGACTTTAAAGTTGTGAGCACGTCTCGAGCCTGGATAGCTCTGCTTATAGAGCTGGGGACTAGGGTGTGGAACGTTGTTGGTTCGAGTCCAGGATCAGTAGTCAAGGATTATTTCCTGGATTTAAACTTTCTGCAGACTCCATGGCCATACCTCGAACATTAAACTGCCCTTCCGTACTTGCCATCATACTGCAGCAGTCTGTTGGTTGCTCCAGTGCATAGCTTAGTAATAAGCCCCCATTTCCCGATATCACTGCAAAGGTGAAAAGCACTGTCCCTCCAAAATTAACTACCGACATACTTACCTACACACACCACCACCACCACCACCACCACCACCACAGTCTGCACTCTAAAGTCATTTGCTGATTGGTTGATCTGTGTAGGGAAGAGGACGCTCCCCCTGGACACCATGGCGACAGAAGGGGTCAAGGACATCATGACAGAGGCGCGCAACTTCACGAGCAGCCTGTCCAACGTCTTCCTGCTGAAGAAGCGAGACCAGCAGTCCAAGCACCTGCTGGAGAAGGCCAAGGCCATCATCGAGGGGCTGATAGCCGAGAACCAGAAGATGTCTTCGGGATCGTCCACGCCTCGTCAGGCTCGCAGCGCCGGCGGCATGGGTCAGCTGTGGGTCAAACTGGATGAACTCAAGCGCGAAAACGACGACCTGAAACGTCAGCGGGGCCGTTCGCAGGACGACAGATGTTCGTCGCCCAAAGACAAAGTATATTGACAGGGTCACCAGGAACAGGAGGAGAAGTTAAATGTCAATCACAACACCCCCCCCACCCCCCCAAAAGAATTTGGTCTTAAATTGCTGAAAGTCTGGTCAGCACCTCACCTTTTCTTTCTCTACTCAATCTCCATCTGATTCTCTTCCAGCCCAGCCCCCACCACACCACCACCTCGTTTCTTTTCAACCAGTCGATGTCAATTGCATGGTTATGGATTTGGTATTTTTTAAAAATTTTGTTTAAAATATTCACTTTGAGCTCCTGCTGTCTCCAGTGTATGAATATGGCAGGTAAAGTCCCTTTTTTATTTGGGTTTAGCGATCGCCGCTACAGAAAAACCCGCTGGTCTGAATGGCGTTTATATCAAACAGATATCAACGACTGTGAGATGTTGTAGGCCACACTAATTTTCTTTTAAAGTAGAATGCATCAAAAATAGGATACCCGTCTTTCTTGGTGACCCCCGTATAGGATCTGACAAAACCTTTTAACTTACTATTGATGTTACAATTATCGTAGCGCACTTCACTTTGTTACAAGTTGTCATAGTGGAACCATGTTGCTTATTGTTTGTATGTGACGTATTGCATTCCAAAGTTATATGTCCTGAGTTGTCGTTTGTTTTTTTAGATGATACAAGGTGTAATAATTTGAATCATAGGCAGTCAGCACGAGGTTACGTGTCAGTATAATACTCGTGAAAACCGAGTAAAATAAAAGATGTCAAACAAAACCACGGGAGAATAATGTTTCAACCATTCGGCATGGTAGATTTCTTTTAGAAGTGCTGTATTTAAATCTACAAAAGCAAAATGTTCACGTCTCACTGCACGATTTCCTCCTACAGCAGGGTCCCGGGGACGTCATCATAAGCGACCTGCAGAAGACTAAGACAGAAAACGATGCGTTGAAGACCCAAGTGGCGCAGCTGCAAAAATCCGTGCGCGAGCTGCAGAACGTCAACAACACGCTGCAGGACGAGTACAAAAGGGCAAAGGTCGCCCTGGACGCGGCGCAGCGCTCCGTGGAGAAGGCTCGGCAAGACTACAAGAAGTTAGAGACCAGTCTCACTCACGCCAAGTCTGAAAACGATTCCCTCAAACAGAAGTAAGTCAAGCGCAGTCCGCAGTTCCACGCGCTGCCCAGAACATCTTGTGGGGTGGGGTGGGGGAACTCTATGCAGAAATGTGAGCTCAAGCAGACGCACGTAAAGCTCGTGTCAACAGCGAAATTTTGTAGAGTGGAGGGTGGGGCATTTCTTTTTTATTTATTTCTTTCTTTCTGAGATCGAGAGAGAGAGAGAGAAGTGTTTAGAGTTATCGAGCACGAGTATATGAAACATATTTCATATTTTCCAAACAGCAAAAACAAAATTAAAGGCAACATCTTGCAAAAAAAAAGTAAAATACAAATATAATAATACGTTTCGTTTGGTCAGGACAAACGTTTAGTTTATGGAGGAATATGACAATATAGGCATCTTCAGGAAATCGACAGTCTCATCCATTCAGGACCTGAAAAAGAGATACAGTGGATTAGCCGAGTCTCTCAGTGAATCATTTCTACTCTGTCAGATTCATTCCCTGCATCGGTTAACGAACTAGGGAAATCGGGCAAACTGAGCGAGGTCTTTTTTTTTAAATACAGACTTGAGAAAAGATAAAAGAAAGGGGATGAGGAAGGCATTGTTAGCGCAAATCTTTGAAACAAGACTAGTTTTACAAACGCAAAGATGGCGAGTGACCCAAGGTCGTGCAGTCACTCGAGGCCGGTAGCTTTGACGTTCCTGCTCAGCTTCGCTGGCCATCGTGGGGTCTGTCAAACTCGCCTCAGACTCCTTGCCTGTCTTGCAGCAGAATGACTAGCAGCGTCAAACCTATGGTCAGGGCCGACAACCGGCTGACCGAGAACATCAGCGAGCGGTGCCGGCCCACCACGGTGGCGCTGCGCTACAACACCCTTGAGAGCCAGCAGTGGGTGGACGCCAAGGAGGCTTTTGAGGACTCGCCCGAGATGGGGCTGGACGAGTGCAGAGTGGTCAGACTGCTGTGCCAAGGACTGCTGGTAGGTGGTCGCGAACATTCCTTGCAGATCCCCTCGCACTGTGTTGTACTAGTGTATCCGCGAAATGACGAAATATTCACAACACACCCCTCCCACCCTGTTTACAGTGTGTACGTTGAGCTTAGAAAATTAAGTAGATGGGAAGTCTTGTACCACAAGATCTGGATTAAGAAGTGGGGTTTTTTTTCTCCCTACAGAGCACGTACACAGCGGCAGGACAGCTGTACAACAACGTGGAAGCTGTGCTTGCAGAACTGCTGAAACGGCCCACGCTAGCGGTAGGATTCTGTCCTTTACTCCCATCCCCCACATCCCCCGTCCTCTGGTCTTCTTCGCCATCTCCACCTTTCCCTCCTCGAAGTCGACATTTATAAAGTTGCATTCCCAACCTTTCCCACTCCTCTCTTCCCTCCCGTTCCCCATTCCCCCCTCCCTCTCTTCGCCTCCTTTCTCTACATTCTCTCATTTTTGCCCGCATCAACCCTGTCACCATTTCTATCAGCACGATCCCTGCAGCCACCTCCATCGCGGTAGCAACATCTTTACCATCCTGTTATTTTTCTTGTAACTGTGATTGTAAACAACAACAACAACAACAACAACTTTCTTATCTTTTGTTTGCTTTGCACAGACGACCATCATAGAGAATCAACTTGTCAGTACAGTTCAATACCCGGCGTTGTCAGATGACGTGGCAGATCTCCTGAAGCAGAAATTACGCCAGAACGCTGAGAATGTCTGCACTGATGTCCTTTGTTTGGTAATAACTTTGATCCAGCTTTTCATCCCTGTTAAATACAAAAATAGCATCTATTTTTTCTGTAAATAATTAAATCTTACATTAGTGCCTTATTGCACAAAAGACCAAAACACTGTCTCGTGTGCGTGTGTGTGTGTAATGTTTAGCGCATCTGCACCTACACACTTTTCACTTCTTTCTGTGATTAAATATTAAATAAAAACATGTGCTTATTTTATGAAATCAAGATTTTCTCCTCTATTTACATTCTGTTTTATTCCGACGTCCAAAAAAATCTAAACACGACGTTGCAGATTTTCTAACTAGTTATTTGTCTTGACAGATGGCCGCTGAAAGTCAGGACCCGACAGTTAGAAACGAGTTGCAACAGCTATCATCTAATAAGGCTGTAGACGATTACGTCAACGAATGCGCCAGAATCAGCTGGCAGATGGTAGTGCAGAGCCCGCCCATGCGTCTGGTAGCAGACGACACCAAATTCGATGACGCGAAACACAAGTTGTGGTGGTCATGTGACCAATCCCGTGCACAGAAAGTGGACATGTTTGTGTGGCCCGTGCTCTATGACTATGAGAATGGCAACGTGTTGGTGAAAGGCTGTGTGTACGCCAGTTAGTCACGGCAGGTCATGTTACGAGAAATGCGATGTTGCTGATCTGTGCTACTGCGCATGCGCTTCTTGTTTGTAACGTACGTAGCGATTGGATTTAAAAAGAAAAGTAAGAATTTTCCCCATAAATTGTGAGCTCGATTTGTAGATCTATATAGCTACAAGCCATCCCGCTTCCGTGCTTGATTGATTGATGGATTGATTGATTGCGTGGGACTGATGAGTACGCTTGGGGCCATCGGAAGAAATGATGACGCAGGCAATGCCAGGGCAGATGATAGTGTAGAAGGCATATGCCTTAACGATGAATGCATATGTGTGTCTGATGAAAAAATGGTGGAAAAGGAGAGAGGGGGAGAGAAAAGAATTTTTAATTGTATCCCAGTGGTATCCCAACAGCCTCAAAATTTTTGGGCTAGCTTGCATGAACGTCCATATCTCCTGTTCATACGTAAATGTGCACGTAAAATACGAATGGGCCTTACAACGTCCCCTACCACCGGAAGTGCAGATGCGAACGTTCACGCAAGCCATCCCTGTGCAATAAAACAAAAACTGCAAAATATGCCCAACCTAACGTAAGATTTTTGCGCATTGTTGAGAGTTACCTGTGAAGCAAATTAGTGCGTGGTTTGTTTTCCGTGATGATATGGTCGTTTTCTATTTCCTCAGACACTGAAGGAATGGTTCTGTTGTATTTATATACTTAAAGATCTGTGCATGTATTTTTTTTTCACCATCTGCCCTTCTTCAAACATACGTTAAAGGTCTGAGCGAAAGAAATCTACCTGTATATCATGCATGCATCACGATAAACGTCGAGGTTTGTTGGTTGTTGCTATATACTGGATTTGTTTTTATCCCGCTTGTTATCTAGTATACCTTTCCCTGCATACGACTTACGTCGTTTTGTAAAATTCCGTATGATGTAAATAGTCCTTCTGTACCACCGCATGCCTCAAGACATCTGTGCGGCCCTCTGTTCCCACATATCTGTGCGGCATTGTGTTTCCAGACATCTGTGCGGTGCTGTTTCCAAAAGAACACAGATCAATACATCTTAACTGACATCTTGATAGACGAACAAGAACAAAAATGCTTTATTTTGTGAATAAGCTGTGTAAGTGATAATTTTCATACATAACGTGTTTAGATGCTGAGAAAGCGGAATATTTGTTACTTGGATATTATTGCAGACGAGAAACTTGACGACATGATTAGAAGAAACAATTTTTAGTAACGTGATGGTTTGAGAAGTTAACCCACGACGATGAAGTTTCTTATCTGTATTAAGTAAGAATATATGCTTTGGTCTGCGGCTGATGTGCTGAATAAAGCCTCAAAGCTTCCTGGCTAATGAACTTCTTGTCCCATTTTCTTAAAAAAATAAATTAACAGTTGGAATTTGTTCTATATAGATCATAGTCGTCATCCATTCCAGGGCTGCGTGCACTATGGGTGATGTGGTGTTTGCATGTGCACACGCGCATCCATACACACATACATGTTCATTGTTAGTGAGATAAATAGAATGCGGTGTGTATAAGTGCGAATATGCGTATGTGTGTGTGCATGCGTGTGCGCTCGTGTGAGTGGACAGAGAAGATTGGATGGGAAGAAAGGAGAGCAATGGCCTCGCATCGCTTACCTTGTATCGGCGACAGGTATACGAGGTTAAGTTTTAATATTTGTTTTTAAAAACTGCTATTAAAACAGTGTTTTCACAGCAACAATCGGTTTTAACGTGCATTTTAAAACTGCTAACTGGGCTATCGGGTTAGAGGGTCAAAGCGCGCATTCAAACAGACGCAAATAAGGTGGAGGGAGAGGGGAAGAAGAACTTCTGCATCCTGTTTTAACCAACTTTCGAACTCACAGCAAGCTCGCCATTCAGCTCTTGTGCGTGATACACGAAGCTTGTTCTACTGGGCATGCGCCGAACATTAAGCTCTGCTCACTTCATGCTCCTTGCGAAATTTCTTTCACCTACAAACCTGCACTGAATGATCATAGCAAGGTCGACTTGACCCAACATGAATTCCTCTGAGCTCGAACAAGAAAACAATGACGTAAGTCTGTGTTTTATTTACATATTATATTTTGTTGTTGTTTGTTTTAGGCGGCCGTAAGGTCGTTTGTCTAGTTTCAAGAGTCTGCCCTAGTATCAATACCACCTATTAAGAACTCGCTGATCATGAAGACTTAAAAGTGCAAGGAAAACCTGCAGTAGTTTTCCGAAAGCTTTGTCTGTTGCAGTATCGAATACTTTTACAGTTCTCGGTTGACGTTATCAATTTAAACTAAAATATATACTGATTCCTGCAAGTCGTTTTTTCTTACCACCGGCAGCAGTAAGCCGTGAAGTCTTCATTATTACTGTATTATTAAAGTGTATATAACACATTCTATATACAGCTCTGTACAAAAGAGTTTCGGCGAAAATATAAATGCTGTGAAGTTTCTCAGAATGCTGCAGTTATTGTGTCGGGAATAATTCCTTGTTGAAGACAATAAGGCGGCGCTGTGAGATGGCAGGTTTAAAAAATAGAGAAGTCCAGAAATACGGTATTCAAAGGGAAATTTTCAGGTCAAAGCTTGCTCGCAAGGAGCTATAACTAAACGCAGAACTGTTCCCAGTCAAATGTGGCTAGTGCGCATGCGCCAACTTTTGACATCGGTCAAACGTGGCTAGGGCGCATGCGCTAGTTTTGTAGTTTCCGGGGTTAGGGTTAGGATTCTGCACCTTGAACAACCCACAAAGTCGACCTCAAAAGTTGACGCATGCGTATTAGCCACATTTGACCGGCAGCATTTCTACGTGTAGCTTCATGTCTGACAAATCAAATGGAACCGGTGTTAATATTAACTTACTGTACATCTGTAAATTCGATCCTTGAATACCACCGTGAAAATCTTTTATCCGCGCAAATGACTGAATCCAGTTCTGAAAATTTGTTTGTTTTTTTTGCAGATCTGGCAACTAACTTTATCTCAGTCAGACTATATGGTACTAAACGTGTAGACCTACTTCTAATTGTTTAGAGTATCATTTAAATTTCACACACATAAGTCAATACTAAAGTGACCAAGTAAAAGGTATGGGTGAATGATTTAGTTTAGAAAATAATCAAAATATTTTTCAGTCGATAAAGGGATTATTCGGAATGACAGGTATTTCAACCATTAGAGATGACAGAGGCGATGTTTTTACCGTGGTTTTGCAGGCGCCGGAAGACGCTCGCGCTGCAGCCAGCAGTCAGGCGTCCACCGCCGAGTGCGCCACCCCAGAGATGGCGCTGACGTCAGACCAGCCGCGAACTTCTGGGATAGCCGAACTGCTGGTGAGGGGACGTGCATAGATAGCCCCCCCCCCCCATATCACCATGACCCTGGTCCTGACCCTTTCGACGCTCTACTCAAGTCTCATAGTCGACAATGTTTCTTTGTTTCCTTCCTCTTTTGTCTTCCTTTCATTCTTTAATTCCTCTTGTCTTTTCATCCTTTCCTTCTTTCCCGTCTCCTTTTTCCCCCCTCCTCCAATTTTCTATTTTCCTCCTTTATTTGCTCCCTTCTTCCTTTCATCCCACTTTGTCTTCCTCTTTCTTTCTTTGTTCCCTTTCCTTTCTCCTGACGCCTCGGTGGTCTAGTGGTTAAGGCGTCCTCTTCCGAGGCGGGAGGTCGGTGGTTCGTTCCCGGCCGAGTCCTCACAAAAACTTGACAATCTAGTCGCTGCCCTGCCAGACGCCTGGCACTACAGGGCACAGTACTAGGACCTGTACTAGGTATGTGACTGGTATGAAACCTGTGTAGCGACAACAATCCCATCACGTTAACTTGTCTAAAACAACACTGTCCTGATATGCACCTATAGTTTGCGGCTTCACGTTAAGCAACCAAAATCCAGCCAATCAACTCTTTATCATTTTTTCTGCCTTTTCTTTCCGATTTTATTTATTTATTTCTGCCTTTCTGCCATTTCTGTCTTTCTGCCTTTTTAAATCTCTTTTCTTTCCGTTTTTAATCTCTCCTCCTGCCCCTTCATTCCTTTTTCCTTATCCTACCTTAACTTAATGTCCATGCCAGCCTTTGTTGGAAACTTTTTTGTCACGGCTGAAGTTTAGTCGAGCAGGAAACGACTGTCCTGCTTCAGCTCCAGGAACAATAAAACAGCTCCCCCTGCCCCCCCCCCCCACTCGTTTTTTCAGGCGGAGTTCGGTGTGACTGGTGAACCTCCTGAGCAGATGGAGGAAGCTCTTTGCGACGTCTGCATACCCGACCACAGTGCCTTCCTGTTCTGCGAGGACTGCCAGAACAACCTGTGCTTCGGATGCGCGTTCACCCACAACGAGCAGCAAATATGGCCGCAGAGCCGCCACCGCACGACGTACCCAAAGCTGGGGATCAAGAACACGGCCCGCATGCAGGCACATGTCGTGCGGGACGCTCTGTCGGAGCTGAGGAGGCAGATGGACAGGCTGCAGCGCGAGAGTCAAACGGTGGAGAACGACGTCAAATACCACTGCAAGGACGGGTTGTCCATGATGGCGCGGGAGCTGGACAGCTTTCTGCGCATCTTCCGGTCCTCGGTCACAGACGCACGGCAGGCCATGGAGGAGGAAAGGCAGTACCTGGAGGAGAGGCAGGCGCCACTTTTCAGGATCCTAGGCTGGAAAGAGGGGCACGACCAGGCGGTGCCAGGGATTTTGTCTTTTAGGGCGGAGGACGCCTTTCTGGAAGACCGGGAGCTGAAGCGTCTCAAACTGATCCGGGACGAGGCGTTCTTTGAGTATCGAAAGGATGAGAACTGTTGGGATTTGCTCATGCGTTCCATTCAGTCCTTTCTGGGCACTGTGGTGTATCGACCTCAGACGGATCATTGGAGTCCCGTCAAAGCGAGGATGGTTAGAAGGCCCACGCACAGCTCGACATCCCAAAGATTGGACTTCTCCGGAGCAGGGTCGCAGCAAGCGGGGAGCTCCGGACAGCAGACGTCTGACAGCAGCTCCACCTCAGCGTCTCGCAGCGCCTCGCCTGAAAACAACTCGACACTCGAGGAATGTCAGAGAGAGCTGGCAGAAACCTTCGTGGCTGCCTTGGCTGGCACTACGCAGGTCCCAGCAGCAGCAACAGCAGCAACAACACAAGGCGTGGACAGCACTGCCGGAACCCTGTTCGCCACCAGCGATTGGCACGCCAAGATGCGCACAGACGTGACAGCCTTGCAGGAACAGCAGGCGATACTGGTGCAACAGGTGGAGGCCCTGCGAACCAGCTACCAGAGGATTAATTTTATCCTGGCCCACCTGCAGATGAGTAACGCCGGCGTGCACCAGACCGTCAGCAGACTGGTGCTTGAAAACCAAGCGGGAAGCGTGGAGACGACGTCGCTGAAGGAACAGCTGGCCAAGGTCGCTCAAGATCAAGTCAAGGCGACGGCAGACATCGCCCTCGTGCAGGACACGATGCGCCAGGCGGAGAGTCAGGTCAAGGCCCTAGATACTCGCCTGCAGAGGATGAAGCAGTCGCAGGTCTCGCAGATTAAGTGGGTCAAGGATGACAAGGTCAAGCTGCAGCAGACCCTGGTGGAGGTGCAGCAATGCCTGGCTTCATCGCAGGGTCAGCTGGTCGCCCTGCAGCAGATTCTGGTGCAGCGGAACATCCGCCGCGCCGAGGAGTCTGCCACACCCCAGCGCACCCCGCCGGCTGCTGCAAATCCCCCCGCCATCTTGCTAGAACTGTGGGCGCTGCTGACGTCACCTAGCGTCAAGTGGTTGCTGATTGCCTTGATGGTTGGCTTGGTTGTTTCTGTATTTACCAAATACGCTGACAGCTTCAAGTTCTGACCCTCGTGCGGCAGCTGTTCCCTTCCTATTTCGTTTCTTACGGCTATTTTTCTCGTACTAACTTACTGATAATTCGATGGGGAAGGACATTTTGTAGACGGACGTCTGGAACACAATGTTTCCCTTTACTTTTTCAATTTATTACTAATGTTTTGCTTTCTTAATCGTCTATTAACCAGTGTATTATGGGGAGTGACCATTTTTTTACACATACGGACGGAAGAGGATGCTTTGCTTGTTTCTACTTTTTAATTGTTTTTTTTACAATTGTTTAAATTATAACCAATAACCAATTAACCATTTTTATTAACCAGTTTTATAGAGATGGATATTTTATAACGTTAGTTGGAAGAGAACGCCGTATCGCTAATTTTATCTTCAATTTACTGCTGCCTGTCAACCAATAATTTTTGAGGATGAACATTTCATATATGCTTGCACTATCGGATGAGGTGTCTAACTGCTTGTTTTGACGTTTTAATCGCTAATTTTTTTCGTTACCTACTAACCAATTCTTAAATGGGGATGGGACTTTGTGTGCATTCAGTTGGAAGAGCGGGTCGCCTCACGTGTCGACATTTTGTGATGGTGCTAATCCGCTACTGCCTATTAACCGGCACCTTCTAAGAGATAATTGCATGTGACTGAGGATGTAGGGTCGTAACTGCTGACTGTCTTTTAAAAAATTCTTAATTTTCTTATATCCCGTTCTAACTAACACTTTTATGAAAATTTTTACTAGAATGCTAAAGATTTTAAATGCGTTTTTTAATGGTTTGTCAGCTTCTAAAATGCTAACATACTAAAATACTAACATACTTGGTAGATGGATGCCTTGCACGTGTGCGTACTGAAGATGTCAACAGGTTCTTGCTAAATTAACGCCTTTTTCTAACTCGAACATCTACAATTGTGCTGTTTCGTCATTCTGACCATCCCAATAGGCTAACCTTACAGTTTTTAACATTCAGGGTTTTGTATGTTAGTTTGGTTAATGTATTTGTCTGATACGTGGTCGTCCATTCCCGAGTGCATGTTTTCGAGCGAGTTAAGTAGTATTTGTTTGTTCCTTAGTTTTTTGTTTAGTGTGCGATTTTCATTGTGTTCGTGTTAGCTGTAAATGGTCGAGCCCATTAGAAGTGTGGTCCTCCAATTCATGCAAGGTTATTTGCGTGCCAGGTACTATGTGCATTGATATCTGTACGTCTGAGTTTGGATATTCCTACTTCTGCGATTCTGTGGGCGTGCGTCACAGGTTGGGAAGCTTGAAGAAGCAGTGCAGCAAGTCAGTGACTGCAAACAAAGGCGAAATCCTACTCCATCTTTACGCCTCCTGTAGGTCATGGTGTTCTTGGTGTGGCTTTGTGACACCGGAGAAAACTATATTCTTGCTCACCATCGTGCGGAACAATCATCGGATGAGAGGATTTCTAACGGTTCATTACAACGTTTGGTTTCTTCGTGTTGCCCCACACCTCTTCACGAGCAAAGATAGAAGACCGAGGGAACGTTGGTTCACTGTCACATTATCCAGAGTAAATGCAGTGCCTGTTGTTGGGTCTGTTTTAAGCATTTTGTATTCGCCTGTTGCTAAGCGCCAAGGTAATGAAATTATTTTTTTTTACTGGCAATTCCACTAGGATGTACACTGCTTCTGGCACTGCCTTAATTCATCTTCTACACCACCTGGAGCATTATTAATCAACATTTGTCGCGCAAGGATGTACACTGAAGGTAAATGCAATAGTTCGCACACGTATGTAGCACTCCGGCATAGGCTTTACACGCAGCACTAGCATCGATCAAAATAACATCGGATATAAAACTGTGCAAGGACAATGGAAGTTTTGCTCTAATAAAGATTAATTTGGATTCCCTTTTTTTACGTTTTCTTGATCCTTTTTGTGTTCAAGTTATCTAGCAGTTCGCATATGTAGGCCTATTCTAAGGAACATTGGACACGAGCGAGGCTATTTGGTTTGTTCAGAGATAAGGAGTACTCCTTATCTCTGGTTTGTTGACGTATATCGGGTTTTGAGGCGATGAACTGGCGAGTTCGACGTCTGGTCGACGTCATCGATCGAGTGTGTCGCCGATTAGACTACAAGTGTGTTGGGCTAAGGGTTGGAGAGAGTGCGGGGGTAAACTAACCTCTGAACTAAAGGAGGGGGAGGGATGCAAACCTTCGTGGCACGCACACTGACCTCGCTCACAGCCTTTAATAATCAGGGCCGCCGGCTGTCCGGCGAACACAGCCACACGCACAATCGTCCGTCACTTAGCTGCGGGGCACTGATCGCGCGTCGGGTCACTCACGCAAGACCCGCACACTCGACCAGCCACACTTTCGCTAGTGGGAACACGTCACACCAGGTCAGCACAAATACTACACAATCAGCTACCGCTTATCTAATGGCTCAGCCCCCACCCACTAGCCTTTCCCCGACTACTA
>SMGT01001541.1:82171-105947 GCA_004794575.1 Lanistes nyassanus | reverse complement strand
AATTCCCCAGTCCACGGGGATGGCTCGAGGGTAGGGTTCTACGTCACCATTGAGTTAACAGAAAGACTTGCTGCTTTGTACTTGTAAGACTAACAGCATATCACCAACCAGTAATGCTACATTCAATAAAACTCTAATATCAAAACAAATCGTCCACTAATCAGTTTTGCTTATACATATCAGAGCTGCTTTACAAAAATATCAGTGTTGGTCTGTTAGTGTTAGTTTAGGTGGGCATATGGTGATTACAAAGTATTTTTGTTGATGCATTTGATAAGCCTTGTTGTGTATATTGATTTCAAACAGAACTTGGTGTTTTGGGGCAATTTGTGAAGCAGAAGGAAAACCAGTAACTTTCACCTTAAAAAAAAGGTAAAAAGTCTTTACATACTATTTTATGAAGAATGCAACAGTCGTTTTAATAAAAGAAGGCTACTATGAGAAAATAATAAGGTCACTGTTTGTGTTATAAAACAACTGACTGTTGAAAGATGTTGAAGTAGCCCTTCTGCATAGATGTTCTCTCCTTGCTGGGACAACAGACACACTCCAGTGAACAAACCACTGTGCAGCAGATGCTCTGCACAGAATTTGAAATAAGTGTTATGAGCAAAATAGATCATTATGAGAAAAATAGATCATCATACTATTATATTATCAGAAGGATCCAGCTGCCTTTTTTTTCCTTTTTAATGCGTTTCTTCCTGAAGCAAAAATTTGGATATCTTTCTTAATCCACCACTACCACCCCCACCTAAAAGAAACAGCTTGCCAACTAATGAACTATTAAATAATTAATGCCAGAGGGACGGATGTCATGCCTAGTTGTGTGTTGTCTAAAACTGTTTGTTCAGCGCAGACGAGTGTTGGGTTTTTTTTTTTCATTTATATTAAAAGGATGGACACTTTTCATGTGTTCTAAAAGAGATTTTACTTTTTTAGCATCGAATACTCCACAAATAATGTCAGTGTCTTCTGGTGAGGCATTGCAACTTAGCAAGGAGATTGGTAGTTGTTTTACGCCGTGTCAGCAGCTTAGGCTATATCACGACGGTTTGTGAGAAGACTCCCAACTTACCTTTAATAAAGTCGTCCCATACTGGAACAGTAGCCATGGCTTTTAATTGTATAACTGCCTTATTTATTTTTATTAGTCACGAATTCAGCAAATCGCCAAATCGTTGTGCGACTTGGCGACTACCTGTACTCGAAAAAGTTTCAGTTCAGGTAGTCTTAACATAACGGAAGAAATAACTGCAACACTTGCATTCTGCATTGTTCTAAGATGCGAGACAAATACATGCCCAATTTTTGTAATTTGCAGGCACAAACAAAAAAGACACGATTTCTAAAGCGCGGTCTCTGAACCTGAAGAGTAACTGCCCGTGGCATGAATCTTTTTTTTTTTTTAGTTCGAAGGTAGCATTAGACTGCCTGGATATGTGTTGATCGTAGGTAATCGTGAAAATTTTTTCTTGTGATATATCAAAAATGGCATCTGGGACAGAGTCTGGTAAGTAATCTCCAAGTGCACTTTTAAAAAAAATTTCACCTTTCAGGGCTGGAAGTGGAATCGGAAAGTCAAAGTGCATTCCATACTACTACTTCAGACTTCAGTAGTTCAGCACTCGTCTTCAGTCTTGTACTACTACTAGTTACTAGTAATGCTAATAATAGTACTAATACTAGTAATAGTAAAAAATTCTAATACTACTTACTAGTACTAGTAGTAATATTAATCTGTTATATGTACTAGTATACGGCCTACTGTAAACCCCAGATGAGATATACTTCATGTAGTCTACTTCGTAAAGTAGTACTGCTGTACTAGTAGTACTAAGTACCACACAAGTACAAGGCTAAAGCAGCTGAAGTGAAGACTTTATTCAAGATTGTAAACCAGTACTTGTAAATTTCTAACAAACAAGTGACTGCTGCTTGGAGTAAAATCTATGAACAACAAATGAACAAAGAAACCTAACGAAGCTAAATACAAAAAATAAAAACAAAGTCAAAGGTTCATACCATTACCCTTTACACAAATACACTAAAACACAATCGAAAAGTAGGAAATTAAATAGAACGACTAAGGAGGGAAAGACAGACGAGAAAAAACCCACAAAATTTGTTTTAACAATGAACTTTTAAAACTTCATATTTACCGTTGATCTTTGTGCAATCAGTTTACTTGCACAAGCATATACCATCCATAGTATCAGATCATAGTTTGATAAATCATTTTGGCTTATCCAAGCTTATTAAGAATTTGGTCTGCAAACCACAAAATGTGCAGGTACAGATAGTAAGCTAATTGTTTTTGAAGCAGTTTTCTATTATTAGCTGCATTACTTTCTGTGACTTGTATCTGTATTGTCCACATAAGTAAGAATTTGTTGTGTTGCTATTATATTTACAATATTAACAATATATGATGCATGTCATTGTATGGATGGATCTTGGTTGATGACATCACCTGTGTGCTGAGGGCAAAAGCCTTGCTGTCCTCATTTGTCGGTACTCCACACTGCGACTTGACCATGCATAGTAGTAGTACGTACTGACCTGAGAGTTTTGGCCTCAGTCACATGCACTACACGTCTACAGTAAGCAGTCAGGTCCCTCAGTTGTATTTGTACTGTCTAGCCCCCTCCTTTAAACAAACTCAAACTTTTCAGATGGGAGTGGGGATTAAACTGATGAAGAAAGCATGGGAATTGGATTTCAGATAAAATGTATTTATAACCATCTTGGTAAATGTTTATTTTCAGCAACAGAGACATCATACTGGATCAAGTTCTTCACTGATTCAGGCATTCCTGCTAGCGACGCAGCCCACTATGCTGTACTTTTCACAGACAACCGTATTCAGAAGGGAATGCTTACAGACCTAACAAAAGAATACCTGAATGACATGGGACTGACTCGTCTAGGCGATATCATTGCAATTCTCAAACACGCAAAACTTGTACATGACCAGGTAAGGAGAGACAAACATTTAAAACTAAAATTACTCATGTTGCTAATGAAAGTTTCTTAGATGACCATTCGCTTTATACATGTCAAGCTATGGGTCCCCCTCACCCCCAACACTGATGGCACTGGCCAGTTAAGAAGTCCAGCTGTTTTCCATGCATCTGTGCAGACAAAGTTACTAACTTACTTAGCATAATGTTTACAGTCTTTGTATGGCACATTTCAGAGCAGTGTCCTCTAGTTGCCAATAAGTCAATAGATGCTAGATAAAGATAAGAAAAGATCAGATCTAAGTATGCTGTCTCATTTGGATACCGTCTATTCACTGCATTGTTTTTACCATTGATGATGATGTGTGTTTTATTTGGAATTAAAATGAGATTTACCTTTAACTCCCACCACAGTTACCATTTACTGAATCAACATATTATATATATATAACCCTACTTTATTGTTTAATTAAATAATAATATATTTGATGGTATTCTAGACATGTTGAGATGTTTGTCATGCAGGATGCAAAGGAGAAAGCTCTTAAAGGAGCGAGGATGAACATTTCTCCTGTCTCTTCAGGCTCTCCTGGTTCCAGACGGTCGACAGGTCTGTTAAGGCTATATTTTATATATATGTGGGCAAATAAAATTCATTTTTAAAAGATTTTATTAAATTATAACATAACTTAGTTTAAACAGCCTGGGTTCTTTTACTAAAAGGCTGGTTACACTTGTGTGATAAATATTTATATTAAAGCTTTCTCCTGTTTGAAATAGTAAACGAAGAGTAGGCACAGACTTTTTTTCTTCAAAGTTTTATGCTGTCTTGGATTTTTGTGGGGGGTGGAAGAAGGGTGTTTGTCTTTCTTTTGTGAGGCAGAGGGAGAATAATTGTTACTTTGTAAACAGCTGCCAGTCGTATGGTGGATCATTTTCTGGCAAAGGACCCAGATGCTGCTCCAATGAATCTGCCTACACCACCTAGACTGTCACTGGATGCTAGTAAGATTTCCTGTCTGTTGTGTTTTATTCAACTATTTAGATATTTAAGGGGAGGTGGTTGCCCCAGCAAAACAAGAGGTATGGCACATTTTTTAAAGTCTTCTTGACAATTCCCAAAAACAAATTTTGAGGTCATATTTAATTGCCTTTGAAATGCCTTGAAGTCTGAATAAACAGCAAAGCTTCTAAAAGAAAACCAACAAAAACTTATAGAAAATTGGCTTTTTATGTAACACCTTGTTTGGCATGTAGCAAAACGTTTTAATGAAGGATGATCTTAATTTTTAAACAATATATGGAGAACTGAAAACCCCTTGTTTTGCTTCAACATGGGTTTCAAAAAAAGACTATTGCAAGTGGTTAAGAATGGGGCGACAAGAGGGGCATGAGTATAAGGCTCATGGTGTATAAAGAATCATTTTCTGTGGCTATAGAATTGAATTCTTTAGTTATAGAATTCATTCTATAGGTAAGCCATGCGGATGGTATACATGGAATTCATTATATATATATACAATTGAAGGCTGAAGCTGTAGAATGAATTCTATGTGTTCCCTGCCAATTCTTTAGTTAATGAAAACGAGACTAGCAACTTATTTTGGTGCAAAGTGGCCCTTGGGGCCCCTAGGGTTGTAGTTGCCTACACAGATAATAGATCCATACGGCTCATCAAAGTTTATTTTTAAAGAATATGTAAATAAACATGAAAAACAGTAGTGGGGAGACCATTTTTGGCTGCTTTCTCATGACTGAGAAGAGAAAAATGCTGTGAAATGCAAACCATTCACATTGTCCAGCAGAAACAGTACTGTCATCCTTGAGAGAAAGTGAAATGGAAACAGCACTACATAGTATGAAGAGTCCACATTATTCTTGTTTTAAAAAGTCCTTAAGCAAAGCTTTCAAGGTGTCTTTCAATGTGCATATGGAGGGGATCTAGCAATTTCCTTTTTTAGATTGGTTATTTTTTCACACACTTCTTTGAATTTGGAGAAGTGACATTTCATGACTGGGTTGTAGGAAAATGGGCAGATTGTGTACTACAAGCAAGCTCAGGATTCATTATAAAAAATGGTCTTTCTTGAAATTTACCCGGACAGAAAAAGTATGTGAACTCTTTTTTTTTTTAGTATTTGTATTGTCTGCTTTGTGTAGGTACTTAACAGTGCTGATCACTTCAAATAAATCTTTGGTGATGATTCTGGCACAGGGGAATAGAAGCAACAGATTCCGGGTGAGGTAGTTGATCTCAAAAGTCTTATGTGGCTGGTCTTTTTTTTCCTGTTGTTACTTCAGATGCTGCCAGGAAATCTTCAGTATTTGACCGCCTGGGTGCAGATTCAACAGCACTCACTGTGACACCTAAGGTCACAGTGCCAGGCTCAGGAGCCATGGCTGAGGTATTGCTTTCTTTCTGTACATGTACTGTTAAGTGTACATTAATCCCCTTTGAATAGGTCTTGGCCAAGCTAAATATATTTTGTATTTGTATATATTCAGCGTTTAGCTTGGGTCTTTTTTTAAAAAAACACTTAAGTGTACATTAATCCCCTTTGAATAGGTTTTGGCCAAACTAAATATATTTTGTATTTGTATATATTCAGCGTTTAGCTTGGGCCTTTTTTTAAAAAAAGTTTTGATTGTTTTTTTATTTTGAAACAGAACTCTGTGTTCAGTCGTCTGGGTGGGAAGTCTGCTGTTAAGCGGCCAGCATCAGCACTCAGCTCAGGTGACTTGGCAGATGACAGTGATGATGGTGGAACCCAGAAAAGCCCACTGGAGTATGCAGGTGTCCTGAAGTTTCCCACACCCACTAAAAAAGTGAAAAAGATAACCCGCAAGAATGTGACAGTGACGCTTGAAGATTCATCAGTCACAGTTCCAACAGCTTCTCAATCTCTCCAGACTTCAGGAAAGCCAAAAACTTTCAAAGTGACAGGTTTGTCTGGCATCAAGCCTTTAAAAGTCCAAGTGACAAGCACCACCGTATCTCCACAACTGAAGGGCAAGACAGCGGCATCTTCTAGTTCCATAGATGATATGCTGTCGGTAGCCAAAAAGAAATGTAAGCATTATTTTTTTTAAAGTCGGGGTTGGGGGATGGAGGGGGGGGGCGCTTGCATGAGTTATAAATGTGCTTTATATGGTTTCCTTGCTTTTGTGTACACCCATGGTAGGATAGCTCTGGGGTAAGGACACAGAAAATTGTACATATCAGTGAATTAATACAGAAAAGCGCCTGCCCACCCTATCTTTCCTATGCTCCAGCATAAAGTTTTCAGAAAATGACCAATTTTGTTTTTTGGCAAGCTCTGCTAAAGAAAAATAACAGTTAACTGTCATGTGTTTGAAAATTGCTGGGATTTTATAAGCAGCTCTGTGTACAGTTGAGCTGAAATGTATTTCTTCAGCCATCCAGAGAGCTGAAGTCACCACGACAACAGTTTCACATGGACTTCTGTCCATGGATGCTCCAACACAAAATGCAAGTGCAAAGACTCGGCTGGGGAAGAAAGTAATCACAGCTGCAGCGAGCAGCACCACTCCTGGTTTTGGCCCTAATCCTACTGTTTCTAGCGCAGGTAGAGAAATTTGCTTTGTTTTTTTTTCTTTTTTGGTCAGTTTTTTCTGCTCTTGATAAAATTTTAATGTTCAGGTTGTTTGTTGTTAAGTCCAAGATTACAGTCACAAGTATAGGTGTATGTGAATGTCTTTTAGGGGGTAATTGTGCAAGTTTTGAGATTTATCTGCTTGGATATCTGCCTCGCAGATCACTCCTGCTATATGCTTCTGTATTCACAAGAGATAAAGCACCCAGCGTTCCCATAATTTTTATGTAATGTTTTTCAAAATATGGATGATAAACAGTTTGGATGACCTTGATGACAGGGAAAAGAGTCATCATAAAACTGCATCTATACATATATGCACATCTGCACATGCACACACAACCTCAGAGAGAAATTACTCACGCTTTTTATTACACTGCATACGTAGTGGGCGAGGTGGCCAGGTGGGGTAATATATTTGCTAGAATGCCATGTGTATACACATGCACAACATATGCACCAGTAGAACCGAAGCATCCAAACTGTTAAAAACCATAGACTGTTAGCGACAGGGTTTGGGTGGGTTGCCATGTAGTCATCAGAGAAAGGTCCTGATTGCAGTTTAGATAAAACATTGCCTTGATTTTGCCTTCATTCTTTGTTCTGTGATGATGGCCTCACTGAAGTGACTTCAAAGTCTACTTTTTTTTTGCAGTGCAAGATGCAGTTTATCCTTCAGTAGCACAATCTCCAGTCATGTGGTCATGAGTGGGTACAGAATGTTGGTTACTTGCTGTTCTGATCATAATGTCAGATGTTCCTTTCTTGCAGGGGACATCAAAGCAAGACTGGGTCCCAAACCTGTGAGGGCAACTCAGTCCAGCAATGCAGATTCTACCTCAAAACCTGCAGCAGCAACGGCAGGGGTCTTCCGACGGCTTGGCAACAAACCTATTTCCTGACCAGCTTTCTCATTGTTTCTTGTTTTGCATAACAGCATATCATGTCGGTAGCTTCTCTTAACAGTCCATATTAGAATGGCAGCATGCTTGTGAAAGTGGTCTCATTGAAACAAACTACGTAGGAACCACTGGTGTTATTCAGGGTTGTGCAATCAGTTGGCACAGTTCTGTCCTCCCCACCCCCCACAAAGAAAAATTCTGATGGCGTTCCAGCAAGACTGTCAATAGGCTTTCTTTTATATGAACCCGTCTTACCCAGCCTTGTTTAGGGACTTTTTAGGAGCATTTTGATGTTGCTTTTCAAATTTTACACAAACTTGGATTTTAGATTTTCCTGGAGTATCTGTGGCATTGTAGTTTTCAGCAAATTGTTGCGTATTGTGAAGAGAAAAAAATATTTTGATCGTAGTAGGTTTTGAACTCAGCTGGTTTAGGTTGGAAGCTTTTGCTGGTTGCCCTGTTACCTGTCCCAGTAGCTGTATTTAGGTGCCTTGTTTCAGTAAAACTGTTCTTTTTGGATGTATTGTTTGTCTTTATAGGGATTTATCTGCTACCTGAAAGCACTTGCTGGAGAGGTGTATGGTTAAAGTACAGTGTGAAATAATTTTGTTAGTAGTGTTAAGGTATCACCTCTTCCAACTATTCTATGCTTGTGTCAACACATTGAAAATAATAGTACGTGGATACCTGGATGTTATCCACTGCCATTCAACCCTTGCCATTCAAAAGCAAGCAACAGAAACCAATCAGCAGTTTTCATTGAATGTGTTCTCTACTGTAGGAAACAACATGATCCATGCAGTTCTTGCTGTACTCTACAAAGCACTTTGGTGTCATAATAAACAAAAATTGTAAAATAAAAAAAATAATTTACTTCTTGTATAAATTAAACAGAAATCATAACATGTCAATATTTTACCATGAGCAAAGAGGGGCATTTGTCAAACATTCAAAACGCGGATCCCATGCTTTACTATTTATTTACATTTTACAATTGCACGCATATGCAGCTCAGTTTGGCATTCCAGAGGCAGATAATGGAAAACAGGCATTCAGATCACACTTACTGATTGGTACTGACAACCCAAATAAGTGGCATTTCTGGTACATGCATGTGCTTTATATAAAGTCTTGGAACAAATATTAGCTATTTAAGTTGCACTGTTGGCAACATGTTTGTGCGACTGCAATGGCAGCACTGATTTTTTTTTTCAAAAGCTTAAGACCATCATTAAGAATTTCACTCAATGCAAATACGCTCTTTCCTTCAAGTTATAGGACTTGAAGCATGGTGACCTAACAATACCAATCAGCACTTTCATGGTTGGTCACATGCACCACCAGACACACAACACCTACAGTTCCATACTTCTCGCATACAGAACATGGCAAAAAAAAAGTGTTTCAGATTAAAAATTATGCTTGGATTTTTTTAGCATTATGAAGGTGGGCTGGATGCCTGAGCACCCAGACAAAAATCCGCCATATGCTTTCCTCTAAAAGTACCATGTCCAGTTTTTCTGTTAAAATTTAAATGATTTTAAAATCATACTGAGGTAATCATTTCTTAGGCCACATCTACAGCAAGGGAGTTGGAAAGAACGGTGGGTGCTGATGCAGGGTTGAGAACAGGGCCTGCTGCTGCTATATAATGTGTTTACCTTATCACAGTACTGACTTGCAGTGCTCTTTTAATATCATCACATTTCATATACATTATACAAGAACACAACGCTGTTAGACCAAGAACTTTGGTCAGGACATTATGATATGCTCACGTAAACCTAGTTTACCACTGGACATACTGCTGGCAGAAAGCACATCTGCCCAACAAAATGAAAATCCCAACCGACGTCAACAGTTCAAGACAATGATTAAAATAACATTTTGCTGCCTAGTAACAATTTAAAGTAACGAAGCTTTCAAGCAAGTTTTTTGTCAAAAATTATCATGGCTTGTAAATGGTAAAGTTTTTTTTTCTCTACTTCATTTAACAACCTTTAGTTTGGTGCACTCAGAGTTAAAACCACGGTCTTCAAAAATTGAGCTAAAATGGGAAACCCTGGCACATCACCCAGTACTTGCTGGTATTTTGAAATGTTTTGAATCATATCCTGCTAGAACTTTTGAAAGCAAAATTTTAGCAACACCAGAATCTGGAAAGACCATATCATACCATCTAATTTTTATGTAAGCTTTTTAAATATCAACTGTTAAGAGAGTCGAGGTGGTTATGTTTGATATTAGACTAATCTTTTGTCAACTTTCTCCTATGGTGCATTTGTTCAAAAGGACCCCCTTCTTACAGATGGTAGTCTTTCTGAGCTTAAAGTTTCCACAAAAAGCTGCCACAAACTTGCAAACGGGTCAAAACAAAAAAATGGAGAGCAAAAATCTCTGTATGACATATCTGAAAAAGAAACTGGGAAATTGCCCAAAACAAGTACGTATATAAAACAAAACTTAGACTTTATTTCACTAGTTGTTTGAATGGTTAAGGTGGCTATCATTTGAGATTCTAAACTTGTTTCCTCCTAGATTCCTTATCAAAGAAATTAACTGCAAGTTCTGGAACCCAACTAATCGGATATAACTCTTGACAAGTGGAAACATTGAATACAAACCACACAGGAAATTATTTTCATCTCCAAAAATCATTGACTCAATTATCGATCCTGGCATCTGCAAGCATGGCATTTGAAACTTATCAGTTTGCTTGGTGGAGGAGGGGAGGGAATTTACAAAGAATGTATTATTTTTCCAAACATCATAAATCTGTTTCCTGTTGATTTACACTACAGTATAAATACTCAAACCAAAATAAAAATCCAACCAAGAGTTCAATTTTTGGCTGGACTTGTAACTGGTACTTTAGTAAGCAGGTTATTTATGACATCTTGCAGGTGGACCTTTTAGAACGGAATTCTTGAAAAAGTAAGAGTACTTGATCCTATGTCATCTATTTATTTTGTCTATTCCCATTTCTTGAATAAGTGGTATTAACTTTATCATAATCACGTTATAAGTATTTGCGACCTTATGAGAAGATGTGGCATACAGGACAAAAATAACAAAAGACATGTAAGCTACTTCTGCAACAGTTGCCAAATGTGCTCTCTGGCAGTGTCAATAATGATATATACTCCTGCATCCGAGTAGTTTATTTGCACAGAAAGGAACCAAAAAGTGACAAAGGATCACATTCTGTTAAAGGAAACTTTCAGGGAACCATTCACCAGAGGGAAACATGACACATTAAAAAATACAATTCTGATCCAAGAGACTTTTTTGTCTACATGGACGAATATAAATATATAGCTGAAAAAAGGCATAAAATAGTGTATAGTCTTTCAGCCATCCAGTTAGTCTCTGAGCTATCTACAGAGTTCACGCCTCTTGCTGCATTCTGAGGACTGCAAATGCACCAATTCCAACAATGGCGAGGACGACTGCAACGGCAACGATGGCTTTAACCGATGAACCAGATCCAGAGTCACCCCCTTCTGCGGCTCTCTGGAAATGAAAATGGTGATTTTAAATCAATCTTTTTCATATTAGCTTCAGTGAATGTGCAGTGACTACTTGCCAGTGGCCAAACAGGAAGTAGGGACATTGTGCAGCCAGCTGTCTGCTTACCACACGATAATGCAACTTCTGCTGTGTTACTGCCCCAGCATTTGATTAAAAAAATAAATGGCATTAAGAGAAAGTAGTTTTTCCTTGGTTTTTCCCCCAGTAAACAAAAGTATAAAGATAAAGAGAAGGCAAAAATCGAAGTTACTAATCATTAGAAGAGACAATTTCGTGCCAGCAGCAACACGAGGATCTTGTATGTTCTAGGTATAGTCGTCACTTTGGCTTTCAAATAAATGCTCCACCTTTGCTTGACTACATACCAATATCAAATCTTAAAATGGAAGAAAAGAGCACAAATATGATGAAATAAATGTTATTTACTCTTGGTTATGTCTAACTGTGCATAATCTATCAACTGAACTTTTTCAGAAGTATGTATTTACATGAAAAAGCACTTACAGTTCGCTTGTAGCCATGGTACATCTTTGAACATATAACCCAGGGATATGGAGTTGGGGGAACGTGGGGGTCTGTACTTTTAAAATAAGTTGCCGTCATCTCCTTTGTTCATATCACACTCATTTCAGACTTATTTTTCACATCTGCCATCTTTTTATTTATCTGCACTATAAAGAAAGGATATAAAGCTAATTAGGTGCACTATCTGCTTTTCCTTAATCCTAAAAAAAATGTGTTCCCTACCTTTTCTTCATGCCTCTCGTTATCTGAATCAAATAATTCCATTGCTATAGACATTATTTATAATCACATAAGGAAACTCATACCGGTATAGAAAAGGTTTCTTACACAAACCATATATCTGGCTTATAAGTAGAAGAATTTAAGTAGCAAAGTCAAATACCATAGGCTAATATAAAATAGCTGCTATAAATCAAGATACTCTTGAAAAAATAAACCTTGATTGAGAAAAAATCTGTGCTCTTCCTCATCAGTATTTTGTCCACACTTGTCCTGTACTATCTTGGTATTTTGAACCTCAGTGTAAACAGTGTAAAACACTACGTGTACAGTGATGCAAAAACCTGAGATTTTATTAATACTGAGCGCTACTAACAGTGGTTGATACAAACACTTCTGCAGGTGGCTATCATTAAACAACTCTCTCTCTCTCACACACACACACACATGGCTTTGATTACTTTGCTGTCTCGGTTCCAATACTGCTTTCTTCCTTTCCTAGCCTTCATCATCAAGGTCTATAAAAATGCATTAAAATTTGCTTCTTTCACTTGAACTGGAAAGATTTATAGCGTTTCAACCAATTTCAAATTTCTTTGAGATTATTTTTTTTTTAAAAAAACTCCTTTCCCATTTGAGTAATAAGATCAGCGAACACAAAACTGTATGTAAGCCTCAGCTCGTACAACTGATCAGCGTGAGAAGCAGACACTACACCCCTATGTCCCTAGTTCCTGTGGCTGCACGATGGCGCAAAAAGTACTAGCAGCTGATTAGCTGTTGCCAACAAACACCAAAGACAATGGAAAAGGCTCATAGAAGTAAAAAAAAAATTCAGTTACCAAACAATATTTATCATCTTCCAATTATAAGGGTGCATTTAGCATGCAATCACAATATTGTGCATTTTGGTTTCCTCAAAATATCCTCATTATAATTCAAGTACAAAAGAATTAACATTTACCAACCTATCAAACATGTAATTCATACCACAACCTGGAATCTACAATCTAAAAATGTGGCAAAAGATTTTTACCACGAGGTGTGCATAGGCTCCATGCTGCACCTTCAGGCGCACAGTATTTCCAGCTGTGATGAAGATTTGCACTGCTTCATTATGTGTCACACGCTCAATGCTCTTCCCATTCACCTTACACACACAAAAAGCATAAATTAAAAAAAAACTTCTAAAAATCATCCTTCTTCAGTTTGTGATGTTTACATAGTATGTGCTACATAACTCCTCTTGATGCCTGTTCATCAATGGTTATTAACTTATTATGTAACTGACAAGGCATATTCTTTTCCCTCCAACTCCATCTATATTGGTTTAATTTCTATTCAAGATAGGAAATAAATGACAAGTTTTTTAAACATACTTTTAAAAAAAACAATCTCTCCCAGCTATTCTGACAAAAGACATTAGGTACAAATCATCCAAATTGACTAATGACCTCCTAGCAGTACAGATCATGATCTGTTCAATTCTTAGTCACTTTCCTGTCACTCCCATTTCCACTCACAGATCATCTGCAGTCACAGAGGGACATAAATTTAAACTGCACCCCTCCTGACTCTCAGACTAGAATGTTTTGATGTTGATTTCATGCACAATTTAATCCCACAGTATGGTGTGAAATGTGCATGACACAATTTAATCCCACAGTATGGTGTGAAAGACTGTGACACAACAGCTCTACCCCTGAGATACTTCCTAAGATCTTGAACACCCCTGCACTGCCCAGTCAGTAAGGAAGATAGGCAACGCCAGTAGGTATTGGAGTGCCACTGTGATGACTGTCAGATGGCAGGCAACACCTTGACAATAAGTCAGGCTGATTCACTTCAAGGATACCCTGAAAATACTTTCTTTGATCTTCAACAGATGTTCAGGCTGACAGACTGCTTAGTGTAAAAAAAAAAGATTGCATGCACATGTGTGTGTGTGTGACAGAGAAAGACAGACAGAATGGTGTGAAGAACTGAGGTGATCCTCTTGTGAACTGGCTGTTTGTGCAGACTGGTTGACTTGGCTGTGCACACATTAAGGTGGGTGAACTGACTTATTCAAGCGGGTGAACTGACTTTAGTGAGTGGGTGAGCTGACTTATGCAAGTGGACGAACCGACTTAAGCAAGTCTGTGAACCAACCGAAAGTGAGGAAAACAACCAATGAGGAGGGCAAACTGGTTGTTGGGTGAAATGGAAAATAGGCAAAATGACCGTCGTTCATGCCAACAATACCTCATTTAAAACAAGGGACTTTTTAAAGTAAATAAACACAACAGTGTCTTCTCATCCCACCTCAGACACAGCCCAGTCTTAATCTGAAGATCTGACCATGTTCAGAATCACAGGCAAAAAAAATGCAAACAGGACAGGTTTAGAAGGTATACAGAGGGTGGTTTCTACATGAGGCTAAGTCTTTTCCCAGTTCCCACCTGCCTAAAAAAAAATCACACAATCTATTTCAACACTGCTATAAAGCTCGGGTATAAAAGGTTTTGTTTCAATCATGAATTTAACTTTAGCCACATCTTCAGGCCTTTGACATCTTCCCCTTTAGAATTAAATAAAGTACTGAACTGAAATTGGTACAGAAATTTGCAACTATATGATTATTGTCAGTAACAATGAAACATACACCCACCCCACCCCCAAAATGGTCTCAGAGGCATACAGCCATAAACAACACTTCTATTTAATAGCTGTCAGAATTTCAGTCTTACTATAGACAGACTGCATATTGAAAAATCCTGTCTCCTTTGTCTCTTATGTAAATGTGTGTGTGCGCAGGCATGTGCAGATGCACAAATGCTCATGCATGTGTATACATACATTTGGTAAGTGAAAAAAAAGATCATCATATAGTGCCAGGCTAAGATACTGCAATTGTCAAATGTTAATGCATAACAGAGAGAGAACCTAAGGAAACAAACGTGTTTTATCATCCTAGACCCTGCAACAACCTGAGGTGGTCAACATGTCCATAAGCCCTTGCTATAACTTCATACAAGCAATAATTTCAGAGCGGCTGAAGCATATAAAACTGCTTGAAACAAAAGTGTAGGTGGAATTCCAGTAAGATCTGTTAAATGTACAAACATTAAAGTACATAGGAGTAAAAAGGTCCTAAGTTATCTTTACTTGTTATTTGTTATCTGTGTGTGCCATCCTGAAGAAGGGGCCATGCCCTGAAACCTCGACTTGTCTAACTCTCACTTGGGTAAGTTCGTTTTGTTGTACCTTTATTACCCCAAGGCAATCACCTGTTTCTTTTCTCTTAACATTAAAGTACCAAAAGAGTATAATACACCATTTTATGGTGGTGTTATAAAATAATTCATCTGAAATTTCAAGTTCCATATACTGAAAAAAAACCTTGCTAGTTGGATAAAGAATTATAAAAGCAGCTTTAAACTTGGTTACATAAAAACAGGTTAGTGAAGATGTCAGAGAACTGAGAAGAAACAGCAAAAGGACACATACAAAACATTCAGACACATAATGTGTGTCTAAGAGAAGTTTCAAGTTTCTTGACATGCAGGTACAATAGCATCACTGATTAAAGAACAATGCACTAAAGAAAAACTGTACCTCCAAAAATGCTGAAAATAAAAATTATCTCCCTTAGCTCATGAAGAAATACTACCTTCAACAAAGGACAAAATCTTTACAATTAACATTTGGACAATAAATGTTGATAAAACATTTTTTCAAACAATCGGACACAGAAAACACCAACAAAGTGCTCCTGATGAATTGATAACGAAGGGATTCTTTACCTCGTCTCTAAAATTTCAAGAGTAATTTCACTCCCAAATCCCAGTTGTAACAGACACTTGTACTCTGGACACATTTTATTCTAGTCATTTTTTTGTAAAAGATAATCCTGTGATTATGAGAATAATCTGTTCAGCAGCCTCAAATGTTAATATCGCAAGCTGTAAAATGTTTACTGCTGCAGTTTAAAGGTGAACTCAGGAGCCTTTCACTCACAACATCAAAATTAGAAATAGAAACAAGAATTGCACCAGATGCACCACACATAACAAGACAATCCATGTTGTGACAGACTGGAGCTAAAAGGAAATGGGATGCCTAGGACTGAGTCATAACAACGATTAGTGAAATGGACAGACCAATGCTAACTATATTCATGAAGCAATGTTAAATGTGCACATACATTATTCTGGATGCTGATCGCGCTGCTGCAGCAGGAAAAAATGCCTGTCAATAGCTGCATTTTATTGGTTTAATTAGAAGGCTGGCAAGGTGTAACTGCCATTTTTCAATCTTGGCACTTAAGTGAAGCACAGTAACAATTTATCGTCACATACCTCCAACACTTTATCACCTTCCTTAAGACGACCATCTCTAAAAGCTGACCCATCTTCCTTGATTCGTGTCACAAAAATGCCTGGGTCATTAGGTGCATAGGGAACATCAACACCGCCGCGAATGTTAAACCCCAGTCCTGAAATCATATGCATTTGTAACTTAATGCATGTATATCACAAAGGAAGCTCATGAAATATTTATTAACAAGTATCCTGTATGATACCATAATCTTAATTCACTGCGGTCATCAAATCATTGAGAACGATTTTTTTCTCTCAAAATTTCAAAATGGTAAATTTACACAAAAGTAACTGCTACCAGCAGATGTTGCTAAAGGACGATCTGCCATCCCAAAACGGAATCACGGCTTGTATTACTTTATATGGCATTATAATTTTGTAAGAGGGACCATGACCACTGTGAAAAGTGTTCGTTATTGCACAGTAAAATCATCTGGATTTAAAAACAATACCCCAGTGACTCTCATCCTGAAGTTTACACTAATGTATTCTCTTTCACCTTTGTCACGGCAAGATTTAACTTGGATTTATTAAACGTACTTTTTAAAAGATTGAAAGTTACTTGGGATTAAGATTTGGCATTTTATTAGGATAACGTATCGGCTGAACTAAAAATACTGAAAAGATATAATGATGTATTCTTTATGCAGTATTTCTCTCTTCGTTTCTAACAGAATGAATATCACTGAGCAGGGCTGATCCAGCTGAGAGGAATAAAAGACTACTCCAATCTGTGGCACTGGACGTTTACGTCACAAACTGTACTGTATAATGTGTATGAAGTACATCGAACGCTCTTGAATAAGGTCAATTCTTTTCGTCAGCTTTAGGAATGGAAAAAAGAAAACAAACTGGCACACAAAAGACTGGCTGCTAAAAAAATGATACATTTTAAAAGCTACTATGCAATGTAGGTAGGTGATATTACCAAACTTTAGCCTACTTCGACTGTTCGCGGTCCGGCATCAACGTTACGGTAAGGAAAAACAAAAGGTGATGTCTACCTGAATCTCCACGTTCCAGCACGAGCTCTACGATGGGCAGATTCAACGACATTTCGTCTGCGAAGACGCAATGACTTTATTTGATAGGTATCTGGATACTTCAACTTACACTTGAGGACATTTCGTGGGGTTGCCCTATCATACTAGCCGGCAGGGAGTAACTGGTTTTACACTCCTTCCCGAGGCAGTTGACAGGGAGAAGTCGTTACTTTCATCCCCTATAAAGAGTTCCGAGAAAAATTATTACATCGTATTTTGAAACTTAGATTGACTTTTGAATTATCAGCTCAGGTCTACAGACTCTTAAAGATCATTAGAAGTGTGTGTAATTGATAGTCTGATTTAAAGACATCCTTTTATAGTAGTTTCCCACCCTTGCTGTGCCTAGACACTATTGCAGGAGATAGGTGTGCAAGGGGTGGATGGAAGAGAATAAAGCAAAGCCGTGCAAACCCATTTGTGCAACTGCAGTCAGATAAATGGTGGTGGCATTGAATAAAGCTATTGTAGCTGTTATATTAAAATGATTGATGTATCTCTTCAGGAACTTAGAAGATTGCTGCTGAAATGGACCTTAATATTGTAGAGGTCTTAGTTTTTGAGCTTTTAACTAAATGGGATATGACCACTACTACACAATTTTTTTTATTGGTTACGTGCTTATATGTCACGCAGGCCCCAAAAAGCACTATCAGCTACATAGTTTGTAACAGTAACTGGGAAAGCAGCACTAGTTTCACTGAATGTGTATACCCTTCCGCTCCTCAAAATATATAAAAACATTTAACAAACACAGGAGTTCCAAAACAGCTGCAGTGTGTTCTTTCAATACTATTTGAGATTCTATATGTGCCTATGAAGTTTTCTTTCAAAAATCAGAATATATTGTCCATATGTAAAGCCTCTGTTCAAACAAATTTCATTGTATCAGCATACTGTATGTGCACTGTTGTTGTAAAATATGATGCTGGACAAAGGCATTTTATCCCTATACTTGCTTTTTCTTAATCGGATGATTATTGAGCCTAGATTTGAAAAGCAACATATACAGCAAACTGTTACTTCAACAAAAAGTAAAAATGCTTCTGTAATAATTCTTTTTCTCTGTGCACTTTGTGACATTTATCAATTTTTTTCAAAGCATTTGTGGAATTAAGCTTCAGTCTGCCTATCCAAGTGCAATGGAAATACAGATGGTAACATTAAGAACATGAACATTTCTGGTGGTCTTTCTTCAGGCTACACCTACTCATGCATGAAGGCATCTATACTTATGGTGACTTGCATAAATTATTCCCTCTGAGTTTTCTTTCTTCTTTTGGAAATGCTGGAAAGAATAAGTTTTTGAAGTAACTCATGAGACTAGCCATAATTACAGAGAATAACTGCTGAAGGACACTGCTCTGCCTATTTTATCTGATGTCTCCTTGTCTATGAAACGCCTAAACTGTTTTATTGCTACTCAGAAAATGGCATCCAATCAACAGACAAGGAAAACACTCCTAGATCTGACATTTTATACGCCCATAAAATATTTATTCACTTTCAGTGCAGATTGCAGACAAATTTGCTTCATTAACCCCTACAGCACGATGGTCCGCAATCGTGGCTTTCCCTGTCGAGCACAGCTGTGCATTTTTTTATTTTAAGAGTGATTTCTGTATGGGTGTTTCATTATATCCAGCACTGTAGACTTGATGTAATTTATACATTACAAAACCTAAACATAATAATTAACTGTGCTCCAGGTTAGAGTTCCATCACTATTGATCTCACAAAAAGGCACAACTCCAAGAAACAACAGAAAACCAATCCTGATACTAATCTCTTCATAGATATGTACTATGTACTACAGTCAACAAGTCTGGTGGTGCAGTTACAAATTCACAATGGTTCAATGCAGCGCACCACAAATGCCCCAGCTGACCCAGCTGGGAATGGGTACCTGACCCATGGGTCGGGGTAAGTAAGGTGGTGAAGGAGAGGAGAGGGGCTATGCCCACATGATGCTGGTCTGCAGAAAAGTTTGGGTTTCGGGTCTCATATACCCCAGCTCACTTACGACCAGCCTAAACACAGGCCAATGACAAACTTAAAGCTTTACCTTTAATAATCATTACCTTCAGGGATGACTTGCATAAGAGTTCATATCTACACTTCTAGTCATAAGAGTGGTCATAAGGCCTGTTCACCCTGTGTATTTTAGGTGCACCTTTATGTAAGAACAGGAGATAAAAATGCTCATGCAAGCCAGCCCATGCCCCTTTCTTTTAAAGACAAGTGACAAAATCTTTTGAGCATATATGACAGCTCTAAGCACATTAGGAAAATTGACATTTTTGAGGCCGACATAAGAAAACCTGGACAACATGATGACATGAAGCTCATGTCAGAAATGATCACAAACACAAAGGAATAATTCATAACCTCTGACTCATGGACAAGCAGGTTTCTCAAGAGAATGATATGTGTCTTCACCATGTTATTGCATTAATATTTTCACTCATTTTTAATTATTCTTGAAAAAGCCATTTGAATACATACAATATACTTTTATCTGTAAGTCTCAAAAATGCAGCATCTACAGTGAGACGACCTGTTATTCAGAAAAGGTATTAAGATAATCAGGAAAAAAATGTCCAGGTAATGGACACTATGTGTAACTATAAACCACATTAGCATAAATGGTAACTTGATCATCACAATGCTGCCTTTTAAAAAAAAACTTATCTAAACAGGGAATTTCAAGTGAAAAACAGTGCGCACTATTTATATAGTGCTTGTTACTTTTATTATTGTTGAAAGAACAAAATTTATTCTCAGATTCCACTGATTGTACAACATGCAATGATTTGTGACAATAACAAAAAAAATGTTACTGAGCACTTGAATGAGGAAATCACTAGACCATAGTAAAAAATATAACATTTAGTGACAATAGATTACACAAGGATTGTTACTTTCAACTGCAATGTCAGAATCAAAAGACAATATTAATATATTTAAAAGATGTCAGATTTCAAAGCACATTTGTGTAAAAAGGGTTACTGCAGTGCAGTTCACTTAACACCAGTCTTAGAGGACAAGAAATAAATCCTGGTCACTATCCGAGTCGGCTTCACTTATCAGACCAAACAGAAGCATGCTAGTTCGTAAGGGAGACAGCTGATTTCTCATGTCATCAGGACTTGTGTTAGTTGAACTGCAGGTCTCTTTCCTCCTATACCCACCACACTCTCACCACCCCTCTGTCTCTCGCTCTCTCTCTCACACACACACACACACATGCACGTCTGTGTACCAAACAGCATTTTTTTTTCCTTTACACCGAACGAACTCTTCCATGTGCTGATAAAACACAAGATGTCCAATTTGACATATGATTAAATTCTGAAAACAATAGTGGCAAAACTGCACAGGAATGTTCTTGCCTCTATGTTAGAAAATTTGAATAAATAAATTCATCTCACCTTTATGTTATAACATATTTTCTCCATTTCTCGCATGCTTAATCAGGGATAAGGATCTGGCGTTAAGCTCACAACCCAACTCAATTTCTCATGAAGGATTTGGTATCTAAACTCAAATGCTGTGTGTTTCGGTACTTGCTAATGGTGAGTTTTCTTCACTTTGGTTCCATGTCATTTGAGATAAAAGCAAAGCATGCTTGCAGGTTGAAAAACTTAAATGCAGTTAAAACCACTTGGTGGGGCACACCAAAGAGAGGCAAGTCACACTCCCCAGGAAGTGCAGCTTATGTTCCCACACTATAAAAAAGAGAACAAGCTGAACATTTTAAAAATGCATATCACAGCCACATGATAATGGTTTCTTTAAAAAGTTGTCTATGAAAAACTATAAATAATTTGAGTCTTCCATAAAAAGTATTTAAATCCTGTGTGCCAAAATGGACGGAAGAATATAAAAACCCAAAACAAATAAATGACAAGGGGGTAACTGTAAAAGTGAAGGCATAAATGTGCATGAAAAGTGAGAAGTGACCAGGAATTTTCAGGTGAAATTAAACAAGGGACCCGTGATAAAGCAGACAGCACAACATCATGCCTTAACCGTTCAGTGTTATATATGTACTATAGTTCTTGTATGTCTCCCGGTTGGCAGTGGTCTGTGACTGGTCCTACTTGTAGCACAAGAACTGAGCAAAACCTCTCACATGCATTTCCATATGAACACGCTGCAACAACAAAATGCTCTTTAAGGCCTCAATGTATTTTAGCTATAGAACAAACTGGGATGAAAAAAAAATGATAAGATAGAAGATGAAACAGACTTGGCCACAGACCTTTCTACGCACTCACACATTCCTCTTGTCACACTCATTTTACTGTCATCACATTAAACAGTACAATAACAATGAAAAATTAAAAAAACACAGAAACATATGCAAAGGAAGGAATAAGTGGCAACAGGGCTAAAGTAATAAATGGGGCCAGTACCAGTGGTGTAGCGTGAAGGATTTCATCATAGTGAAGTTGTTCTTGAAACTGACCAGTTTTGAATACAGTTGCTCAGTAGGTGAGAGATGTGAAATTGAACAATTCTGTTATTTCAAGTTTCAATTGTGCAGTATGATGAAACACGTAGTTGCCTCCTCACAACTGCAAAATGTGTATCAGGATGGTAGGGGCATCTTTCTGTGGTCCCTTCTGCCTCCCCCAACTCCCTTGATGAGGTTTGCACCGCCATTTTAATTATGTTCCTTCAAATGGATGTGTTACTCCAATTCTTTTAAGTATTAGCAGAAAACTGGCTGAACTTTATCTTAACTTTATTTATCTTCACTCACCTCTTAACATTATCTTCACTCACCTTTTAACATTATCTTTGCTCACCTCTTAACATTATCTTCACTCATCTCTTAACATTATCTTCACTCATCTCTTAACATTATCTTCACTCACCTCTTAACATTATCTTCACTCACTTCTTAACATTATCTTCGCTCACCTCTTAACATTATATTCACTCATCTCTTAACATTGTCTTCACTCACCTCTTAACATTATCTTCACTCACCTCTTAACATTATCTTCACTCATCTCTTAACATTATCTTCACACACCTCTTAACATTATCTTTGCTCATCTCTTAACATTATCTTCACTCACCTCTTTATCCTTTATCTTCGCTCACCTCTTGACATTATCTTTGCTCACCTCTTAACATTATCTTTGCTCACCTCTTAACATTATCTTCACTCATCTCTTAACATTATCTTCACTCACCTCTTAACATTATCTTCACTCACCTCTTAACATTATCTTCGCTCACCTCTTAACATTATCTTCACTCATCTCTTAACATTGTCTTCACTCACCTCTTAACATTATCTTCACTCATCTCTTAACATTATCTTCACTCACCTCTTAACATTATCTTCACACACCTCTTAACATTATCTTTGCTCATCTCTTAACATTATCTTCACTCACCTCTTTATCCTTTATCTTCGCTCACCTCTTCACATTATCTTTGCTCACCTCTTAACATTATCTTCACTCACTTAACATTATCTTTGCTCACCTCTTAACATTATCTTCACTCATCTCTTAACATTATCTTCACTCACCTCTTAACATTATCTTTGCTCATCTCTTAACATTATCTTCACTCACCTCTTAACATTATCTTCACTCATCTCTTAACATTGTCTTCACTCACCTCTTAACATTATCTTCACTCATCTCTTAACATTATCTTCACTCACCTCTTTATCCTTTATCTTCGCTCACCTCTTTATCCTTTATCTTCACTCACCTCTTGATCTCATCTTCTTATTTTTATCTCATCTTTATCTCATTTACCAGAAATCGTCAGCCCATTTATTACTTATTTTAGCCCTGTTACCACTCATTCCTTCCTTTTCATCTGATTCTGGGTTTTAGATCGATAGTTGATTAAAAGTGATTGGGTCTATTTATTTTTGTTTTCTTACTCTTTCAGTCAACTAGGAGAGAATCTGTGTTCATGAAGCACTAGCCTTTAGTCTGAACCAAATATCTTTTGTAAGCATGTTAATTCTATGATGTGTACCGATTACACCATAAAAATATTTTAAACCCAAAACCAGATCTTCTGGCTCTAAATAAACTCAAGTCCCAAAATTCTTACCAACAATCATCTCCTCCAGTGCTAATAAGATACTTGTCGTCAAATGTAAAGCGAACACTAGTCACATGAGCTGAATGACCAACAAATATTTTGTGAGGTGCCTGGAAAAAGAATAAAGGTACAATTTTACCTGGACTCTTTCCTTTGAAAACCATTTATTGTCTTAAACTTATTTCTATCTTAAACTTTAACAATCTGAAACAACTGAAAGGAGGAAAGTCATAGTAAGCCCTATACATATCTATATGTACACACATGACCACAATAGATATATACACACTATATATATATATACCCTATATATACATACACACTATATATATATGCACTATATATACGCACACACACTATATATTCACTCTATATATACATACACACATGACCACAATATATATACACACTATATATACACTATATATACATACACACATGACCACAATATACACACACTATATATACATACACATGACCACAATATATATATACTCTATATATTATATATATACACACATGACCACAATATAT
>SMGT01001541.1:32498-82037 GCA_004794575.1 Lanistes nyassanus | reverse complement strand
CAAATAAATCATCTTCACAGTACAGTTAACTATTAGTTAACTATAGTGCAAACTCCAAAACTGGCTTATTTAATCTTATTGTCATCTCTATTTCTCAATGACACAGCTGAGAAAAATAATAATGTACATTATAACCATAAATATAACCATTTAAATCTGTGAAACTGTTTTTTTTAAAAAGCCCCAATGTTTACCATGCAGTGTGATAGGATGTAAACTTTTAGTCTATACAGGTGCCAATTACCTAACAATAAACATCACTTGAGTCATATACATGTATACTGAAAAGTATCCAGTCAAAAATGCTATAGAAGCTGACAACAACTACAACGAAAATTTCTTGAAGGAGATATAAATAAATTCTAGGTATTTTATTGTTACAATACATACAAGAACATCCGTTTATGAGTATTCAAAAAAAGTAAATAAATCACAACACTAAATTGTTAATTGATTTTTATAAATATTTCCTGCCTGTTTCTTAGGAAACAAACAATTGTAAATTAATTCAGAACTAAAATTGTCATTATTTAACAGGATAACTTTAGCAATGATGCTTAACAATACGGGTCTTGTATACAGACCTTATAACATCATGGACCATTTATATATTGGTATATCTACTGACACATTTTCCATTAAACGCAGATACCTTAACATGTCAGTATTTTTTAACCCCAGTTTTAAATAAAATATTTACAGATGCCCATCATTGTGAAAGGAGGAATGGTTGGAAAAGAAATCTTACTGACCATACAATGCTTTTGGAAAGAAAACAATTACTGAGGAGTATAAGAACTTCAGCACTAAAGCACCATCTACACAAGTGCACCAATACATAGGCTGGCCTCAAACTCAGATCTGGTCTAAAACAACAAATACATAGCTGGAAAGTAAATTCAGCCATTAATACAGTTATGTCAGAACCTCATTTCCTACCAATTACAGCTCTACAAACATGTAAAGCTAATGTCAGACAAGAAATGTGAAATGCTGTTTCATCAATCATGATTTTACAAATCATTTTCACTTCTTGCAGTGCAAAACCTGATTGCTGCAATGCTAATTGCTATGTCAAACAATCGAAGCAAGCATCCCATGAATACAGTGAAACAGTACACAGGTTCTCTCCCTTCAGTTAACAAGATTCATGAGTTGTTCCCCTTCTTGGCAGCTGATTAAGTACGTAGCTCAGTGGTTGGAATGCACTCATTTTATTATGAAGTCCACTGCTGTTCTTCACTTGGTGATTTTGATAAGGTTTATGTCTAACATCCCATGAAACCTCGCAAGCTTGACATACATCAACCAAACTGAGGGTATTTTCATTTGACAAACATCCAAGAGGACCAGTTGCTTTAGCGTACTCATTTATCTAGGGTCAAAGTTGAAGCATCACATGATCTCAATTGTATATTTCATTGGCTGGCATGCTCTGAATCATGAAATATATCATGCAATATATCTGAGGCGCTAGGGATAAATCATGTCCAAATCCCAGCGAATCATGATTCCATGAATCAGTTTTACATGCCATATCACATGTGAATCATAAAACCTACAGCCAATCATCATGATTTTGGTTTTGCTTCGAATCAAATCACATGTCTGTATGGCATTAGCTTAAGCGTTAAGCTGCAAACATGATCTGATACTGTGCAAGAGCTTAAATCTCTATGCATAAATAATCTATTACTATAGTAAGTGTAAGCATTCATCTAGGAAATATGGATGATCACAGGGGTCTAACATCCGGTTCTGAGGTGGGAGGTCAACAGTTTTTGCCCTGTCCCAGTCATGCCTAATACTTAAAAATCGGTAATCTAGTAGCTGCGCTGTCAGATGCCTGACATTATAGGGAACAGTGCTAGGACTGTTTGGCCTGGTGTTAGGATAATGTGACAGGGTGGGAGGCTTCAGCCCGTGTTGCAGCAGAAGTCCTACATGTGGCACACAGGACATTAGCTTTCTCAAGCAACACCGTCCTGATATGCACCTCATTTGTGATGGGATGTTAAGCAATAAAAACCAAAAATAGGAAATACCTGAAAGCTTCAAATCTAGACATTCATGTAGTATGCAGTTAAGCAAACATTTCTAAAGGAAATGACAAAATCTAACATAAATCACTGGCTGTGTTTTGCATGTATTTAGCAAACAATTGTAATACATATAGGTCTAGACAGGTCATATGAAAATCTAACAAATTATTTTGCCAGATGTATGTTGACCAAGCAAGAAAAAAATTTCTTCGTTGCCCCCATGAATTCTGAGCAGTTTTATCTTCTAAAGCCATAGGAAGCTAAACCCAAGCTGGGTGGGGGAGTCATTGTTAAAGAGGATGTGTAAGATCTATTAGGTAAATGCAATATTAAAGGCTGATCAACTCTCCACAGTTTGAAGGCACCAACCTTCACTAGTTAGTATTTTCTCACACTACGTGTATGCCAGCTGCAGACACAACATGTTTTACAGACAGACAAAGCATGCAACGTGAACCAGTAGCCAACTCACCATATTCTGAGAGACAGACAAACCATAGCAATGTGAACTAGTAACCAAATCTCTTTATTTGGAGGAAACAAACACCAAAGTCAGTAAAGGCACATGCAGTAAATGCCAGAAACTACTATTCCATGTCACTGATTTTAGCAACTCCAACATTTGCTTTCTTTTACTAAAAAGCCAGCATAAAATAGTACTAATAGTAGTACTCACACTTGAAAATTAATTTCTGCTTCTCTCTTCAAGTAAATATAACATTTTTTGGAAGTCCATACTCTGCATATGTTGATATTATCTGATTATTTTTTAAGGATATATATTGTCACCTATAAATACACAAGATACTTACAAACTTGTCAGGACAGGGAAATTCAAACAGCTTGACCATTCCAAAGTCATCACCGGTAGCCAAAGCATTGCCAAGATGAGACAGATCAGCACAGTTGATATCAGCTTTAGCTGAATCTTTTGGCCAGATTCCTACTACTTCTTTGCCAAGAACACTGGTCAAAAAAGGAAAAGGATATTGATTAACACAGAAACCCCAAAACTGCCAAAATTTCAAACCAAGAATTTTGCCAAAATCCTTCCCACTCCTATCCCCTTATTTATTCAATGTTTTTTTATAGTAATAATACAAAAATATCAATGAATCTAGGGTTAAGTTTTAAGAGTTCTCAAACTTTTTGGGGGGCTGAATAAGTCTAACACTCACTTTCACATTTAAGGAAGTCAAAAGCATTAAGCAGAAAAAAAATTCATAACTGAAACCTATTTATAGTTCAACTGGACAAACTTTAAAGTGTCTGAGCTGCAACAGCATCTGTACATGTAAGTGTCACAGGTCTTAGTTTCATTCTGAAGATTACTGGCACTGTAAGTAACAGTGAGAAGATAAACCCCAGCACCAACTGCTACAATCAACCTTTTTGATACCTTGTCCAGGTGTTCCAGGTGATCTTGCTTATGATTGCCTCCTCCTCCACCAGGCTGCCAGCAGGTACCACAAAAACCTGGTTGATGTAAGCTCCAGTGCTCACCTACCAAAGGACACGATGCATTCAACAAGTCAACAAACAAGATAGCTACTGAACTCATTCCTGAAAATGGACCGGTCACAACACCTTCAAGTTACAGAAATCTGTTCCGTTTGCTTGGCTGCTATTCCAAGCTAAAAAAAAATCTGCTCCCTTTGCATGAATCACTTTTTTCTGCATCTACATGACCGAAGAGAAACAGTACCAAAGTTGATCCTCCCATTATCCAAACATCTGATACTGTACAAGAAATACCTCAAGAAAAAAGTTTTAAACTAAAACTGACCCTCAGATAGTGGCTGTCAGCTGAAAAGTCCATCTGAATGACGAAGCTAGGGATGCCTTTGCAGTAACCGATGCGAGTTAGTGATGGACCAGATGTCAGGTCATAGAAATCCACATAGCAATCCTCTGATCCTACAGCTAGCACCTTCGAGTCTGGGCTGAACCTTGGGTTGAAAAGTAATCATTCAAATTGATTTAATGATCATACTAGGCACCAGGCAATATCTTTGGTCAGTTCAACAGTTCACTGCTAATCCTCACCTGATATCATTAATCGAGGCAGACCTGTCTCGTTTTCGCCCCCACAGTTTGAAACCTGATGTAGTAAGCAAGACAAATTCACCAGTCTTCAGGCCAACAGCAATCAGTTCACCATCAGGACTAAAGGATGCTGAACGAGCAGCCCCAACTTCCATTCTGGCAATGACCGACTGAAAAGTAAAAATTGTTAATTCTGTTTTGGTTTGGTCATTTTAATAACATTTAAAGAGCCTGCAAGTGTTGCAAGTTTTCTATGTGGCCACATTGTAGCAAGAATTGTTTCCCCTTTACATCAAGTTACAGCAAAGAAACATCAGTATTTTTTAAAGAAATATACCAAACATTCTACGATCAGAAAAAAATTAGGTGTCCACAAGTAATTTTTAAGATTATAGTTTTGTTGTGGTACCTACAGCAATAATTATAATTGCTCCCAACCATCAAAAATAAAGGTGTTTCTGTCAATCACAATTAGAAAAAAATGTCAATGATTTCACATACTGTACAAGGTAGTCGCTATTTAGAAATGAAAGGCAAAAGCTCGACAAGAAAAGGCTGAGCCAAGCAGTCTATTATAACCTATAAATATCCCATATAATAAAGTGACTCTCACCCTGCTTGCTATGTCCCAAAAGCGAAGAGTGTTGTCAAAGCCAGCTGTGATGTAGCGGGCAGCAGAGGGATGACAGTCCAGAGCCCACAGCAGGCCCTCAGCATGGGCCAGCATGAGGACCTGCATGCTTCCAGACTTCTCATTCACTTCTAGAATTGTATTGTTGCGTGTCCCTACAAGGATCTTGCCCTGTCAAGCCCACAATCAAAAGGGTTTAGAATTCAAGCCTGCCACAAACTTCAAACTTCACTGAATTATCACAGCAGCTAAAGATAGACACTTCACTTGTGACTAGTGCAGTCCAGTCATAAGCAGGTAGGCTTTAAACGCAATCTGCACATAAACAGGCAGCCTACCTAGTCCTGTTTCAGTTCTGTTTGGTAAACAAGCCATGTACATAGGCAGACTCTCATAGAAGCACAAGAAACTTTAATTAATTAGCTCAGGATATAAGAAATTAGCACAGTGCTGAACTCTGCCAAGATAAGAATTCCCTTACTTTTGCTCGACAGACAGATTTCACAATGTCAGCTGTAGTACCCATCTCAGTGATGGGAAACGCCCGACATCGTTTCATCTCTGGGTCCCACAGTTTCACAGGTCCACTTTCTTTAGATCTGAATTTAAAAGACAGGGTAAAAATTAATAAATATTTAGTCGTTTTTACTGAGGCAAGCTCGTTGGCTGTGATCTACTTCATTATGTTGCTCACAATTTTAAATATGTACAGTGAAACCTGCCTTGTGCAGACGCTCTTGGTTCCATCCATAATTATCCCTATATGACAGTGTCCTTTTGTCAGAGGTTCCCCTAATTTGCAACCCAGGAGCACCTGTACTTGTACTCAGTACAAAGAATGATCATGAGAGCATCAAAAACTCTTAGCAATATTGCCCGAAGATCTCCTGCTTTCCTGTTTTAAAACATTGACATGCTGATCAAGCATTATAATTTTACAGACCCTTCAGGACACAAAGGCCCTAGTCAGTGGGATGCCTGTATTTTGAATTCCACTCTGTGCACAAGTAATTTAAAGTAAAATCTGATGCTAGCTAAACTTTAAACCATATGTAACTTCATCCAAAGCAAATGAGTTATCCACAAAATGTGTGTGCACAAACAAGAAAACTGAGTTTGATTATCATATCAGGAGAGCCATGTATCAAGGGCAGCAGCGGTGAGATGCCCTGCATTGGTTATTTCTTGGCCAATCAAGAAAATCAATTTCTTTAGCCTCACCCCCAAGCGAGAAATATTCCAAAGATGGCAACATGACGAATTTGCAACGCTGTGTACATTTTGAAGCAACGGGTGAAGAAACAGTCATGTTGCTGACACCCACAACCTCTGTAGGGTGCAGCTGTTTGGTTCACAATGGTCAGGGTTTAATTTGCTTGTATCCAGGTCAGTCAAATATCCTCACAATTTTTTTTCGTTGTTAAAACTACTCAGATGTTTGTCTGATCATGCATCATGTGTGGTATAGGCTGGGTGGGTTTATATAAGCATTTTATTTACCTAATCTGTTGTTCTTAAACCTACTTAAATCTGAATTTGGTTTTACTCTTATACCATTTCCTCCGTGCATGACCAGCATCCTTGTCAGCTCATTAATTTTTGTTATTTGTTGTTTGTGCCATCCTGAAGAAGGGGCCATGCATGACCAGCGCCCATGTCAGCTAAGTGATTTTTATTTGTTGTGATCTGCTTGTGCCATCCTGAAGAAGGGCCCATGCATGACCAGCGCCCATGTCAGCTAAGTGATTTTTATTTGTTGTGATCTACTTGTGCCATCCTGAAGAAGGGGCCATGCCCCAAAATGTCAACTCCCTGTCTAAGATTTCATGCTGATTTTAAGGGAAACCTTTCAAACTTTTAGACTTTATTTCTTGCTTCTCCTGCTTATGTTCCATCCCCCGATAAAGAGGGAGGAAAAAAAATTTTCCCTAGCAAGCCAACCTTTCTGTTAACAACATGTAAACATTAACACAATTTTGTCTTTACTGTTCCTAATATTGTAATAATAAGTGGTAATGCTTTCACATAGAAACATTTCCAGAAACCACAGAGTTTCTCTTTGTCCCTGATATTGTACAGTTTATAATGAGAGCTGTGATGGTGGAGAAAAAGACGAACAAGTATTGGTGTAACAGGGTCGAGCGGTAGCGGGTCTGTTACTTTCTTAATTGTGGAAATGGCTCTATCACCCTTCCACTCTGGACACAGCAACAAGTCGTCTTCACAGCTCCATGTAAACTTTTATTCTCCCTCACGTCACTGTGAGAGCCCAGCAACTAAAGGACGAGCGACTGACTCGAAGCTCGCACTCTGAATGAATGCACTACTCCAATCAACTCTGACTGAACTGGTCGCGTCTCGCTCTTGTTACCCACGCTCCCCGCACATTGTCGCTGACCTTTTGCTCTCGCCTCCCGCTGACCCTCGGGTCCCCCTTTGTTCTAGAGCGACCCTGACCCCCTTATGACTCTAAGTTGCCCTACCATTCACTGGGGAAGCCTGGTCGCACCTAGATTACGTCACAGGGTTATGGTGGCCTCGGACCGTGAGTCCTTGGCCCTTCCCTGCACAGATACCCTTTGTTTCCCACTCTTGAGTAACAGACGACCAGTAAGGTGCAGGATGCTACTATCCACGCCATGCCGGCTATGAAGAGTTCAAGGGTCGACAGACTGGGCGCCAGGGGGTTACATAATCACCACCCGGCTACATTGGAATCAGCAACAGTGACACGTATCACAAGTAATAAATTAGTGCGGAGTGTAGAACCCATTGGCACAGTGAACATCAGACTCATATCTTTGTTGGCTGTCATAGAACACCCATGGACAAATACACAATCATGAAAACCCTGCAGGTTATACAAGTCGTTTGACGCTGTTAGTAAGCAGCAGCAACTTCATGCAAGGGTTTGATTTGTAGATGCTCTGTGAATAGTAAAGCAAAAATGACAAGCAACTACAGTTTTGTTTTTGTTTCCATGTCATGATATTTATATTTTTGACATTAATTCTTGGCTTTAGAGGTGAAATAAATTTAATCATAATATTTCAAGGTTATTTATGAATATGATAACAGTGGAAGGTGCACAGCAAAAGTACAACAGTTATTGTCAATTATTTAATTATGTGCAAAGTTACAGTGGATAACTCAAGCAATGTGGATTCAGCATGAAAAACTCACCTCTCTGAGTGAGGTATTCCACTGACTGCCTGCGCAATTAAAGCGAGCAATGACAGTTGCTCTAAGATGGGGGGAGAGGGGAGGGGAGGGAGGGAAAGCTCTCTGTCAGAACTAGTTTATTATAAAACAGCTTCAAATGAACTGTCTGAGTTCACGTATAAGAACAATGACCCTGATGATGTGGAGAAAGGAATTATTGACTATATTATTAGTATTACAGCCCAATTCACAGTGGCGACAAGGGTGTTAGAAGCTGCAATCGGACGGCAGGAAAACCCAACAACCATGTGTGCCATCTTTACCAGGCAAGAGGATCTTCACAGTAGTGCCTCAAAGTGTAGTCCACACAAAACTATGCTGAAAAATGCCACAGATGGTGCAGAATGCACGAAATCTGTGCAAACTCATGCCTGTAAATTAGACCTCCATAAGGATAAAAAATTTGTCTCATGACAGGTGATGTTCAAGTTGAATCCCTAAAGGCAGTCCTTGTCTGCATTTGGCAGGTATCAATTGGTCAGAGGTCATTTGCTGTTGAAAACTAATGCATGCCGATCACAAATGTCCTGAGATGGGAGGTGCCCGTTGGTCAAAGGGCCCGCACAAGGCAGGTTTTGCTGTATAATACAAACAAATTTTGCACATAAATGCAATGTTAACATCATAAAGAAGCCCCCCCCCCACACACACACACACATGCACTTTACTTACGGTGTTTCCTTTCCACCTGTGACAATAAGACCATCCCTAAGTGTTGTAAACATTGTGAAAACTGGTCCATTGTGTGCCTTTGTCACCACACGAGTTAAACTTGTGTCCTGCCACACGTAGACATCACCACTCATGGCCCCTGTGTATGTCACGTTATTCTGAAGAAAATGCGAAAGAACACACAAAATATTAGTTATAAACTGTTAGTCACTCACATAAGATGGCAATAAATAAATGTAGTTTTATGTTTAAGAAAATTATGACATCAAAAGCAGGTTCCCCATTTTTTGACAAGCTTGTGTGTACATATGCCTGCTTTCTAAGCAAATATCTGCTTTTTTGCCCTTTGCTGCTTCTCTCCATCTCTATGACATCCAGATCCTTGGTTGCACCATGATTTTGCTTCACAAAAGAAATGCTTCATTTTGCTGAGAATTCCACTTCAACCCTTGGGTATCCATTTTAAACTATTTCATCTGAACTGAGTGTGAGTACTTTCTTACAGTTGATCTCTGACATCATAATTTAACTTTATCACGCTCACTTTTCACATCTGTAGAATTCAGCTCTCAGGTGTGACCGACAAAAAGATTTTGACACATGGCTACATCATCTGTTGTCTTGTTCAGAAAATAAATAGGTCTTTGATAGGATATGTTGTTTTTGTATATTTTTTCCCCGGGGGTATAAACTTTTAGGGATTTCTGTTCAGCTCTATTTTCCATACTGATTTTTGAGACAAATATAGAAAATCTGGTATACAGTAGACAACTCTGCATTCCTTGTACAAGTGTCTATCACTTAATTTGCAGAGAAAATTTAACAATCATTAATATCTATTTCTACATGCTTCAGTTCTTGTGAATTCTTTTAAATTGTGGTTCTACTGTGATTGCAAAGTAGCAACACATGCAATTTGGGTAAGAATTCACTTTCAAACCACGACTTGACAAACTCAATTTTATGAAATGTCAAAGCTAAAGAGCTAAATCATGATTTTGCTTTGTTAACTAAAACATTTTCCCAGGAAACAACATCCCCACTAATTTAATCAAGCACTCACCGTGCCAAAGGCCACAGATAGCATGGTCTGCATCTTATAACAGGAACCAGATGGACCAGTCACACCACCTATTATTCCACGCTTGCCAACAAGCTGCCCTCCAGCTACAGACCAAAACTTGACATGTTTCACACCCACAGTGACAAACTGAGTATCAGAGTCTGGTCGAAATTCGGCTCGGAAGATACGCTTGCTGTGACCAGGTGCACCAGCCACCTTGCTACCTAATGTACCCAGGGAAGAAAAATTCAAACTGCATCTGTCATCTCTGCTTTTACATTTCATTATGAATCTGTGACCAGTGATTATCACAGCCTGAGTCCGCTCAATATAAAGAATAGTAACAGGGATCCATTTGGTATCATCTCATCTAAAGTTACCCTAACATGGCCTCTACAGTAGTTAAAATGCAATTCTCCTAAACTCTTCAAATTTTTTTAAATGCTTTTAATAAACATATGCAACGTGTATGGAAATTGCACATAAAGCAAAAATGACAAATTTTGTATTTATAATAAAATGCAAACAGCCCTAGAATGACCCATACCATGCATGTCAAAAAGGCTCACCGTCTTGCCAGCGCCAAATAACAATACTGTGCTCGTTCTCCAGCCCAACTGTCAGAAGCATCTTGCCAGTGCAGGAAAAGTCCAGCGAGCAGATGGCAGACGCATGATTTCCCTGCAAAATGGATAATGTCTCCTTTGTCCGGACATCCCAAACATGCACAGTAGGCACAGTACCAATCTGCGATGTAGCTATGATGTGTCGAAACTTTGGATGCTTGTTGACAGCAAGAGCAACGATGTCATCGGTATGTTTCAGATAGAAGGACTGAGCACCTGGGATGAAAATGTAAATATTATTCAATAACATAATTAGCTGCAGTTTTGCACCGTATACACTGTTTCACATTTCATTCACTTAACAACAGGGAGATGGCAGGCAAGGGTAGGGGTTAGGAAAGGACTAGGGGCTAGTGGGGGGGGGTAGTAAAGGGGTAAGGGCTAGTGGGGGGGGTAATAAAAGGGTAGGGGTGGGGGAAGGGGTAGGGGTGGGCAGAGTAAGAAAAACTTTGGCAGCACTGAGTCCCCTGGCTAGTTTTAAGGCAAAACCCTTGCCAAACAGCACAGACCCTCATGTTGTCTAGAGTGCGTGGGAGAATGTTGAAGTGTCTTGCGACCGGAAAGTTTCTCATGTCTTGTGTCAGCAAGGTGCTCCTTGAAGTGGCTGTTAAGTGTGCGTTATGTTTCACTAATGTAGAGCAAAGTGGGGCAGATGGTGCATGAGATGGCATAAATGATGTTTTTGTTAACTCCAACAAAAGTACTGGCAGCGCTCAAACATAGCCGTATGCAGACGCATGTGACCAAGGGAGCTTACCGTACCCAAACACGTAGCAAAGAGAGGGCCGAAAGAAAGGAACTTGGCAGATCCTCAAATCTGCCAATCTGCAGGATCTGCCAAGTTCCTTTCTTTTGGCCCTCTCTTTGCTACATGTTTGGGTACGGTAAGCTCACTTGGTCACATGCGTCTGCATACGGCTATGTTTGAGCGCTGCCAGTACCTTTGTTGGAGTTATCTTTCAATAATTTAAGCACTCGGTTCTCATTTATTTGTTATTTGATGTTTTTGTTGGTGCAGGTGAAGTGACAATGTTAAAAGTGCTTTTTGGTGTGTGGAGATGTGTAGTGGTGTTGAGGTGTGGGCATGTGTGGCAGCAGGAAACACTGCATGGGGTGGTGCCAAAGGATTGAGGGGAAAGGGTGTATATTTTCAGTTTAGAATGATCCTCCAGATCTCAAAGCCTTTTATCCCACCGAGATGCCAGGAGAGGGCATTGACTGAAGAGTTGTGGTTCAGATTTGGATAGAGTAGGTACCAGTTAGAGAGGAGGATTCTACGTATAGGAAGGCTGTGGGGGGTGGTGGGTGAGTATGACAATGAGGCAAGGCTCAGTGTGTTTAGTGTTGTGGGTGGACTGGAGTGTGAGCATGCGTAATGCCGAGGCAGCATTTTGTTTAGCAGAGTGCAGAAGATCTAAAGGGTAGTTACGGGCCAAGAAGAAGTCCGACACTTTGTCTGAATGTTCACTGAAGTCAGTGTCGTCAGAACATAATCTGCGGAGTCTGAAGAATAGCGAGTAGGGCATGCTGTGTAGTGTGGATGGTGGATGGAAGGCATAAAAAAACAGGTATGCATGCGAGTCTGTGGCTTTGTAGTGGATGGTGGTTGCTAAGGCGCTATCCTGCAAGGTTATGTTAATGTCAAAGAAAGTGACAGATGTGCTTGAAATGTAGGTGTACTGTATGGCAGGGTGGAAGTGTTGTATGTAGGGAGTGTATATTAGCAACCGACACTCTGAGAGGGAGATAGGACCCAAACCATCATCAATGTACCGTCTGTACAGTTCCAGTGTATTACCCACGTAGGTGTTGCAAATGCTGTATTTGAACCAACCCATGAATAAACAAGGGTAGTGGGGCCCCCATCTTAGTTCCCATGGCAACATTGTTGATCTGGTAGAAGATGTGGCCATTAAACTCAAACATGCTGAATGTGTAATCAAAGTGAATCAAAGTGAATCAAAGTGGATCAAAATTTATTTTTTTAAGCTGATGGAGAAATCATATAAGATCATGGGGAGTAACTTTCTGCTGCATGTTTTACACTGTATTACAGAAGTTACTAGCCACAGTTGAGCTGCTTTCTGTGTCTGTGAAAACTCAGAACACCACATGATTCCAACAAATGTTTAGAGGACTCCAGAGCATTACCAGAAGACAGATTCTGCACAATGCCAGCACCAGCAGCATGAAAGATGATGTCTGCACCATCGTTAACGTAAAACAGATTGTTGCGAGCATCAAACCCTCGGTAACCCTGAATGTGTTCCAGCTCAAGATTCTGCAAGATGACAAACAGATTTCAAATGACAGTTGACAACAAGTGTTTGCTAATAAACAACAAATGGTGTGACTGATGTTGACTTTTTTCACCTTTAAGTTCTATTCTCACTCATCCTTCTTCTGTTTTGTTAGCTTGTCTGAAGAAGTTCTATGTACATGCAGAGGACAATATGTTTTATGCAGTGCTTAATGTTTTCGTTTAACTCACCGTCACTTGCGTTGTTCTTCTCTTCTTGCTGCCTGTTGTGGCTGGTTCTGCCCTCTTGACTTTGGGAGGTTCTGGTGCGTTACGGCTGACGGCTGGTCTGGACATGATACAATCCATCATGTGAACAGTGGACAGAGATGTACTTGGCACTACCCACTTCATGATGTGAACAGTGGAAAGATATGTACTTGGCACTACCCACTTCATGATGTGAACAGTGGAAAGATATGTACTTGGCACTACCCACTTCATGATGTGAACAGTGGAAAGATATGTACTTGGCACTACCCGCTTCATGATGTAAACAGTGGAAAGATATGTACTTGGCACTACCCACTTCATGATGTGAACAGTGGAAAGATATGTACTTGGCACTACCCACTTCATGATGTAAACAGTGGAAAGATATGTACTTGGCACTACCCACTTCATGATGTAAACAGTGGAAAGAGATGTAAAAGATAGTACAAGATGTACTGGACACTACACACTTCATGTGAATGGTGGAAAGGGATGTACAGACACTACACATTTCATGATGTGAACAGTGAAAAGAGAGGTGTGTGATGCTATACACACTTGATCACATGAACAATGGAAAGAGATGTAAAAAATAGTACAAGATGTCCTGGACACAACAAAAGGAACTTAGCAAAGTGAGAGTTAGACAACAAATCAACGTTTTGGGGCATAGCCCCTTCTTCAGGGCGGTAGAAACAGACAGATAACAAATAACAAAAATAACTTAGCTGACAAGGACACTGATCACACACAGTCGATGTCCAGGGAGAGAATGTGCGCGAGAGAGAGAGAGACAGAGCCTAGGAAACAGAGTGTGTTAAGCCAGTCAGTGGCGAGGAGCACTACAGCCAATAGAAAGGTGTGTGCTATCGGGACTATCTCTTCCACATTCTCTTCCTGGACATTGACTGTACATGATCAGCATCCTTCTCAGCTAAATTATTTGTTATCTGTTTGTGGCGTCCCGAAGAGCACGTTATGCCCGGAAACACTGACTTGTTGTCTAACTCGCTTGGCTAAGTTCCTTTTGTTGTATATTTATTACCCCAAGCTGCACTCACCTGTTTCTTTTCTTATATATATATATATGTTTTTCCTTACTTCTCTGTGTCCTCAATTTCCTGCAAGTTTGGACGCACCCCTTCCTTCCTCTGAACAGGTGTGGCATAAATCTTTGTGCTGTAGTCAACGTTCTTCTCCCTCTCTACATCACTGTCATAACCTTCATCAACCCAAAAAGGATAAATGCAAATTACTTTTGAGTCTGATGCTGGCAGTTATGCACAGGCCTGGTTATTTGATAACATGTTGTATCTTTTCACCTTCACCGTTACTCAGAACCACATTTTTTATATTTTCTCACTCCTCTTTGTCTTCTTGAAAAGCCTTTAAAATTTTTTCCAAGCTCCTGAATCAGGTCTTGAAAGCGATGACAAAACATAAGCTAACCCTCCTCAACTCTGAGACAACTGTTTGTGGGTTTGCATGATACCTAATGCTTATGACTTTTTTTCTGGCTTGCTTTAAAAACCCAGGCCCCAGAAAGAAATGCTGTTGCTAGTCCATTCCAGAGTCACACACTCACCTTCTCCCTTAGAGTCTGTCACACACTCACCTTCTCCCTTAGAGTCTGTCACACACTCACCTTCTTCTTCAGAATCAGTATCAGAATCATCACTTTCCCCCTGGGCCCGTCCTTTTTCTCCCACAGACTGGCGACTCCACACCATCACAGATGTATCAGCCCCCCCAGTTGAGATCAACCTGCGACCATCACTTGTCCATCGGACATTTGTAACATGGGCGCTGTGACCAACATATTTCTTGTGCTTGGCAAACTTGCCCTGCGTAACATACAGAAAAATATTGATATTATACCAGTTTTAACTTTATTATTAATACATTTGTGTCCTGACCCTGCATCTTCAGCAAGATCTTAACACTGCGTTAATAAACCTCGGCTCTTGGCATGCTCCAGACCTTATGCCACCATGCAGAAGTCTGTATTTTTACTTGAACATTATGGAAGACTTTAAGATGTTACTTCTAGAATTATCTAGATTTGTCCAAATAATCACACACAATATATAACCCTCACATCTGGTGCTTTTCGAACACACAATTTCTGATGTCTGCATCAATGGTCACACCTTTGCAGGGTAGCTGAATAATTTGACAAAGCCGAAGTCATCCGCAGTAGCCAGAAGACTGCCATCAGGTGACAAACAGGCAGCATTGACATCTGTAACATCACTTTTTGGTGGCCACACCCCTTCACACGTCGCACCAAGCACGCAGGTCCACGTGGACCAGTTGATTTTCTCGATCTCCGAGGTGTTTATTGTGATTCTCTTGCCTCTTGGAGCCTCAAAGAATAGTAGTTCCTTTGCCCCAGAGTTCACCATGACAACTTTGCCTGCAAAATGACTTCTTTTACTCAGTAAACAGGTTTCCATCTACCAACAGCATTGTATGCATGTACACAAATTTTAGCACACCTTTCTCGCTGAAATGTGTTAGTGTAATCAAGAGAAGTGGGGATCACTAATCTATATCATACCCAGAAACAGCTTTCACTGGACACAAACCACCAAGCCTTCAAATGCAGTGTAGGTGAAAGACGAACAAACCCAACCAAACCCAAGGAAGTGACCGCCAAAGAGGGATGGAAACTACTGGCTGGTCCTGACGCCATCTGGAAATTGTCTGTAAGAACAGCAAGGAGAGGCAGTAACAGTCACCACTAAGGTAGTGACTGAGACAAAGGGAGGGAGGGGAGAGAGGGTGTGACTGAGAGAGAGAGAGAGAGACTAGTTTTAAACCAGAGATGGAGCACCATGCACCTTTCTTGTCCCAGTCAACATGAGTGATGTAACTTGAAGCTCCTTTGCAGATACCAACACGCTTGCTGCCCAAAACATTGTAAATATCCACAAAGTTGTCATGGGATGCTACAGCCAGGTACTTTCCTGTATCTGCATACAAAATGTCATTTGTTAAATATTTTAAAAAGAAATTCCAACCAAAAAATCTTAGAAAAGACAGTTCTCTGCCTTGATCAAAACATTAAAACATTAAACATTAGAAACACCATTAAACTCTCCTAGTAACACAGGGGTTGCAGCATCCCCAAAGAAACATATATCCTGGTATAAAAGAAGTATAAGGAATCTGTATCTGTGATATGTGAACCCATTCTGCTAAAATGTGCAGCAACTCATACGGAGGGAAAAGACTCCCCAGACTTCCCGCATGTACCTGGTCAGAACAGTGATTACATAAATAATTTAAGAAAAAGATAAAAATAAACTATCTTCTAAAAACAAAATTTTAAAGATCACTGTCTTGCCTGGTGAGAAACGAATATCTGAAATTTCTTCTTTCCTGTGATGAATTGAAGCCACAACATCCATTGTGTCGACATTCACCACGGTAAAACTTCCTTTAGAATCAACAGATTTAAATCAACAGTTGTTCAGTCTTTTAAAAACCCTCAATATGCATTATATACTACATTATTACATACAATATTATTTGTCTACAAAGTATAATCTGTTGCTCAGTACTCTTAAACAAGGTAATATTCTAGTCAATGCACCTTCAAGCGTTACATCAGATTCTTGCAATCCTGATTAACAAACATCAACTTCCTAAATCATAGCAAGTGCATAAATATAATTAAATCAGCAGGTTACTTAAATGCAAACATTAGTGACATACCATCTTTTAGCCCAACAGCAAGAAATTTTCCATCAGGTGAGAAACAAACACATCGGCCTGCATGCTTGAGTTCCTTGACACTGATAAGCTGGTTCACATCTTCGCATGACCAGACCCTCAATGTCTTGTCATCGCTGACTGTGGCATACAGTGGCTTACTAGGATGGGTGGACAGCCCCCAGAGCTCTCCTTGCATGTGGCCCTGAACATAAAGGACAGACAGGGAAACAAAGCGTTCACAGATCTTACTAACAAGCTTTTGAGAAAATGTTTTCTGGGTCCTGCTTGCAAGTCTCTGTTCTCTCCTACTTATGAAAGTGTGTTTACTGGTTCAGAAGAGGGAAGCAAGGCGCTTAGGTGCTTTGTTCCAAAACTGGCACAAAATCACACCTGTGCAAATTCTCACATGCTTTAGATAGATTTCGATGGACAACAACTAAGAGTGAACCTGTTCAAAAAGGTTTTTTACCTGTGCTAGAATAAGCATAGGTCCTGCTTTGTCCACTTCAAGGATGTCTCCATTCACAGTGCCAACCAGAATCTTGCCATGTCCGAGTACAATGGCACGCACTGCTGGAGACTCTGATGTCAGTATGCCCTTTGACCCCTGGGCAATAGCTGCTCTCGTAATGGCATATGTTTTAAGACACTTCTCAAACTGGTCATCCCAGAGACCAACGATGCCATCTTTGCCACCCGTCACAAAACCCTGTAAAATGACCCGCATATGGCTCAATTTCTTTAGTAGAATTAGGGAATTAAAACATTAGATTCTGTGAATCTTGGTGGACAACAGCATATGCAAATGACATCATATGCACACAAACACATGAATATCTGTTCAGCATGCACACACAAACACACACTTGCATGCCGGGCTCACTTTATCAAGGGAGTGCATGGCAAAAACAGGTCCGACATGCGCCTTAACTACTTTCTGAAGTGACAGTCCATTCCAAACGAAGATGTTGCCATCTGCACTGCCAGAGAAGCAGACGTCAGCTGTTTTGCCATATGACACACATAGCATGTCACACAGCTTAGCCACCTGACCCACAGTACCCCTGTTGGATGTGAAGCCGCCTCCTGACAAAGAGCATCACACGTTCACTTTACCGCCTGCAGTGTCACACCATCAACTTATATTGCTGGAAAAAGTGAAACTGTAAAATAAACTTCTGCATATATCACAACTCCCTGAATGTCCTGGCTACAGAAGACATTAGATGTGTTGGACTCGGTATACAGTTCATCTTTTCTGACAAAAGCTGTTCTCATAGCTAAATCATAGCTTTACCCCTGAAATAGTTCAGGAAATCATTAAATAATGAACTGCAGTGAAGTGGCACCAAAAATGCAGTTTGTAGGACTGATAGCTCACAGCCAAGAAAGCACCACCATTTTATTCGTGGGAAGACACATACGCATGTGCATGGATGCATGCATGCACCAGATATTAAGAGACCAGATACCTGTCTGATTCCAGAACTTGATGTGCTTGACACCAACTGTGACTAATTTGGTTGCATCAAAGGGATTCCACTTGATCACAAAAATTTTGTCTTTGTGTCCCCTGCAATGTGCATCATAGTTTTGAATGTATATTGTCAACTGGCTTTCTGAATGTACACAACAGTCAGAAATACTGAAAAAAAGAAAAACTACTTTTAAAAAATCTCTCTCACATAGGCACACTGCTCCACCTACACATACCCCACCCCACTCCCTACTCCACATCTATCTTAAAATCCCTGCTACAGAGCACCATGCATTACACAGACTTCTTCGACAACCAACCTGGTAGTAGCCAACTTCTCTCCCTTCTTCCAGTCCCACACAACAATGCAGTGGTTGTCATCCAGCCCAACTGATGCTAGCTGTCTGCCATCAGCTTCAACAATGCACATGCACATTGCAACATTAGCAGTGGCGCAAGCTCTGATGATAAGTTTTTTTTTAAATTTTAAACACAAACATTTGTTCTGTCTCGTATATCACAGTTATCAGCTTACAGAGTTAAGGGCCCTACCCAGTCTTGCACTTGTCAAAAACATCATGCCCCAGCACCAGCTGGATGTAGTACAACACATGTGCGAGGAGATTTCCAAATATCTGTTCATGATTATGAAATTATGATAAAACTTGATCACAAATGTCAGACAAAATTAGCACAAAGCTGAACAGTGAACATACCAGAGAAGTCCACAGCACAAACGCCTCTCTCATGGTGGCCCTTGAGAATGGCTCCTGTCTTCAAAGTCTCTGCATCCCATACATGAATGGTGGGATCACGTCCAACCTGCTCCAACAAAAACACAAAAAATGTTTTCCACTAACATACTTAAGAATTGAAAAACATTTCACTGATGTGAAAGTCAGTGAAAACAATGAATTGATTGTATGCTAAGCACCATTTGCTCAAACACCTTGGACACCATCATAGGATTCAGCACCCACAGACTCAACAGCAGAAAATCTTTCAATCCCTAAATTTTTCAGCTTGAGTTACAAAACATGACACATATTCCACACTTCTTTTGAATGAATGATTTTTGTCAATGGACCAGTAAGCCATAACTGTTGCGATATATGATACTTGCACATGACCAAATTGTGTTATTTCATGTTTTTGTGTCAGAACATGTCACAGTAACAGCCTTTGTACCATACAAAGGTTGCAGCATAAAGAATTCCACAATTTTTTCACAGAGAAAGAAAAACTGCACCCACCTGTCCCGTAGCAATTAGGTCTTTAAGAGGATGGATGCACAGACACAGGATATCATCTGTATGTTGAGTATAAAAACGTTGCTGGTTCTTCTCTTTGTTGTTGACAATCCCAATTGCAGCCACATGATAAACAACTTCACCTGTCTGTGTGTAAAATACGTTGTTGCGGCAGTCATACCCCCGATAACTGTTTGGAAATGCATTAAAGTAAAATTACTCACGGTATCATCCTCCCATTAGCAGCAGTGGGAACACTTAAACATACATCTATCCAATTTATTATTCATAAAGAGAAAGCCGTACATCCATTGTTCAAAGAAACAATTAATAATGTATGTCTCATAACTGATCTCTTATCATAATCTACAATTATAAATTGAAAAAAAATCATCACAGAAACAAAACTCATGCTGAAAAATTTAGACCCTGCTCACCCATGGACATATTCCAGTCGAAGTCCATCATTAGGTCCTTGCTTGCGTTTTTCTCCTGGCTTCAACTCCTGTTGTATAAGTTTCTTCATCTGTTCAGCATCTTCGCGATACAGGCACCGTTGGTACTGAATTTGTTTCTCTTGTTCCACATCAGAATCCACAGAGGCCACCTCTGACAGGTCGGAATCACTCTCCTCGCTGTTTGAATCCACATAAGCTGGAAGAAACCAAACAGATGTACACGAACCTGACAGTCGGAAAGCTGTGGTAACCTCGACCAAGGAGTTTTGTGATGACAGTTTTTATCTAGCACATGTCAGAGATAAATGGATGCAGAACCAAGCATATTAGATGGAACTCATAAGGAAAAAAATTAGAGTGAAAAACTGTAAAGGCTAAATTTAGGTAGCTTCAGTGTCATCAAATACAAACTATTGTGACTAACCCTCAACACTTCATTACTTTGAGGCAGTTATGAAACAGACATCAAAACATACCATTGTGGACATCAGGCAAGTCATCGTCACGGCCAGTGCCTTGCAACAGAAAGCGCCATTGAAAAATGGCGTGATCAGCACCCCCTGTTGAGATCACTCTTTGCTTGTCCGATGAGAAACGTACATTTGTGACGTGTGCAGAGTGTCCCACATACTTCCTAAACTTAGCACCTAGATGAAAAACAAGAATGGCATGCCAATGTTAAATAAATTTTATAAAATCTACAAATGTTTTATTTCCATGCAAAATATTTCTGAAGAGCAATGTTCTTGAGTGACAGTGTGCTCCTACGTATGTGGCACGTGCACATGCAGGCACATCTTTCAGAAGGCAAAACTTTGACTTCCAAGAAGCCATTTTCTTGCTTGCGCTTTACCCTGCTTTAGAAGTTAAGAGCACCTCAAGCTAAGCGGCCACCCCTATAAACAGCCATCACACTTGGAGAAAATAACATTTGCAGGATGCAAGATCTGAACCCTCCCCCAATGATAGTGTCTGAGTGCCAAGTACTAACTATTCCACCACCAGACTGGCCTCCCAAGAAGCTATAAAGCACTATTCATTTCTATTGCATGCTATGCACCACTGGTGTATTCAATCACGAACACAACTCAGAACCAAGAGGTGCATCCCTTTTTTGTACTTTCAAGGTATTTTGTTGTGCCATATCCTGACGTCTTTGAAGGCATATTCTTTATAAACCAAGCGGCCAACAGCCTGTAGAAGTTTTTCTCAATAAAAGAACACCAATAAAAACATAAAAAGAAAACATTTCAAGGTACTTAGACCTACAATACCAAGCACATGCCACAGCTATCTGTATGTCTTACAAACTATTTTTTGTTGTGAATGCATTTTTGCATAAATTCTTTATATCCTCAACAAAACACTCTATAATCTATAAATGTACGACTTGTTCATCTGCTACACTGGTGACAGAAATCCTGCAGACAGCAGGCGACATCACAAGGAGGATCAACAGATGAGAAACTACTGCCTTTCCTTTATCTGACATCAGGACTCTTGTGCAAGTCTCGGTGTTATCTAGTTCTGCATAAGCGGCTGCTGCAGCACGAGAACGCCCTTACAGCTCACAGTTATCCTAACATCTGTGCACTAGATCTGTTTCGGAGACAATCTGCATCAGTCCTAGGAGGACAATGAAAACCTTGTACTAAAGTCCCCTGAAGACAGAATACTGTCATAATGTTTCAATAATAACATAATTTTTTAACAATGTTTCATTAATGTGGAAACAATTTTCTTTCTTTTCTTTTCTTCTTCTTTTTTTTTTTTACCTTTCTTTAAACATGGGAAGCGGAACAGTTTGACCCAGCCAAAATCATCGCCTGTGACAGTGACTTGTGCACTGAAATTAGCATCTGTGGCGTTGACATCATTTGTGTCAGTGTACTTTTCCCAAATGCCACTGACTTCGGCACCCAGCACACCTGTGAAAGATGCCCAGTGAATGCGCTGTATCTCTTCCTTGCTTGTCACCTGCTTCCCAGCTGCAGACAGATAAACACCAGTGTTCACCTTAGGAGGTTAAGAAGAAGAAATTGAAGTCACTAAATCTGTTTCATCATAAAGATATATAAAATTGCAGAATGCTGAACAATGCATTAAAAAAACCCTCATTTATACTAAAGGTATATGCATATGCATAAAGAACCTGCTGTTTCCAATATGTCTTGTAGATGGCTTCTTGGGAGTAAATTTAGCTACCTTTATAATGAAGAAGACAATTCTACATGCTTTGATGTATAAACAGACCCAACCACCACATTTATTCTGTGGCAATGACAGAAATACTGACCATGACAACCACAAGTAAGCTCCAGACCTTCATCAACCGCTGCCTCCGAAACATCCTGCACATCAGATGGCCAGAGAAAACTTCCAACATCAGCCTATGGAAGAGATCAAAACAGATCCCCATCGACCGAGAAATCAGAAGAAGAAAGTGGGGCTGGATAGGCCACACCCTCAGAAAGAGCTCTGACAACATCACAAGGCAAGCCCTCGACTGGAACCCACAAGGGAAAAGAAAAGTTGGCCGGCCAAGACAGACATGGAGGAGGTGCATGGAGGTTGAAATAAAGGCAGCCGGATGGACATGGGCTCAGCTGAAGAAGACCGCCGCGAACCGAGTCCGCTGGAGGAGTGTCGTTGAGGCCCTATGTTCCCCGGAGGAGCAAACGGACTAAAGAGAGAAAGAGAGAATGACAGAAATGCTTAATGGACGTATCACCAACTCACTACTCACTGGGCATGCTGAAGAAGAGGCGTTCTCCAGCACCACTATTGGTCTGCAAGAACTTGCTGTCTTCAGACCAGTCTATGTGTGTGATAAAACTTGAACTTCCAGAGCAGGTACCCACACGCTTGTAGCGCTGTTCAACTGCGTAGATGTCAACAAAGTTGTCATTGGAACCCACAGCTAAAAATTTACCACAAGGCGAGTACTTCATTTCATGGATCACTTCCTTGCGATCCTTGATGTGAACCAGTTCCAAGAGGTCTCTGAAAAATCAAAAATATAAAGAACAAAATGTCATTTTAAACATGAAATTGAATTCTTGACAAAAATTTGGATTCAGTGATCAACTGGTAATAAATAAAACTCTGTAACTTTCTAAGCACAGGCTTGAAAAATACAAAAATAAAAAGAGGGTGATAAGTTTAGGATCAACCATGCTAGATGAGCTATTCAATTACAAGACCTTACTGAATGTTGCTGCTAACGACCACTGACCTGGTACTGAGAACCATGAAAGACCCATCCATCAAGCCCAGTGCCAACTGCTGGCCTTCAGCATCAAAGCTGCATGAGCGCACCTTTTGCTCCACTGTGGTTCTTGACAGGAGTTCACAGCTGTTCATGTTCCACAGCCTGCAGTCATTCAAAGTTTTACTTTTCAATCTATTTATAAAATTCAAAGATGGATGCACAGAAAGTTTACCAATTTTTGCATCATTTTCCCATTTTTTTATTCGTAAAAATGCACAGCTGCGTTTAAATTGGCAATATAGATATGTTGCTGTACTTTGAACTTGCAAACCTGTCAGACAAAACCCATTCCTAACTAGTAACTGCCCTACTCCAGATGGCAAAGTCTGCCTTACCTCACAGTCTGATCATCACTACCAGTAGCAAAGATTGGTTTTTTTGGATGTACAGCCAGGGCCCATAACTCTCCCTCTGCATGCCCTTGCACCAAACACTTTGGTTTGTCGCGGTTCTTAGTCTGCACCTCAAAAATCTCACTGTCGTGTGTTCCAATCAACACATGGTCACCCCTTAAACAAACACTCCGCACGCAAAGTCCTGGAAAGAAAAAGTTTCACTTGGTATGTTTGTGTATATTTGTGTAGGTTTGCCAGTGGCTACTCTTGTTTTGATGCACACTAAGACATTCTTTGATCCTTCTCTGTCAGCACTGTTAAGTGTTTATAGCAATTACATCTGCTTGACAGATACACTATAGTACTTATAATGGCCCCTCAGTGTTTTCTGTTCTCACTCTAACTGTTTACACATAGTTTACACAGAATTTTATTAACATTGCTGACCATTAGAATGATGCAAAATGAACACCACTTATACCCCAAACTGAAACGTTTATATTCAGCAATTTTCAAAAATCAATATGCTTTTTCTGTTTAAGTTTTATATATGAAAATATTATTAAATAAGGGAAATTATTTTCATAGTTATCTCACCTTTGTACCCACCAGGTGCATTAATCAGACTGATGCTTGTGACTGGTTTGAAGTCTACATCCCACACCTTAACATTACCATCTTTACCTCCAGATGCGAATCCCTCTTCACACATGGCAAGGGAATAAATTGGACCCTAAAATTTAAATAGTTGAAAGATTGTTAGTCCTTATAAGATAAATTTTAGATCACAACATGCAGATAATGTGATAATGATAAATAAATAAACATAAACTCAGGGTAAACTTTACCCCATCTATATCAAAATGACACACACAAACATGCACAAAACCCATGCATACAGCAAAAATAATATACATAACTGGCATGCCAAATTAGTACTTACATTATGTGCCAGAGACACAACCCTGTACAATGTGCTGTCTTGCCATAAGTACACATCACCACCAAGGGTACCAGCATAGGTAAGAAATTCCGGACCAAAAGCCAGGCACAGCATGGTCTGAATCTCCCCTGTTTTTCCAAACACACCTTTTTTTGGTGTAAGAGTGTTTCCAGACAAAGTCCAAAACTTAATATGCTTCACTCCACATGAGACAATTGTATTCTCTTTATACAGATGAAACTGGACATCAAAGACCTTAGAAGGAAAAAAAGAAAATAACTACTGAGTTACTTACACAAAAATCAGACTTTATTAATGCATAAATGCAATTAACTAATATACTGCTAAAACATCACACAGTACAATGGTGCTTGATGTTAACCAATATAGGAACTGATAGAACATTGAAAAATTGTATCCCGACACAGGACTCAGAACGATGTTTGAGTGTGAACTTCTTTATTCTTTTCAAATCTTTTCAAATGTGTCATTATCAAGCTTTCTGTGTTAAACTGTAGTCTCAAAATGAGCGGAAACACCACATTTTTAAATAGGCGAAAGACCACAAAATGATAACAAGTTAATCAACAAAACGCTTGTTCCCCTGACACACAAAACAGATCAAAATCAAGTCTTCTTTTATTCTCTGTCACAGGTCTGTAGTATTGAAATGTTTTTGCTTTCTTAATGTTTCAATAGTTCAAAACATCCAGAGTCTAAGACCACTTGAACATAAATCAATACCATCAAGGCACTAGATGCTAGTATCACAAACATAAACAACAGCCTCCTGAGTTATGTTGACACTAATCTGACAAATGTAAAAGTTACTTTAAAAAACAAACCTCACCAATTTTGGATCAATACCTTGTCTCTCTGGGAAATATGGAATGGTCAAATATCTCAATGTTTTGATGTCTGAAATTTTTAATTTTTATAGTGGGGAGTTAAAGTCTCAGGCTAATTTTTTTTCCCTGTTTAAGAAATGGGCAGCAGTTGTGGAGTTTACAGTAACCAGCAGTTAACATTAAACCTTGTAGTTTTTGGAGTGCGGAACAGAGCCAAGACTCATGCCAGGTGCCTTCCCTGGCTGAAAGCCATGCTTGACCACCTTGAGCTTTTACAGACGCAGAGTGAACAAATACACTATCTTTTTTTGGGACAGGGCTGTACACAAGACCACTTTATTGTATAGGCATGGGGTGAGTGGGTATTTGTTGCTTAACGTCCCGCCACAAACTAGGAGCATATCAGGACGGTGCTGCTTGGACAAAGTTTACATGCTGCCACACGTGGGACTGCTGTCGCAACAGGCTTCAGTCCCACCTAGTCACATAATGCTGACACTGGGCCAACCAGTCCTAGTACTGTTCCCTGTAGTGCCAGACATCTGGCAGGATAGCTACTAGATTGAGAATATTTAAGTTGTAAGTATGACTCAGCTGGGGTGGGGGTGGGGGGCAGACCACCGACTTCCCACCTCAGAAGTGGACGCCTTAACCACGAGACCACCGAGGTGGTTTGCATAGACTTTGGCTCGTTTGTAAATGCGTGACCCTTTCTTCAGTTTGCTCCTTCTCCCTAGCCCCACTTCTATCAAGATCTAAGCATACATCCAAGCTCTGCCATATTATGAATTCAAATTAAGCTTTCTTTGGTAAAATGAACCTGTGCTTCATAGCTGCTGCTGTTTTCTTCGATCTCATAATCTAACTTCATCATTCTTGCTGTGAGACGAAACTAGATATGATGAGGTAAACTAGGTCTGATATGTGATAAACTAAATGTACATGTATTACAGTAATTGAGATGTGACAAATTATTTTATACATGTATTACAGTAACTGAGATGTGACAAATTATTTTATACATTACAGTAACTGAGATTTGACAAATTATTTTATACATGTATTACAGTAACTGAGATGTGACAAATTATTTTAACACATATTTCAGTGATAAATAAAAGTAAAACAAAATTCAACACACATTGCAGTTAGATGCCATGAGTAACATACATGCCAATGTTTTTATTTTTCACTCCACAATACATGTATATATATGTTGTACATTACTAATGTTTCAGTGCAACCGGTCCTCCCTTACAAGACCCCTCCATAAAAGACCTGATTTTTGTTGCTTTTTCAAAATCTTACAAGGTAGGTTTTACAGTACAAAATAACTAGTTGTGTTAGCTTTGTTTTGTTTTTTCAGGATAGTTGTAATTTTATTTCCCTACGGCCATAATTTCAGACTGATTTTAGAGACATATGAAAAATGTGGGACTGTATGCAACTCTATATAATTATACTTTTAACAAAAAAGTAACATTAATATTAACATAATTTTATAACAGCAGCTTCAAGGAGTCGTAGACCTTCTTTAGTTCTTACTAACATTTCTGTGTCTTCTTTATTTTATAAAAGTTCTGATTCCATTGTGTGTTAATGCTATTGTCAAACAAAGCAAGTGCAGCAAGCCAGCTATGCCAATGATTTTAAATGAAGGAAAATGCACATGTGAAATAGCAAAGTTAAGTAAAGACAAATATCTGTTTGTATTTCTTACTTTGTCTGAGTGTCCTCTTGCTGTTGCTATAATTTTGCCTCGTCTCCAGTCCCAGATATTGATTACAGAATGTGGGTCCATCCCAACAGATACAAGACGCTGAGAGAAAAAGGACATTTGTTTCATAAATTGGATGAGATCATTTATGCAGGGACTGAAACACTTAGATATGAATTTGAAAACTCCTACATCGACTGGATTGTCCATGTATGGAATGGATCACTTCTTAAGGTCCGCATTGTATTCTTTTCTCAATTCTAGGTTCCTGTGCCAGATAATGGCAGGAACCTAAAGACATTTTTGACTTCTGCCTTTACAGATTAGCATAACTAACATTTACACACCAATAAATCTGGGCAGTAGTGTACGTTTATGGAGATTTGATAAAACGCTACACATACTGAATTTACAAGGAAATAATATAATGAACCTCACACTGCCTTCTTTGTTGAAGCCCATGCCACCAACACCATTCTGATGGCCATCCTTCAAGATGGACACTGTTTCTGTAGTTACAGTGTCCCACACACATATGTAAGGCGCCTTCCCAATCTGCCCTGTTGCTACCAGTGTCCGGTCTGGATGCAATGCCAAACTTGAAAGAAAAGTTTACAATTAGTAGTAGAAGTAATTGCTATATTGTTAGAAGTGGCAATGATGCTAGAAAACACCAGTGGATACACCAAGTTGTTCTGGAGCAGGTAGTTATCGAGGATTAGTGGCTCTTACATGCTCCTGTTTAAGTCTAATACATGTAATCAACTCGCATAGACTGTAGACAGCCTTTTTTTGAACATGGTCTGAATAGTTTACTGTAGAGAATCCATGACTTCAGGGCCTGTACTTCCTTTCTCTGCTGTAAGGGCTGCAACATGTTTTTTTATCAAGTGTATAACACTCCCCACTCTCCTCCACTCCCAATCACCAAACCCTGTCCCAAACTCAGGGTGTGGAGAGAAGGGAGCTGGCGCCACTTCCATCCCCTCTGCATCACCCATTTCTAGAAATACAAAAGAATGGACCCAAAAAATTAAAAGCCAACCTTGCTTATCTACTGCAGACAGGTTACCTTCTGACTGACTGCCTGCCTGAATGAATGAATGAATGATGAGAGTATGAATTCATGAATAAATAAACAAATGATGCAAACTTTCATGCAAATGGTTTGAACACATTAAAATATCATCTCATAGCAGCCAGCCACTGAATTCAGGGATGGGGAAATGTTGTGCCCAGAGGGTCCAGTCCACTAGAAATTTTGGTAGGGCATTACAAAACAAATCACTAACCCATCATGCTACTGATTTTTTGCCAAGTGCTGTACATATAACCTCCCCCCCCCCAAAAAAAAGGAGAAAACAGTTTGGGATAGTGGAAATTTCACTCCTGGAAATTGCTATACATCGATGCAGAGGGCATGACCTGAAACGTCGACTTCCTGTCTAAGTCCCGCTTGGCCAAGTTCTCTTTGTTGTATCTTTATTACCCCAACCCGCAGTCACCTGTTCCTTTTCTTATTTCTGTTTACTTTTTAACCATGCACCACCAACAAACGAGAAATCATGCTGGACCTGCATACTATAGCACCCGCGCTATACTTTTCCAGACCGCATCCTAGTTTTCTGGGCAACTTTTTATGATCGCATTCTAGTTTTCTCACCAACATGACAAAATGCCCTTCTTTTTAAACTGTCCGCAATCTGCCCTTTATTTCCTATATTTTTGTAAATTCAGTTGAGGTCCATTTTGTTGGACGCGCCCGTAGTCTTTTGCAGAACTGTGCATGTCCCGACATGATGCTTTGCAACGCTACACAAGAAGTTGGAATAACACCTCAGAATGCTGTATGCTTGCTCTGATAACATTTCGAACATTTAATAATTAGTTTATAGTAACTTACCTTACAATGTCGTCATCATGTCCAAGAAAGAACTTTTGTTTATGCTCACGTACATTGTAAACTATGCCGACACCTGCTACGAAGTATACCAGATCCTTATTAGCTGTGTAGTATAGATTATTGCGACACTGGTGGCCACGATAACCGTACACCCATTCCAGTCTCAGCTGAGAATCTGGTGCAGTCTTGTCTGCCATATTCGCGGAAAGAAAATGGTTGCTGGGGTAACGCTTACTCACAGTTACTATCGCATTTCCAAATACCGCTCTTTAGGATTGCCTCCTGCGCGCATGTCCGGATGTGCGCGTGTTGTCGAGTTTTGACGACAGATTCTGAAATTGAGGTTTTGTGTTGTAGGCACGGTCAAGGTTATAAATATATCTCTTACTTGCTTATTATGGACCTTTAACAATAATTCTATAAACAGAGTCCGTGAGTTTTATAAAATTCACTAAACGTGTGCACACTTGCGCGTCTACGGAAGGAGAGGGTGCATGCTTGGCCCACGCTGAGACTAGGGAGAAGAACTCTGCGAAGACCGCAAGACGACATTCCTCTTCCTAAGTTTTTGAGTCGCTCGAAATAACTTGCGTCTTCTAATTTCTGATAAAAATCACATTTAAGCGTAGTCCTAAGAATGACTGAAAGTAAAAATATCATCACAAAACTTAAGGCGGATTCTGTCCATCGAATTATCCAAAACAGCCGCCAGAAGTTTCTGTGCTTCACACGCTTAGCAGAAGCAGACGATTCTTGGCAATGGGTGATCGTAGTTACGGATGGCGTTGACGTGTGGAAGAACGAATACGACGAAGGTGCACTGAAGGCCCAGAGTGATCTGGCTAATATTACCTCAATTGATACATTCCTTTCACGATTCAGGTTTGTACGCACACAGTCGTACTTCATACACCACTCTCGACTCTGTCAGTTTGTCAGCGTGTGGACATCTGTAGACTTGGTCAAACTATGAGAACATCCTGAGAAAATGAAAGCGAGATGCAACAGTTTTAGAAGCTTCTGTAGTTTAAAGTACATTTTAAATATTTTGTTCTTAACCGTTGTTCAGGCTTCACACTTCTCGGGTAAAAATTCTAAAACGTTAACGGCACTGGAAAGTGAACTTGAAAAACCCCTTGGGGAAAAACAGAATTGGGTACACCTTTTTTGTAAAAATTCCAAAAGCCAAAAATGTTGAACTGCCTGTCAGAAATGCCATTTACTGCTTATTTGAATATTAAGATTATGCTTGGTACACAGTTTGCTTGCTGAATGCAGTCACCTTTGTCAGCCAAAGGGTGCTGTAAGTTTTACTGATGAATGTGGCTAGGGAGTCCACATAGACAACCCCCCCCCCCAAGATTTTAGGGCAGAAGGGTATGGTAGATGGGAGAAGTGGCATAAAAGGACCAGAAAAATTGGCGCCCCCCCCCTCATGTTTGTATTAAAATAGGTTACTGCAGCATGGGGAATCTGCTTTTGCATCTGAACTAACCAGACAACTAGGTTTGGTTTTTTTAAAAAAGAAAAATGCCAGTAATTTTCCCCCCTGTGTGGTAACATTAACTGCCCTGTTCTCTTATCTGTCAGTACAAATGTACAATTAACTTATAAAGCCAGAACATTATGTCATTAGATCTTGGCAATATGGTGATGAGTTTTCTGCAGTTGTTCAGTAAATGGCATATTACTCCCTGATCACTACCTTTTGGTATAATGATTTTTATGTTTGAAAATATGATTTATGCATTTAAATATTAAACTACCATTTTAACTGCTACAAGGTACTGTGCAGAAACAATATACATGATTACAAATTATTCACTTATTCTTATTCTGAACAGAAATGGTTTCATGGCAGGGGAACTTTTGGTTGCACAAATTGGAACCAAGTTAACTCTAACTGTTGGAAAAGGAAGTTCTACCATGGATTTTGATCTTTTTGAGGCAAAGGCTGCTGAGAAAAGGACAGAACTGCAAACAGTTCTTTTTCATCTTGCAGAACAGACTTTACAATTAGAGGAAAGACTGTCTGTGGCTCAAGAGTCCTTAGAGAAGATGAAAGCTCAGAAAAGTAGTACAAGTGGTTTGAATTTACTGATGGATGTTAGCACCAAGAAAGGTCAACCAAAAGCCAAGCCCAGAAAAACTGGCATGAGCGTTGTAAACCCTGCCAGTAGGAAGCGTAAGGCTGCAACAGGAGTAATATATGATTAACATCACACTGCCTTAATCCAAGTTGCTGAGGATTGGGTGCAGGGGAACTTACAAAATACAAGTGGCCTGATGCAGCAGTAATGAGGACAACAAAGAAAAACAAAAAAACCCCCAAAGAATAAAGATAAAATGACACCTGTTGAAACCAGAATTCATTCTGCAGTGGGTAAATGGATTGCAACTGTTCCAGATATGGTTCACATGAGACTGTCATACATCAGATAACATATTTAAAGGTGCTGTTGACTTAAAGAAGACAATGTCCTCACTGAACGTTAAGGATTATTTGTACCAGTAACTAAGTAGTTTGGTATGAGCTTGTGAAAGTAATGACCCATGGGGTGCCGTGTAATTGACAATGTAAAACAGTTGCTTAACTGAGTGATAAATCGATGTTTCAAAGCTTTTCTTTCTGTATTAATACATAAGTTTTATTAATTTTACCTGCACATCAGAGATACGGGTAACAACTTACTGAAGTCACAGCAATTTATATACTGCATGTACTTTTATTGAATTCTCTTAATAAAGCAGATCAAGTTATTGGGAGATACCTGTTTGGTAAAAAAAAAAAATGTACATCTTCAGGTGGATTGATCATTGCAGCTAGTTATTAGGAATTTTGGTCTCTGTAACGAAAAGGGCTGTGTGTAGCTACAAGGAATTGCTTAGGTGTCACAAAATATTATTATCTTCTTAAATGAATAAGTTTTAAAATATTAAGCACTTCATTTCTTCAGTAATGCCTTGGTTACAAGGCAAAAAGTATTCCATTTTCTCACTTTCTGGAAACCCATACACAACAATGTTATGGCATTAGCACAGTGATATTTATTTGCAACCGAAGGAAAAAGTACTTTCCAATTGAAAAATATTGCACATATAAACTAATTTAACAAATTTGTAATGTGAAAAAACATACTAGGATTTTCTACAACATTTAAAGATTAGTATTTATCCAGGTAGATATAAAAATGCAAGCTTAAGTTACAGAGGTCAGAAAAATGAAGGGATAGGTGGGGAGGACAAATAGCAATTAGTACTAAATGTACAAAAGAATGCTAAGTATTTCAAGAGACCTGCCTCACGTACTGTAGCACTGCCTAATCTTGGCTATTTACAGTTGAGGCATCATGAGGAATGCTATGAGGCACCAAACATGACTACAGCTAAATATTTGCTTCTGCTGCGTCAGCCCATATAGTGCCTCAGCTTACGTTAAGGTTATTGTACAATATGCTGTACTGTGATCATTCTGCCTTCCTATGGTGTGGTACCCAGTAGTGACTGGCATCTGTATCTTGAACTGGGAGTGGATAACATTTTTTGGAGTTATGCATTTCCTTAAAAAATAAATAGTGATGTTTTCAGATTTCATTGCTTCTTTTGGTGTGCAAGCCATACAGTGATTGTGGTCCAAATTCTGAAAAGTTTGTTTTTACTGCATCAATAAGCACTGACAATTGGTGCAAAAGTTTAGCACCATGTGAAATTGCGAACATACAGTTTAGAATTTTCATTCTGGAAAAGTTTCACCATGAATGAATCATGTACTGTGTGGAACTTTTGAAAAAAAAATCATTCACACTCTGAAAGTGCTGTAGTTGTCATGTCTTCTGTCTCAAGGGTTAGGGAAGGGGTGTATGATGACTGCACTTGTGTGGAGAGGATCACCTCGATTTTAACTATGTGATCTGCAATATTTCTAAAGGTAAAGATGTATTTTTCTAAATTCTGATAAGCAAAATATACACCACTCTCTCTTTTCTCTCTCTCTCTCTCACACAAAGCAAGAAAAAGAAGCAAGTACAGTCCCTTAAACACTGAGGATTCTGTGACCATTATCAGGAAAGAGCTGAGAGGAAATTGATCTGTTTAACTCGGTGGCAATATAAATACAAAGTGTATGTAGTACACTTTTTTAAAAATTGTACACCTTCACAGCCAGCATAAAAATATGACCAAAGTGTGCACAATTATGACAATGGCAACTTGATAAAGTAACATCACATTCTCCAGCGCACTTCACGATCAAACATCAAATGCATAAATATATGCCTGTATTATATAGCCTTTAACACAGTTACAGGGCATTTGAGCCACTGATGTCCCACAGCAGAAAGGCCACTCATTAGCTGGATGGTCCTGTAACTGTGTTAGGTTTTAAAACGATTTTCAGCCACAGTCAAAGCTCAAGATGCAAGCTTAGCAGGAAGAGGGGACTAGGGGGAGAAGACGTAAACATTTAATCTGTGTTCCAAGAATGTTGATAAAATTCATATCCCATGGAAAAACTTCCAAAACATTTTAACAAAACAATATTTTCTCATAGGAACCCAAGTAATCTATGCAATCAGATAATAAACTGTACACATATTCAAATATCCCACATTTTAAATCTTATCCAAGTTTCCACCAGTGACAAAAACTACCTAATGAATCTCCACTTTTATTAAGGTATGGTGGTTCAAACAATGCTTCAGATACAGAAACTTCAGAACACCAAAAGAAAATAACAGAATGCAAACTTCTGGAGTTTTTGTGGAACTACTGAGAATATACAAGAGGATACACATAACATTATGACGATTCAAACGTATCATTTTTGCAGAAGTTATGCATACAATAAGTTTTTCCAAGATTCAAAGTTTGTTCTGCAGCACATAAAGCTGTCCACCATGCAAGCAAGAAACATGGTACATGTAGCAGGAAAGCCATGTCTGAGGAGCAGCAGCCTTTTAAAAAATGCACAGCAGACTGTACTATTATGGTTAACTTTTAAATAAATTTTCTTTTAGACCAGTTACATATCAATGGAACAGTTTATATGCACTGAGGCCAGAGACCTGCGACCAAGTTAAAAGTAGTAATCCCTAGATAGAACTGTCTAAATTAATAACATTTCACTAGCAAAACAAAACAGTTCTCATTATAACATAGATCCAGGTGATGCTCAGCTGAGTGATATGCATCATTTGGGAAGAATAACAGAAACAATAATAAAACAAAAATACAACACCCAATCTTTCTGAAATAGACTGTAAGCAAATGACAATAAAACATCTTTTTGGAGAACAGTTTATGTTTTAAAAAAATTATGGACTGACTGCTGAAGATACATGTATTGCTAAAAAAAAAATCATCCCTCAAGAAATAACAGTAAAGCCAAGCGGCAATAATTTCATATACATGTACATTATAAATGTGCAAGATACAGCAGTGTCCATTTGTCCTCTTAACTGCAAAGCATTGTATACAGGACAAAAATCAAATCACCAATTGTTTTATACTTTAAAAATTTGCATGTTTATAGATCAAATTTTTTTCAAAGTGGTCTTTCTTACACTGATTCTTTAATATATAATTCTACTAACAGATGCAGCACATGTAGCTAACCAGATTATCAACAATAGCACATCTACACCCATCCATGATAGGGATTTTTAATTTTTAAAAAAAAGTTTCAACAGATCAAGAAACCATTCTCTTATCAATGATCTGCAAACTACTGCATGCAGAACTAGCCCCAAAATTGCATGGGTTCTTTAGATCTGTTTCTGCTTTGCTGATATTGGTAGCTTTTCAAACACGTCACATTTATCACCCTAGCCCATCTGAATGTGCTGGGTGGGAAGTCTAAAGGCAGATGTGTAAACTTCAGGCAGTTTTAATGTCTCACCGGCATTTTTTAAAAATCAGCCACATATATGCCTCAACTCAGCATTGCTTGAGGCTCCATTCTTTAGCACGGAGGCATCTGTCTGCTTACCCCAGGCACTTGTGCCACCCAAGCGCAGACCATCTTTCATGACAGGGAATCACAGCAACATAGCCATGTGATTCAGGATTGCTAGCAACAGCTAGATTGACTCCACCATTGTTCTTGCACATTTTCTCTCTCAATCCTATTTAACCTTTAGCCTGCTGATGTAATTTGCACACTGTTTGCTAAAGAAATCTTAACTGAAGCAAAGAAATTGTCTACAATTTTGTTTTATTTATAACCCCTTATGTCTTCAATATGGACCAATAAGACTACCTATCAAATGCACCCCCATCCCCCGAAACACACACATTCACAAACATTTCATCACATGGGACAAACTCAAAAACAAAATGGAAATAAAAAAATAAAACACATTCACATTTTATGACATGGAGATAAAAGGAAAGCAACACACAAAAAATAACACACATATTCACAAAACATTTCAATATATGGAGACAAGCAAAAAATAAAGAAAAAACCCTACACATTCTGTGTGATTCGCGTTGAAAAAGAGTGTCAAGAAAAGCAACTCAGAAAGCAAAAATGTGTTGGTCTGGGCATACGCTGTACATTGACACAGCACTATGGCATGGTCAGGGAGGATGTACAGCAAACGTGCACAGAAGGCTAGAGGTTAATTTACACATGCTCACTAAATCTCACAGATCTCAATAAATAGTATTTGACCACTATATGTGTGTGCATGTTTGTGTGCACTCACTATTTCATTGACTGTATTCTCACCCCTTACCCCAGCCCCCAACTCTCACCCTAACCCCCATCTTGAACTAAAAACGTGAGATTCAAACAGTTTTTAAAATGCATGGGAGGGGTGGGGAGAGGGGGGAGAGAATGCACAGTCAAGATTCAATCCACCTAATTTTCAGTTCTTAAAACCAATGCTTTACCCATTCAGTTACAGACTGCTTTAGCAACTCTTTGTTCTAGCTCTAAGAAGCTGCACTGTGACGTCTGACTTCCCCATTTAACATGACTTGCATAGGGTTATAGACACAATGCACGCTTACGTAGCACGAGTGCATGGGAAAAGCAGATTTCCTATAGGGGCTGACCCTTAACATGCCCTCAGTTATTTTGTCTGCAGGATGTCAGTTGTGTCCCCTGTGGCTCCATAGGAAGGATGTAAAGGCTGAGCAGGTGCAGCAAGCAGTTCATTAATAGATGGTGGCATCAGTATTCCCGCTATAAATGGCTGTACACAGACACATGCCTTCATAAATGTATCGTTTTTACTTTTAAATAAATCGAGTACTATGCAACTGATCAAACCAGCTGCAACAGCTACAGCAACATGCCAAAATAAATGCACCCCTTCACGTCTGGCAGTACAGGCCGAAATGAATCGCCTCCCTTCAAGATCTAAATTATGCATCCAGGCCTACTTTCATTATAAAGGGCAACTGTCATTTTGCAATCATTTTGAAGCAGATGGCAAATATGACATCTTTTCAAAGTGGCAACAAACCGGTGATTAGCAATGTTTGAAGAAACAGGTGACCCCAAATGACAAAAATGTTATTATTTCTATGGAAAAACAAGACTACAGTGACTGAAAAATATCAGAAATATTTAGGAGAACCCACACTTGTATTTGCAGCCTTCTGATACGAATTCGCAAAATGAGATGCGAAGAAACTCTTTCTAGATCTTGGCGACCTGCCAAAGTGAGTGCCCCTGATGAAAGAAGACTGCTGATTATTGTAAGGAGTGACAGATGGCAGACTTAAGATGACATCACAGCAACCTTCAACCAGGGAAGAGAGGCATCCAAGATGTGTTCAAAATGAACAGTTCAGAGAACTTTGCACCAAGTGGGATACCGTAACAGGACTGTGAGAAAATCTATTGTCATTTGTGAGATCAACCACAGCCGTGCAGATCTAAACTCTGTTGAATGGTAAACAATTAAAAGAACATAATTATTTATGAAGAGATGATGGTTACGAAGAGACGTGTGGGGACAACAGACATAAAAGTCTGGAGACATGTTGAGTGATTGCGACCTGAGGGTCTTGTTGTTGTAAGGATCCAACCAACACAAACCACCAGTCTTATGGAATGAGGCTGCATCTCATGCTTTGGCATAAACTCGTTGGCATTAGTAGAAGGCCTTACGGACTGTGAGAAGTACATACAAGTTCTTGAAAGCCACCTTTGGCCATCTGTAAGCAAACACTTTGATCCTAATCAATGGGTGTTGCAAGAAGAGAATGCTGCTGTACCCAAGTCACCCTTGACAGCTCAGAGGAAGGCACAAAACGGTGTCCTCCATGCTTAAATTGCCTGCACAGATCCCCAGTCATAATATCATCACAAATATTTGGCTCATGCTGAAAAGACGAAACGAAGAGGCATAACATAAATACAGTGGGGAACCTGAAGCAAGAGCTTTTGAGTGCCTGGGAACATATCTCATTATTTTTCATCGGGGGCCTGTACAACTCACTTCCACAGCATCTAAGTGAAGTTCTGATTTGGAAGGGTCACATCACCAAATATTAGATGGCTGTGAATCTTGTGGAAGGCACAAGAGGAACATTTGTGGTTTGTTTACATTATGAGTAAGTTGTTGGTAGTGAAGTGGTGCTTTTATAATGGTACATTGCTGTAATACCCAGCTACACTCTTCAAAACATATAAGTTAAGTTCCAGGTCAAAGTGAAAGTACGTAGGGTTCAAATATGTAGATATATTGGACAAATATAAACAAATTGTACTGTCTGAAACACAAAGACCACCAGATTCCCAAGAGCACCAGACAATGAAGGAGAAAAAAGGTGAGAATACCAGCGTCAAATGAACTTAAAATTATCACGACCAGTTAATACTGAAATCTTCACATCAACATCAGCAGTCCTGCTTCATATCATCTATTGTTTCCCTCACACTCATTCTAAGTGAACCCACCATGGCAAGGACCCTTGTCACTATACACGAACAGCTGCTACTACAGTAATCAACTGTATTCTCTTCTCACTTGCAAGCAACCAAAATAGGAAATTTCTTCCAATCATCCTTCCAGTGCTTACTGACTGGTCTTACCTAGCATTCAGATTCAACGAACACATACAATTTTTAAAAAAAATTAATGATCTTTACCTTTAGGTTGGCATCTGCTTCTGGAGGCATAGACTCTCCGTCATCAAACTGCTAAAAAAAAACAGATAATAAAATATCAGCTACACTTCGAAAGGATGATCCCTTCAATGAGATTCACCCCTATGGGTTCCCTCTTATGTAACACATAAATTTAATAAAAGTAACCCATTTGTAAATTTTATCTAAATGAATGTACTGCTTATGTTTAGTGAGATTTTGCCACATGGTATAAAGAAAATCTACCTACCTCAAACTATTTTTTTTAAAGAACTGCATTTTCATAAATTCCTGCTGGTTTTGACAATAACTAGGTTTAGTAAAAAATGTAAATGGTTCTGTAACAGCACTTTTTTATATGAACAATACTCACCTTCTCAGAAGAGTTCGAAAGTACAGAATCGATTTGTACTAAACTTCACTAACAAATAATATTCTTTTTCACCATATTTCCATACAGCAGTAAAAATACTGTTTTATTTATAATCTTATTCAACTATACATATAGTTTTTCTTAGCGTGCTCCACAACATCCTTTAGTGTATTTCTCTTAATATCTTCTACTGAAATCACCCCTCTGTGTGGCACATCTGGTGGGGAGGGGGTGGCATTGTGTGTGCGTGTGGGATGGGAGTGAAAACTGTGAAGTGTAATATTTTTAAATACTATTAATGAGTATTTATCCCCAAACCAGTTTTAGTCAGCTTTCTGATGCTATACATCTGATACAATTTTTACAGTATATCGGTTTTGCATGGAAAATGAGGTGTCACAAGACCATGCAGAAATATACAAATTTCTTGCTCTAAATTTGTGTTTCTTTAGCAATACTTACCATGACCCAAAGTGCTAATATCTCAATTACCAATCCCTAACCGCACCTCCCAAACAATGCAACCCTGGTAAGGCCCCTCTGTGCATGTGCATGCCGCACGTTACCCATGCACACAATTCACTGACCAATACAGACTGACTTTTTCAAGCCAGACGCAAAGACCAGTGAGGAGGAGGGTGGGCCTATGATGGGTCATGGTAAGTATTGTTAAAGAAACACACATTTAGAACAAGAAACTTGTATTTTCTTGTCACAATACTGTACCATGACCCAAAGTGCTGAGTAGCACAAAAAGGAGGTGGGTGACCACAAACTTACCAGGGTTGAGGAGGAGGCTGGACACTAAGGTAGAGGCATTGCGACAAGTGCAACACCCAAGTCGAGGAACGTGATCGTTGGCAAGCGGCGTGACAGGCGGAGGGAAGGAAGCCCCCACCAGCAAGCCATGCGGATGTCCTGTCACCCACTTGACCGGCGCCACCCCGGCGGAGGAACTGGAAGAGGGGTGAGTGAAACCCTCGCTGCTGGAAGGAAGCGTAAAGACGATTCTACAGGTGGCAGGAGAGGAGGGCGAGCGCAAGGCATGGAGGCCAGCGTCCGCCAAGATGGTCGCCCAGGCATCAAGCAAAACCCCCATATGTGAGACCAAGTACCACGCCAGGTGGACCAGAGCGAGACCCCAGGAACTAGCGAGAGGCCAGGGACAGTGCTCCCAAATGGAAGATGGAAGTCCACCAAAAGGAGTGCTGCCACATCTGGAAAGACAGTCATGCAAACAGCAGAGAGGGGGAGGAACTCAAGACTTTCGGCGGATGGATGAAAACACCAGAGGGCCATGGCAGAAGCCATGGCAAGCCTGATGTAGTGCTGACCACCACCACAACTCTTGCTGGGAACACGGGCAAAGAGCCAGGAGGAAGAAGGAGCAGGAGGGTGCACCTCTGCAACTTCTGGTCGGCAACACCGGTGACTAGTGAGGAGTGGCCACCAGGGACCAGAAATAAGAAGCAGGTCTCTTATCCGCCAGCTCAGATGGCAGGAAGACTGAGCCATATTCCCCCCCCCCCTCCACAACTCGACCGGCGCCACCACAGGGGAGGAACCGGAAGAGTGGAGTGTGAAGCCCTTGCCACCGGAAGGTGGCAGGTGAAGAGGCCAGTCACAACCCCGACCGGAACACACTATGTCAGAGGAGCCAGGCTCATGGCACAGGCGGAACTGGAGGGGGGCTGTCGGCGTGATCCACGCCAGGAAGCAAGGGGAGCTTCTGGTGGGTGGCCAGAGGATGAAAACGCATCCTCCAACACACTGCCCCAAGCTGGCAGGAGCGGAACGGGAAGTTTAACTGAGGTAGCAAGCAGAGAACATGCATACCAGAGCCTCTTCCATCACGACCAACAGTCCCATCAGTGGCCGGATAACAGCCGCATCCTTGACCATGCCCACTCCGATAGCAGCGGAAGTGGTATCACAGAAACACGGAAGCACGCAGCTGAGTGCAACGGCCACAAAGACAGGTGGCAACCCGCAGGCCCCGAGTCAGCTGACACCTTTACCGAGGAGGGGAGTAGATGCCACCCGGGCAATGGCACGCCAGATCCTGAGAAAGAATGTCCGCCCCTCCCCTAAAGGTCCAATGACGGCCACGGTAGGATGACAAGCGATGCAGTGAAGCAGGTGGATGGAACCAGAACAGGACGATGACAACATCAGGGCCAACCATGGAGAACAGCAGTGGCCAAAGAGGAAGAAGAGGTACACACGAAGACAGGAGAGACCGACCAGAGAGGCCAGGAAGGAGGGTCCAAGCCCACGTAGTGGAACCGTCAAAGCAATGACAGCAGCAGAAGTTCTGGTGTGCGCTGACATGGAACCCAAGTGGCGAAAGGAATGTAGCCAATGGCAAACACTGACAACCACCAGAGCAACAGGAAAGCAACCGGAAGAGGCCGCACGGTCTCGAGAAACACCCAGCGTGTAACAGGCAAATGACAACAAGGCTAAATGCACTTTAAGTCATGGTCAAACGAATATGAGGACAGGTAAAGTAAGCAAACGTGAATACCAAACAATGCTCACACGCTCAGCAAAGATGGAACAACACCACATGGAACAACACTGTTTAACTAAAAAAACAGTAGAAGTACAAGCAGAAATAAGGAACACAAAAAAGCTCATGTTCCTTGAGACCCAGAGACAGTGCAGAGGCGGTCAGGACACCAAAGCGTAAGCAACAGTGAAAACACAGGACAGAGGTAATCCACGCACATCTGGCCTGCGCAACAGCAGTTGAGAAAATCAGTCTGTATTGGTCAGTGAGCTGTGCTCATGGGTGATGCGCGGTGTGTGCAAGCGCAGAGAGGCCTTAACAGGGTTTGTTTGGAAGGTGCGGTTAGGGATCGCTAATTCAGATATTAGCACTTTGGATCATGGTACAGTATTATGACAAGAAACTTTTTTAAAAAAATATTTTAAGTCTACACACAGCTAGTCCTGGGACAAACAGAAATGAGTTTAAAATACTCTTTTCTTTACTGTGTTTTTCATCTTTTTAAACATTCTATTAACAGATTACAGATTGTTGGCAGATAAAAACAGTTAGTTATACATGCCTGCTGCAACTGCTTCACAGTGATACACTATGCACACTAAAGAACAGAAATTGTCAGGCTGGCATGTTACAGTTATGAAGGCAAGCACTGTGTAAAATTGTCTTTCACCTCAACCATCTACATGTATCTATTATTCATCAACTGCACATTCATGAACCAAAATTTACTGGAAATATAGCAGCTGAAACTACATCAAAATATGGACATTTACACGAAAGAAAAAATTTATGTTTATAATTCAGTTAAAAATGCATGTACATCCAACACTGTCTTAAAATAACATTGCAAATCCCTCTCAATGCAGTAAATTCCATACTGATCTACTATTCCATACACAACTATGTCACTAAGGCAAACTGGTATTAATGTCTGCAGTACAAGTTTCATTAAATCTCGCATTTAATCTCCATGAGAACAATTTGCATTCAGTGCTTCCTTCATGATGTGAGCATTACAAAGAAATATTCACAACTAAACCTAAATACTGAGAAAGACTTCACAGTGAAATTCGCAAACATGCACACACACCCTGTTACACACCTGCAGATCAGAGAATGCAGGTCCTCCAAAAGTAGACTGCAGTGACAGTGAAAAAAAAGGATAAGAAAGGAAAAAAAGCATGAACATAGAATTTAAAACACAAAGTATTCTAAGATTTTCATGCAGTTTCATCAAAAAACACCATCTCTGATTCCTGGCATGCACAGTGCTGAGCAGACACACCGTACCATGGACTCTTTATGTCTATAATATGTGTATCTGAGACATAGGTTATTAGTCATTTGAAGATGAAGGTGCACACAGAGTAGAAATGTGCATGGTGCTGCACCACAAACTCTTATGCGTATAATATCAGGAAACATTTAACGCATTAGTGCCATGAACAGTAAGCTTCACACAGAAATGTGCACAGTGCTGAAAGCAAGAATGGTTGGGTTTTTTTTCCAGTATCCATATTCGGCAGTAAAGTTACTACACGTCCACAGTGAATCAGATAATTTTGCATATTTTTTGCTAAAAGCCATTCTGCATCCCCTTGTTACTTAGATATGAAAACTTCTCCTTAAAAACTAGTCATGCCTAATCAATCCAACACAAAGAAAGATTACTTCTCAGGGAGAAAATTTATATTTCTCCTTTAAATATGGGCATATTTTTCTGATTTATTGTTAGTTGACAGATCGGCTCAGACTTGACATTCTTACTCTTGGCAAAAGCATTTCTTTTTAAAGCAACTGTTTGATTTTGTTGTTAATCACCTTATAATAAAAAGCCACTTATTGCTGATATAAGCAGTAAACCTTGCCCTGTTTTTTTTTTTTTTAAAAACTTACAGAACTTCCCAAAAAGCTATTGCAGAAGACATTGTTGTAATTTCCAGTTCTGGTGTATGGTAAAATGGTATAAAGGAATATCTGTTTCTTGCATTAGTGTCAAGTTCCAGGGTTGGGTTTCAATAAGCATTTGTAGCTGTCCTTTGGATCAAAAAGAGCAGTTGTCAGGCCCATTGTTCTTTGTCATTTTCATGCTCATTTACATGTGGACAGAAGATACAAAAACCCATACAAACCAGTATCAGGGTCAGTTGCATGTGTTTTTTACCACCTGTCCATATGTAATGGTGCACCCAAACTACACATGGCTAAACAGGCTTTACGACCAGTCTTATGATTTAAGGGCAGTTATACATGCTCACGCAAAAGCAACCCAGATTTTTATTTAATTATGAAAACATGCCAACTATGGCAAAGTGTGACATGAAAATCTAACAACAACAAAAATATCTGATGTTACTGATGAACACAATAATATTAATTCAAGATCCTCCAAAACCTCCAGAAAAGTTTAAATGGTCCAATGCACAATGTCAAAGAAAGAAAGAAGGAAAGAAAGAAAGAAAGAAAAGAAAGAAAACTGACCTGCACCATACACTATTTAGTATGGCACTACATGCAATTTATTTTTTAAATGCTCTTTAAAAAAAATGTGACCCAATGACAGTGCTAAAATGGTTAGTATTGAGACATACCACAAATCTTTTAGTTTCCTTGGGTGATGACTGCTGTATTAAAGAAAACATATAACCGGATTATCTATTTTTCATTATTATATTATTATACTGGTTTTGATCATGTTCTGCAACAAATAATCCAGGCTGCATAAGGTGGACGAACCAAAGAAAACAGATGTGGTGCAGGAGCAGAGGATATGGTAGAGAACATGCTATGAAAATGATTTTTATGCCTGGTACTCATCCTTGTAGCGCAAACTTATCCATTAAAAAAGGCTTAAGAAGTAAGAACTCACATATTGTCTAAGTTTATGTCACCTCTAGAATACTGAGCATTTAGCCCCCTGCAATACAACTAATCTTCAAGTAGTTTAGCTTTCAATTATATCACAGTTTCCCATGTGAATAAGAAAAAGCATTCATCCAAAAACATTTTAAATTCAACCTTTTTTTTGTTGTTGTTGTGAAAGTCTTCTTGCACTGAACCGCAATTCTGACAAACTGGTTCATATTAATCACAACTTCACTTAATCACTGCTTCAAAGAAAAGTACAGTAGGCTATTTCTGAGTGGCTATTTTCACACAACATTATTAACACAAACATCGTGTTGTAAGGATTCTTACTCAGTGTAGGCTCTTTATTGGAAAAACTCTTTATTCCATGAATTTTACAAACTCAATATAGCAACAGTGCAGGACAATTTATTGGTCTAAGATAAGAAACTGATGACTTCAAATAGTTTATTCTATGGTGATTTCCCTTTTGTTAAATGAATCTAACAAACAAATGGATGCCTGGGGGACTGACCTTTGCTCGATATGAAGTATTTGCTGAACATGAGTTCACTCTTTAAAAACAAGAACTTTAATTTTCAAAAAGGTGTAACGGTCTTTAGTTGGTCTGAAAATGTTAAAGCTAGAACTAGTGGTTGTAAATGAAAAGGTAACATGACAACTTGTTCAAACTATTTTGCATCATGTGACCACTGATTCAAATATGACACTGATTCTTGGGGGGGAACTTTGGCTTCAGAGCACTTTAGCTATAAGGAGCATAAAAATCACAAGTAACCTTCATGGTATCATTCAGGAAAGGACACTTTTTTTTTAAACGTGTGAGAGAAGTTTGTGTTGTGGTTTTGTGCTAATAATTTTCTTTAGATCACCTACAATCATACAACTGAGTAAAGACCTGTAGCCATTTCATGTAATTCAACTGTCTCAAACAGAATTGCTTCCCCTTGACAATGGCTACCCAATTTGGTATGGGGTGTAGTGTTCAGGGATGTTTGGATGCACCTTGGGTTCTCATAGGGATGGTGCATCTTCCTTTTGGGATGGGGCGGGCCATCAGAACTTTGAAAAATTACTGTGTTATTGGTAGCTGCTTTGTGGCACTGGTTGCATAAAAGATTTCCCTTATTTTGGCTTTGCTCTTCTGCTGCCTGTTCCAGTTGTGTCCTATTGCCAGGTACATGTATGTATGTCTTGACTAAGTTGCACGAAAGCACTCAAAAGATGCAACCTGCAAATGGAGATAAATTTCAACAAAACTCCATCAAATATATTTCACAACACATTTTTCCTAACTAAAATCTTGTGGGAGGAGAAGTCTATTGGACATAAATTCCTCAAAGAAAGTAAATGAAATCTTTTAATCACAGCAGTTAGGTTAGTTGTGTATGACAGGTTTCAAATGGTTAAACTGCACTTTGTACACCAGGCAAAAAAACTTGGTTTTTTAAAATTTATCAATTTATCACTATGTTGCAAACGGGAAAATGACTGTGTATAGAGATTGACTTATTGTGCATCAGATGTACTAAAGAGGTTTGTATCTGATGCCAGATGTCTTTGAAATTTAGTGCTTAAAGCTAAGGGTTTATTAACCATACATTTAGGGATTCTGAAAAGCATTGGGGAGAAATTGTGCCTGAAATTTATTTATACCTTTAATAAAAGTAAAACAAGCTGCTTTGCTAGATAGCAATGAGAGGTGCAGGCTGAATAAACCAAATCCACTTCTTGACATCCATGCGTACCAAAGAAAACTGAAAAGTATTTCTTTCAGCTGACTGATCCTGCTAGTCTTGCAAATCAAAATTGCCACAGTAAATTTATGCATCACAAAGATTAACACTAGATGCATCAGCTTAAAGAAAGAATGAAAATCTTCACAAACATTATACAATGCAACAAGTTAAAAAACAAAACAGACTAACATCAGTAAATGCTACAATCCACTCATGCTGGCACTATATCTGAGCTTCTGAGGACTGTATATTTCAAGACAAATATACATGCATATGATATACCCACTCATGCCAGCACTAAACATGAACCTCTGTGGATGGAATGTTACGATATGCCTTAATCAGCAGCACGCAAAAGAATAGAAGGAACACACTGAATCTATGAAATTCCTCAAAACAATAAATTAGATGAGTTCTGTAAACATTTTCATCATGTTATACAATACCCACTTAATTACAGCATAAGTTTTTAAATATTGCATCCATGTTTTAAACTTAATATGCTTTGGTATGACTAGGAAAGGGTTTAAAAAAACACACACACACAAATCTTCAACCTTCGCTGTTAAAACAATGTGTCCAGCCCCCACCCCCACCCCCACCCCCAGCCCACAACCACCACCAGAAGAAAATATGCCTACGTAAACCACTAAAATATCATTACACAAATCCTAAACATGCAAATATAAACAGGTAATGTGTGCGAATTCCATCCAGTAGGAAAAAAATTTAAAAAAAACAAACAACAAAAAAGAGAATAAATGCCAAAATGCAACTTATGCTCTCAAAAACAAATTTCTAATTATCAGATTTCATCTACATCTATGAAGTAATCTGTTTTTTTAATGCCAGTATACTAATTGTAATCATCCTTAACATGGCAAACTGATGTTTTATAATGATATTTTGAAAATTTCTACCTATTCAAACCCAGTAATGTGGGTTGCTGTCTCTATGTCTAATAAGCATGCTTTATATTGGAAGTGAGAAAAGAACATGCTCTCTATACTTTGCCAATGGGACAGACAGGCAGAGGAATACATGTACTTTAGTTCCCAATGAATATCTGAAAAAACCTAAAAACATCACACCTTCCACCCACCAGACACCAGGATAAGTGCAGTGTTTGTCACCAGCAATGCAATGAACTAACTTCTACCCAAACACCCTGTTTCTTGTGACAAATGTCATAACTATAGCAGCTTGTTTGTCAAACTATATCTGCTTGGGAAGCTGTAACTGCTTGTTTGTCAAGCTATATCTGGTTGTTTGTCAAGCTGTAACTGCTTGTTTGTCAAGCTATAACAGCCCAATGGCAGCAAAGATACTCAGGCAAGGGAGATAAAAAATGTAACCTGTATGTGCTGTGAGACCTACACTGCTAGTGAACAGAGAAAATCAATCTCAAGTGCTCTTACCCTGTATCGACTTCGTCGCAGGTGCCTGAACCATCCAAAGCTTAGTCGACCCACAAAAATAATAATGCTGATGAACAGGGCCACTGATGAGAAAATGAATACATGATCCATGCCCTCTGCAAAACACACACAAATATATACATCTATAAATATGGATCTATCACCTATACTACTGAAGTATTTTATCACTCCAACAGGAAATATTTGAAACACTCAATATAACCGTATGTGATAATTTGATAATTTAATGCTCGGTCCTCACTTGTTCTTTATTATTTATGAAGTATTTTAACTGATTAGGTAAATATTCACCTATGAAGTGAACATATCGTGACAATCACCAGCACTTCTGTGAAACCTTGCAAGATAACAGCAACTACCAGGACTGAGATTTGTATGTCTTATCAGCTTTATATAATTTTTTTACATGCTTGTTATTTCTTTATGTCATATTTAAGCTTATAATTTTCAACAAATAAGCATGAAATAACAGAAAACAATTGTTCTGATCTTTCGATAATGAAATGAAGGCTGTAGAAGTCAAGCCTCTTTTTTAAATAACATCAACAACCATATTACATGTATATATAGCGGTGTGACCACAATTCGATCTTTAAGTAAAAGAAAGGCCCTGAAAGTCATAAGAAAGTCATAATGTGTGGGGATTTGCACTACGATGGCAACTTTGTGAATATCAGTGATTGCATGGACTTACACACTAGGTAAACAATAAGATCACAGTTCCATTTATTCCATGCATAACAATGGGATTAGAATGCAAACATCCATTAACAGCTAATAAATAAATAAACCAAAAAGAAAACAGCTAAAAGCAAAGACACACAGGTGCATTCCTAAAGAGGCAGTGATACACTGGGTTGGGATTAGAGTGGTATGTAATTTTTCTTACCTGCCCGCAAGCCTGTGAAGAAAGTAACAGAAATCTGCAACATGATCACTGCCCACACCACAAAGGTGACTGCTGAGCTGTGGATATGGCGGTTGATCTTTGAGGGGTTGTAGGCAAAGAAAATGTTGTAACGGTCCACAAGGTGTTTGAAAGCCAGATACACCAGGCCTGTTGCAGAAGTATGTCTTAAAAAGGTGTTTAACTCCAGATTTGATAAAAGATTTAAACAATATAAGAAATAAATGGAAAAGAAATACTGAAAATCCACCTAACCAACAGAAATGATCCTTGGTGTCTCAGACAAAAAAGTTATCAATCAAACACGTATCAAGATTTTGTAAATAAAATGTTGAAACAGGTATCACCCATAAACTTCTGACAGATTTTCAAACATCCCCATAAATAACAATCTTGAAACTTACAAATTACGTAAGATAAGTGGCAAAACACTGACTAGACTGCACACAAGAACACTTACCAAAAGGAGTGATTAATGGGCACGGTATGCTGTAAGTAACGATGATGGCAAAGATACACAGCATCCATGCATACTGCATGCCATACTGGAAATCCCACAGGACAGACTGCAATTACAGTTTTAAAAAACTGTTCTGTGTACATGAGCCTATGATTTTTTGCATGAACATACAGTCTACACTAATACATGATCTTTAAATATATTTAAAGATTTGGGGTTTTTTTTTTTACCTTACGCACTGCTGCCTTCTCAGCATGGGAACGTGCAATCAGGAGTTTAATCCCATACACAAGGAGCTCTGAAAATCGCAGAAGTTCCATGGCTGTGCCAATGAATGCAGCAGTGATCACATAGTTCACAAAGAAAGATCCATTGCTTGGCATGAAGATGCACCTGAACATTTTAACATCAAATATTACTGTTTTTAAACTTCAGTGACATGAGTTGATGACTGGCACTAGTTCTGAGGTGGTAATACTTAAGGTTTTCAGGCTGTTGGAGTTACTTTCAATGGGTTCTGCTTGAAAATGGTGTTCAAATATGATAGTGATTTGAAAATATTGTGGTAAATGTGTAACACCATACTTTGTTTACTCTGACAAAGTTAAAAAAAACAGCAGCTACCACATTCTGCAACATCTTTCAAAATGCAAATAATGTCCAGATGCAGATGTATTCAGCGTAAGAAATCATGCAGCATAACCAAGACTGGGTGAATTTAACTGTCACAAATTATTTTCATCAAAATTCATTTTAGCTGTGCAACAGAAGTTTGAAAAAAAAACAAGCACTTACTGCCACCGCAAAGTCTTCTGTTCATCCATCACAGCCCACTCAAAGAATGCATGGGCACTGAAATAAACATTTCCCTTTAACTGCTATGTGCATCCAGGACAAAGGATTTGAGGCTTATTAGGAGCTAGAACAGCCATAGTATATCACAGTTTGCTTGTCAAATCCAGTGTGAAATCCAGATTTAAACCACAGAACATTTACAATGATACCCTTAAATTTAAAACAAGGGAACTGGACCAAGCTAAGACATTACAAAGACAAAGACAATCTACATGTTTCGGGGCACTACCCCTTCATCAGGACGACACAAAAATGACGAAAAAACGACAACAACGAAAACAGAAGAAAAAGACTTAGCTTCAGTAGATGTGGCGCATAGGCTGGACAGCAGGAAAATGACTAAGGGACAGTGAGTAAGAAGGGTTAAAAAGAGGGGCAGCCAATCGCCAGGTAGGTAGGAAAGGGTAAGGAAGGGTAGGGGTGGAGAGGGGGTGGGGTGGAGAGAGAAGCGTGGGTAAGGGGGTGTCAGTGTGGGAGAGAAGGAGGTGAGAGAAAAGAAATAAGAGAGAGAGAGAGAGAGAGAGAAGAGGAGGGGTAAAGAGAAAAA